>JBBBDQ010000930.1:1232500-1432500 GCA_037127315.1 Ascarosepion bandense
TTATATTTTATTTTACATAGACGCTCACCTGTTCATATTAGAACAGATATTTGTAACAGTTATTTACGAAAATTTCTCGCTCATTCTAAAAGAATCCAAAAGAAAGAGAAACCAAGGATAAAGGAAAGATAGACGATTGATTTATGTAAAGAAGAGTAAAAAAAGAAAAAGTGAAAAAATGAGAAAAAAGAAAATGAGAAAAAAAAAGGGAAAAACTGAATGGAAAGCAAGAAGAGAAAAAGAAAGGGCAAAGAGATACAATAAAAGGAAATACAGGATCACGAGAAATAAATATTGACACCATTTATCGTAACAGCGTCTCAAACCTCCTAACTGTTCTTTTAGAAAAACATGTAAAAATTTAACTATTAATTTTAATTTTAAATATACTGGCTATATATACGGTACAAAAAAATTGTACATCATAAATTTAATACAATTTGAAAAATAACTACTTTTACTGCTATTTTCAAAATTAATGCTAATTTAAAGAATATTGTTAAAATAATCAAAAATAATAAAATTAAAAAATATAAATATCGAAACAGGAAAAATTAGACAAACCTAACAGAAGGGGGAAATACACAAAAATAAATAAAAAGAAAGAAAAAGGAAGAACTCACAATAGAGCGGATTTTCAAATAATTAATAAAACGCTAGATCGAAACCGACGTATTCATATTCATTCATATTAATTGTTAGAGACGCGACAAGATATTTACCCTTAAATTTAAATATACCAATTACAGGGAATATTTAAGGTGAAAAATAAATTATAAATCATTCATCCTAACATAAATTACATTATAAACACTAGTAGTAATTTATTCTAAGTATAGTTAAAAAATAACTACCAATAAGAAACTATGAATTTATTCAAATAAATCTTAGAAAATATATAAAATACTAGCAATAATAATATATAATAATAATGAAAAATATAATAACAGCAACAAATAAAGCAATAAAAAGATAACAAATATATGTTTACATACATATATATATATATATGTATTTATATACATATGTATTGATATATACATGTATGTATCACACAAAATTCCTCGACGACGTAATGATAAATAAAATAAAAATAAGAATAATATTATTATTAATAACAATAATAATATTCATTCTATCAGAAAAGAAAACAAAACAAATTACAAAAATACCTTTAAATATAATAATTATACAAAATAAAATATCAAAATAAAAAATATAAAAAGCTTTTGCTGTAAACTAATGTTATCTTGACGTCAAAGATTTAGGTGTAATATGATATTTACATATATGTAAAAATTTAACATTGAAATTTATTTCAAAATATGATACGATATATTTACGGTACAAAATGAAATTGTGCAACATCATTTCAATAAAATTTGAAAAAATAACTACTCTTACTAGTATTCTAGATATTCCTATTAATCTTTTAAAATTCAGTTAAAATAATTAAATCATTAAAAAATAAAAATGAAACATTAGAAAAATAAACCTAAAAAGTGGGAGGGGGAAAATAAAATGAAAGAGATAAAAAATTAGAACAATATAGAAAAACATTTGAATTAATTTAAAATAAACTTCCTATATGAAACCTACGTCTATTGCATTAATATTCATTCTTAGAAACGCAACAAGGGATTTCCTTTCAAATTAAATTATACCGATTATAGGGTATATTTGCGGTAAAAAAACAAAAACATAAATAACGCATCCCAATATAAATTACAATATAACCACTAATGTTTATTTATTTTAAATAAAGTTAAAATAATAATTCCTAGTAAAAAAAACTAAATAAAAATAAAAACATAATCTTTAAAAAAACGCTTAAATAATAATAATACTAATAATAGACAATAATAATAAAAAAAATTAAAAGAGTTAAAAATAATAATAGAAAATAAAAAGTCGTAATAATAATATATATATTATTACGAATTTCTATTTTCTATTATTATTATCTGTAATTCTTTTAATTTATATATATATATACTATAGTAATCTGCAGACAGATCTGTTTCGCTGTATTACAGCTCATCAGCACGTCTTAGACTCCGGCCGCCTCCTAACCCAGGATTGAAACCCGACCGAATTGGCGTCAGTCTGTGATTCTACCCCTAGGTCACGAGCGTCCAGTAGAAAAAGGCAGGCTTTTTTGAGAGTATAAACACGCCCAATAGTTAGAGTGCTCTAATTCATTATCGAATGATCGTTGCGTAAATGCCGGAGTAGCTCCTGTTTACAAAGCCTACTACTCTTCCAGAGTGCTCAATCAGGGTGTGAGAGCATAAATACTATAGTCCTCCTCAGACAGACACATATATATATCTCGATAACACATCATTTTCTACTTGTTATTGACAATTAAATATGCTAATAAATCCCATACCGTAAAACTCATAAAATAAAATAAAAAAACAGAACTTGTAAGTCGTTACATGAGCCATGTTTTTTTATGCTTACAAGAGAAATTACAAATATCAAATTCCCAAAACTAAACTCACTCAATAAAGGTACCGATGTACCTTTTTTTCTCATTATCTAAAGCATGCCCTATAATACATGTAATCTTTCCTAAAATAACTAGTCATCTATAATCTATCCTCTACCATATATTTATTGATTTCTCACCTTTTAATAATTAACACTAACGGCCATAATTTCATAATTTCATACTATTTTTAGTATTTATTATCAAATGGATAATTCGAAATAATAATAGAATAGTTCTTTTGTTATTATTTTTTTTAAAATTTTCCAAGGAAAGAAAGCAAAGATGAACTCCTCCGAATCACGCTAAATTTTCTTAATTTTTTTCATTGATGAAACTGCAATATAGGTAATTATTAAATATTTAGAAATTAATTTGATGCACATATTATTGTGCACCATTAACAAAATAACGATTCTATTTTCATTTACAATTTTTCACTTGGCAATAAATACTAAAAAATATTATGAAACAAATCATTTTTTAAAACACAAAGGTGGCATAATAATTATGGCCGGTAGTGTAATTTGTTATGGCTTAACAGATAGATCACCCACAATATCGACAACATATTTTTGACGTGCAGTCTATAAAAAAAATGTCCCGTCTTTGTTTCTTGTCCACTAGTTTTAGTTGAATAATAGCTTAAAGGATACTCAGTAACCGTTTCAAGATGACACGCGATAATTTTTCAGACTTGCAAAATTCATTTCATCACTGGCATTAAAAATGTCTGGGTCTTATGTCACTTTAAGTCTATCTTCCTTTCCTCTTACAATCAAATTTATCTCTCCTAGATAACATGACCTGATTTTCTATTCGTTAGTTGAGAAAAAAATAAATAATATCCTCCTCATCTTAATTGTCTGGATTTAGTAGAAAATTGTGTTGTTTTTTAACTTTTATATAAAATAATTCTTAATTGCCTGGATTTAGTAAAAAATTGCGTTGTTTTTTTAAACTTCTACAAATAATAATACCTAACATTAAAAAAAATATTTCTCCATATGACGAGGTGCTAATAATCTAGTACCGTAACTCGACGGCACTTGTGTGAATATTAACATATAATGCTCAACTAAGTATCGAGCACTCTTAATAAAGTAAATCAGTACAAACAGTGGACTGTCAACGCATTAGTTTGTACTACTTCTCATATATATATATATATATATATATATATATGAGTTCTGTTAAAAATGAGTGACACGATACAGTGGTTAAATATTTTATTTAAATATGTTCTATTCTGTACATAATGTATGAAGAATATTTAAAAAAATTATGAAACTTATTCTAAAACAATAATCTAAAGTATGCTGACACACATAAAATTTGTTCAATTTCTGCATACTTTATGTCTAGAAAAAATTATATAAGAACAGTAAAAAATTAAATAAAAAATTTGTCAGATGATTTTCAACGAAACTTGTATAAATAGTGATTGCTACCAAAATGCACAATTATATATATATATATATATATATAGAGAGAGAGAGAGAGTGAGAGAGAGAGACGGAGGGGGAGAGAGAGCAGTAAATGAGTTATTGGGTAGATCAGCAGACGGTTGTTCAAAGATTACTGAATGCACAAAAAATTGCTGAATATGCAGAGCCAACAATATGTCAAAGATCGAAATGTTCACCATTTACTTGCTACCCATGTTTCAACCATGCAGCTCTAACCATGCAGTAAGGTCAGACAGCATATCTTGACTCTACTTCATACGCACGTTAATTATTAAAGTCCAAATTTTGCACATCACTTCTCTGTTATTATGCGAATGCAGGAAACTTGGTTGGAATTTTGCCTTGGCATAATGTTTAGGGTATAAATCAGCCCTGCCTATAATCACCCCTAGCAATCTTGTGCTGGAAGTAGATATCTTGATATATATTACGATGTAGTAACATATTAATAAAACTCTCCGAACTTTTTCTTTTATCAGTTTTAGGATATTGGTTGCTGACACAAAAAAACAGTGTAAGATACACTCGATCATAGACGAGAAAATATTTACATTATTCTTCTGGACATTATCGATTATCGGTGTGGAAAATATGGCCATTAGGCTGAGGTAGAATTCTGGCCAAGTTCTCTTCATCAGTAAATACGTGGAGAGATACGTCATTTTTCATTGTTTAACAATTCTAATATTATACACGAATTTTTTTATTTATTTTGTCAACTGCATATTATATTAGGTTCAGTTGGGTCCCATCCGTTAGAAAATAGCACCATGACGCAAGTAACTCTAAGAGAAATTTAGAAACAGTACGCCATTCAGACCGTAAACTCTAATACGAACATTTCAAAGTGTTTGTGTGTCAGTATGAAAGCAGTGAAGAGGATTCGGAAAGAGTTGGATGAGTCTAATTGTTGTTATTAAGGTACAGAATCTCGGAAAGCTTAATCTGATCATTCTGATAAAAAGAAGAACTCCAGAATTTGTTGGCCCAGATCAAGAGCTTTGAGGAAGCAGTGTTGTCCCGGGTCAAGAGAGTAGCGTATAGATAACCCCATGTCTGGCAACAGGACTCTGTACCATGCAAGAAAAATAGAAGAATCTAATGATGGCTGTCAGATAATTTCTGTTACCACATCACACCTTATATCTGGTCATATAACTGTAAACTTTTTAGGAGCTAAGTAATATAGCAATAGACCAACAAAACTCCTTGTAACACCAAGGCAAGGATTATGGCGTGTTACGGGTTAAGTGTAACAAAAGACAAAAAACTGATTAACCAAAACTCAGAGATAAATCACATACAAATATTTAAATGGCAAAAACATAAAATAAAAATATTTACAAATATACAATTTTTGCAATCAAAAAGAAAAACAGAGTTTACTACTAGCAGACAAAGTATTTCAAAGGGGAAGGAAGGGTCAAATATCTTTACCCAGTTAAGATAGCGAAGAGGTTTAAGTGCTATACTTTTTGGAAATCCTCAAAAGTGTATACAAAGAATGGTTATTAGTTTGGTTAATAAAAAAGTCAAAAATATATATTTATCCATATAGTTTCATGAGGTTCTCTTTAAGATTTTAGTCGGTCGCTAACATTTCTTAGAGATTCTTTCGGCTGGATATAAATACTTAAATCAAAGCCGGAGTTGGAAACGTCAGCAAATCCTTTCAAAAACTAACTACTCTCTTCTCAAAACCCTTCTTTATAGGGGCTAACACCTAATTTGCATATTCTAGAATCTTTTAGAATTCTCACAAATGTACTGGAACATTCTGGCATCTCCCAAAACATTCTATTCCTAATTTCTCTATTTTTATGACTACTTCATAGATTAAAACTTTTTATATTAACAATATTTTTTAGAAAAACTACAATAAATTCTAAAACTCTTATATAGCGGTTAACGTTTGCTCTATGCAGAAAAATATATTGCTTCAAAACCCACATAATTTGTAAGAATTGTTATGCGGATGTGATCACATGATCTACAAATATTTTATTGTATTAACATGATCCCATTAAAATAAATAAACATGAATTATATTCGTAGAAACTCCTACCTGCCTCCCATCGGCAGGGCTGATGCTAACCTCCAAGAAAGTGACTCGTTGTGCCCTCTCTGTCTAACGTTCTCAGCTGATATGAAGTGAAAATGCTGTATTGAATCCTTTGCTAGGTCAGCTGCTAAGAATGTTGTTTCACTGCATCGAGCGAGATAATTTTTCTCTCCAAAATCTGTCTGCGTTATCTATGTTTACTTTTCGTCAATGTTCAGAATATTGTTGCCACATATTGTCCGGTCTCACTGCTATTTATCTTGATCTCCTAGATGCAATACAAAGAACAATCAGCAATATTATTGGTTCTGATCTGGTGGGTTGGGTTATGTCTCTTTCCCACTGCCGTAAGGTTACTTTTTATGCTTTTTTATAAACAGTTTCATGGTAAATGTTTGAATGAGCTCTTCTCTATGGTACCTAGGCATTTGAATTTGAGAGCAATACTAAAAAATGGCGTGGAAATATCATCCATTCAAAGGTGAGCCGGCTAGATGTAACTGATGTAATGAATATGCATATACCTTGGTTTTCCCCTCACAGTAATCTGACTGTCCTGTGTCAGTCATAAATACAAACTAAAGCCATAAATACAAACTAAAGACTCCACACTTCGGCGGAGCCTCGACAGGGCCACAACTCTCTGCCCGAAGGCAGAGAGTTCAAGAACGCTCATCCAATAGCGTAGTCCTAGGCATCCCTGCCTTGGAGTCTTGTCTAGGGAACATTTGATACTAAATGTTTGGCTGGGTTATATGGCCCAGATTACCCACGCTAAAATGTCTTGTGCCACATTTTGTCTTAAGTGGTAAGCCCAATAAATATTATTACGCCAATTGGATCGCCTGTTAACTACTCCTATTGCATAAGCCTACGCCTAAGCATACTGCATACGAATACGGCGAGTACCCGTCCATTACGGTTACTTGCTAGATTGTCCTCCCCGGTTACATTTGCCCAAACCACTTAGCTACTTCGAGTAATATATATATTCCTTTCCGGGACATATCAGAAACAATATGCAAACCGTTTCTTTTCTCACACTTTCTCTCGCTTGTAAAACTTCCTTCCGGCTCCATGCTTTCCAGCCAAATTTAATTTGCAAAAATTTAAATGCACTTTCTACTTCTCTGTTTAGTCATCCTGCTCATTATTAATTCTTCTGTTCTTAATTCTTCCTACACTATGTAACCCTCGTGTCTTAGTGACTTTACTCTATTGCAGTGGCTGGTAGAGGATAAAAATTAAATAATTTTAATATATTGGAAAATCATTAAAGCAAACTCTTATTTTAAATAAATTTTGCTATGCTTTCGACGATATTACGAAGATGTTTTGGGGAGATTTCTTTCTGGGTAAACATACTTGTAGTAAACATTATTCCTTTCCTTTACTTTCGGCGTGAATTTAAGATTGATGAACTGGACAGTGGGGTGAAATTTATCTAAGCAAAGGAAACAGTTATTTAATTGTTTATTATCCCTTTCTCAAATCTCCTAAACATACAACCTTCTGTAATCTCCTTTTTGCTATTAGGAAGTCTTTAAGCTGGTTTCATCAGAGTTCCTGCTACAATTGTTGTTCTATGTTCATAGCAAACGCGCCCGGACATGTCGAAATGAATCCTTCACAGGTCTGCAAATTAGTGATCGAAAATGGCGTACGAATTTAACTACTTTTGGTCTTGGCTTTGAGTGTGAAGTATGGGTGGCGGTGTTGGAAATAACAGAGACCGAGAGGCCATTGAACTGGAGAGGATTTCTAGTGATCGTAATAATTAGCCATTCGTTCATTGCTTTTATTCATTCATACATCAATCTTATTGAATTTGCTTCTTTTCTTGTGCATCGTCGAGAAATAAAGGGGTTTTCCTGCCTCTGGGGTCAATTTTCTGCCTCAAAAGCATGCAATTCGCTAAAAGCAAATCAACGATTCTTACGTTATTTATTTCAAACTTGTTTTAATGCAGTAAACAATTGATTTTTAGAGTGGACATTTAATCAGACTCTGTAATCAAAAAGTAACCGTTTCGAAAAAAAAATGTACTGCGTTTGCTAATATAATTTCTCTGTAAAGTTATTGTTTAAATGTATAAAAGTGTAATTGAACAAAACAATAAAACAACGGAAATCGCAAAATATTTTTTCTTTATTTCGATGTTCATTTATTTCAGCTACAAATCTGTACATGTCGATTGTGGTTTCTTCTCAGATGATGATTTCTTTCACTACTCTAGGACTTGGCACTGAAATCAAATTAATATAACTCGCATGCACAATTATATCACTCTATCTCTTTTTCTTACTCTCTCTCACTCACTCATATACACTACCGGCCATAATTTTTAAGGCCACCCCAGTGTTAAAAAAAATGATGTATTTCATACTATTTTTTAGTATTTATTGTTAAGTGAATAGTTGTAAATGAAAATAGAATGGTTCTTTTTGTTTATACATGTGCATCAGATGAATTTATAAATATTATATATTTACCTATATTGGCGTTTCATCAATGAAACAATCAAGAATATTTAGGGAAGATTCAGACGAGTTCTTCTTTTCTGCTTTGCCTTGTAAAATTTTGCAAAACAAAAGAAACATTCTATTTTCATTTAGAATTATCCATTTGGCAATAAATACTAAAAATAGTATGAAATACATCATTTCTTTTAAATAACTGGTGGGGGGCTCCTAATAATTATGGCCGGTAGTATGTGTTTATATTTATATACTATAGTCATCCGCAGACAGATCTGTTTCGCTGTATTACGGCTCATCATTACGGTCCAGACTCAGTTCGCTTTCCTAACACAGGATTGAAACCCGACCTAATCGGCGTCAGTCGGTGATTCTACCCGAGGCCACGAGCGTCCGGCAGAAGAAGGCAGGCTTTTTAGCGCGTATAAAGACGCCCAATAGCTAGATTGCTCCAATTCATGAGCGATGCGTATATTTTGGGGTAGCTACTGTTTACAAAGTCTCCCACTCTTCCAGTGTGCTCAATCAGGATGTGAAAGCATAAATACTATAGTCATCCGCAGACAGATCTGTTACGCTGTATTACAGCTCATCAGTACGGCTTAGACTCCGTTCGCTTCATAATATATATATACTGAATTTTTTGCCTTTTTCGACAAAT
This sequence comes from Ascarosepion bandense, assembly GCA_037127315.1. Taxonomy (NCBI): domain Eukaryota; kingdom Metazoa; phylum Mollusca; class Cephalopoda; order Sepiida; family Sepiidae; genus Ascarosepion; species Ascarosepion bandense. The sequence continues at coordinate 1,241,664 of JBBBDQ010000930.1, forward strand.
GAGTGTTAGGTAGCTCAATTCTTAGAACAAAATGGCAAACTACCCGTATATATCATTTGATTATAGTGGTCGTCTTGATTCGCATACAGAGAACTGGTACACTGAAAGTCCCCAAACGGCATTTATCATGTTTAGAATACATTATTATACTCCTCCTTTACCGGCTGCTACCCAAGGCTATAGAGACTAATTTGGCGTGCAATGTATCAATGATATATATATATATATATATATATATATATATATATATATATATATATATATATATTACATTTGGAAACGAACTGTTTTGTGACGTTGGATTCAACATTTACGGTGTCTTCAAGCAATTTCCAATAACAGCGATTGTTCATGAACGCGCAAATGACCATATTAGTTATTTATAGGTATGGTTAAACTTGTACTTAAATTCTGTTCTTTCATTTATTAATTCCATTTTGTCTAAGAAAAAAGAATAGCCAATCGTTTCTTCTGTCATAATCTGCTAATTTTACCACTGTTGTAAGATTTGGTTGTTTTTATATTGCCCCAAATATATCGTGGTGTTTTCAATAATTTAACTTTAATTTCCACACGTGGCTAGCCAGTTTTGTATTTTTATGTTTTCCAGTTTAAATGTAAATTCATGTTTATTACATCTAATTTTGAAACTGTCTTTGGTAGATCATAAATATGTACTGCATTGATTATTCTTATTTAAGTTATGTACTTTTACGGATGCGCGTTGTGGCGCAGTGGATAGTGACTCGGAACGACACATCGGGGAACAGAGTTTGAATTCCCGTTGAACTCTTTGCATTCAATAACGCAGAAATACCCTTTGGAAAGGTATTAATCCGTCTCGTCATTCCAGTTATGGGTTAAATAACAGGACAGACTGGGTTCTATAGCCTTCGCTGGCAAACAATCTACTGCATAAAGCAATGGTAACCTACAGCGGGATAATCTTCTGCCCTGTCAGTCATGTCTCTTTCGGGACAAGATCGCGTAAAGCGTGTATCGAGTATGGCATTTAACTGACTTTTGTTTGTAAATATTTTTTATTACAAAGTTCGTTAAACGATAAAAGTTCTGCAATATAATTAACTAATTATATTCAAACACACACACACACACACAAACACACACACACACACACACACACACACATATATATATATAAATCACTCTTAGATTTTCGAGTTTGTTTGCTCTACTTTCGCTTTGGGTGCTTTGTGTATTCTGCTTTCGTATTGAGCTCTTTATTGTTAAGGTTTCGTCTTGGGTTTTTTTTCTTTCTCACGAATGCTTGACTTTTTGTTCAGGTATTTCGTTTGTTTGTTTTTTTCTTCCTATTCTTTTCCCTCCGGGTTAGTTCCCGATGGGTTTCAAAACGATCTCATTTGTAGTTTAATTATTAATAATCTTGACAGAATTAATTCTGTTGCTATTTGTATTATAACTATAATTAATATTAATATATTATATATATATATATATATATATATATATATATGTATATATATATTTTATGTATTTATATATATATGATATATATATAATATATATATAATATATATATATATATATATATAATAAATATATAATATATATATATATATATATAATAAATATATATATATATATATATATATATATATACATTTATAAAGCAGGATATTAGGAAAGATGTATGACATTGTGAAATTGTACTTGTCACACGTTTTGTCTTTCAGGGCCTCGTCGGACTAAATTTGTTATGTTGGTAATACTACGCATGTTGTACAAACGAAGGGTGTCGGAAGTTTTTCTTTTTCTTTCGATATTTTCGTTTTTATATATAGAAGAATTCATTTACTGTTTTTTTTTTATTATTATTGCAATCATTTTTTAGTATGTATCTCTAAACAATGATAAAAGAAAATATACCCGAAATTGCATTGTTTTATAAATGTTCCCTCCGTGTTCATAATTTTTTTATTGGAGTAACCTATTCCAAATACAGGTGGGGGATACTAGAATCAAGAAAGTACAAAAATTTAATACATAGGAAGTGTTCTAACAGGAGATGGAACGTTTGACATAGAGAGGCGAATTGGCCTGACAAAGGACAAGTTACAGAAGCTGAGTAAAGTACTAATACACAGGAAAATTTCAATACAAACAAAGAAAAGAGTGCTGGATTGCTATGTGATGTCAATTCTTCAATACAGCTGCGATGCTGGACAATATCATCGAAAATGAGGACCAAACTCGAAGCAACAGAAATGTGGTTCTACAGGAGGAGGATGCGGATATCGTGGACTCAGCATGCAAGCAACGATGAGGTGCTGGAAAGAATGGCAACAAAATGGAAATTAATACTGAGCATCAGGAAGAGACAAGTGAATTTCCAGGGACATGCAATAAGGAAGGAGGGATAGGAGAACCTGATACTGTCTGGCCAGATAGAAGAAAAAAGAGACAGAGGAAAGCAGCGGGTTACATATTTGCAGAGCCTGATCAGGTGGATGACGGAACGGGGGTTGCGGTGTGTAACAGGAACAAACATACTAAGTGCGACAAGGGATTGGGAGACGCGAAGAACCATAATCGCCTACGTCCTGAAGAGACAGGGCACATAGAAGAAGAAGAAAAAGAAGAAGAAGAAGAAGAAGAAGAAGAAGAAGAAGAAGAAGAAGAAGAAGAAGAAGAAACTTCTAACTTTAGGTTTTAGCTTATTGCTTTGTTCATTATGAGCTTAGTATATATATTTTTGGTTTTGGATGTAGTCGTAGCAATTTTTATGTTGTGTTTAGATAGATTCTTTTCGATTGTAGATATGATAGAATTACTTGGTAGGATAATATGTATTTTTGATTCATTAAGTTTGTCAAGACTGATATTTCTTTGTTGTAGAATATTTGATGGGTATTTTGTTTCGAATTAAATATAACATAATTAGGGTAATGGAGAAGCTCAAAGTGATTTCCCTCTATTCATTTCTCGTAAATGATACTAAATTATTTTGTTGTTATGATAAGAATAGAAATTTGGTCGTTTTTGTTAGATGGTTTTTGGTGGACACATAGTTTAAAACCCTTGTTATCGCAGTGTAGCTTGATATCTAGGAAGGGTAAGGAAATGTGTTCTTCCATTTCGTATGTAAATTCAATTGTGTGTTCTACTTTGTTCAGTTGATCTTCTACGTCAGATAAATGACTATCAGGAGCATATATATATAGCGCATCATCAACATAATGAAAATATGTTGATTTTGGTGTAGGATATTTTGGAAAGAAACACACTCTAGAAATCCTCAGATGATACACACCAGTATACCACTGATAGGCGATCCCACTGGTGATCCAATATTTTTTTTTAAAATCATTATCAAATGTAAAATAGCATTGTATAGAGGGCAATTTTTTTAATGATTTTACATGTTGCTAGGCATTTTAGATGTTATAAATTATCCAAGTTGAATATATATACATACATATATATATATATATATATATATATATATATATATATATATATATATATATGTTTGTATGTATATGAACAACACAAACAGGGGTTCTTCCACGATAGAAATTGGTATAGAAGAAACGTGTGAGCAAGATTTGTTTAAAGTGTAGATCTATTGTTATTGTTGTAATTATTGCTTGCTTTGGTATGATATATCAAGTGTCCATAATGCAATTTTGTAATTTATAATGCAACTTTATTTATTATTAATAATTATGCCTTTTTAAGTAAAGGCCTTTTTTAGTAAAGTAAAGGCCTTTTTTAGTAAAGAGGCCTTTTTTAGTAAAGGCCTTTTTAAGTAAAGGCCTTTTTCTAATACTTATAATAATTATGCCTTTTTAAGTAAAGGCCTTTTTCTAATACTTCAACGTTTTGGGGAAATTAGGTTTTTGAATTTGTCCAGCGTCTGTAATATTTAAAAAATTTTTTTTCTTTAGTTTCTTTCTTTTTCCCTCCCTTCCTTCTTTTATCTCTCTTACCACCTTTTTTCCGTGTTGCTTTAACTGACGTCGATTTAACACGGCTGTCTGTTAATTTTTAGTTACATTCTCCCCTTTTTTTTGAGAACCCAGACGATGTCAATTTTTTTCTTTTCTTATTTATTTGATTTTATTCTATCTTTTTCTTTTTCTTTTTCCTTTTCTTTTTCTTTCCCTTTATTTTTATTTTTATTTTATTTTATTATTTATTTTTTAATTTCTTTGCAATCTATTTAAAAAGGAAAAGTAGACTAATTTTTCTCCAGTTTCTGAAAGGTTTTTTTCTGTTGCTGAGGTGATGTGTCGTTCCCCGTGGGGATCTTCATATCGAAATGGCCATTCAACATCTTTGAATTAATCCTTTTTTAATATATATTTGCTCTGTAATATTTTATTACATGGAGCTCTCTTCCTGTATCATTTTTTAATATTAAAATAAACTTTTAATATTAATTAGGATCGGGTTTTTGGAATTTACCTTCCTGCTTTTTTCCCTTGGATTGAAGTATCTGAATCAAAATATATATATATATATATATATATATATATATATATATATATATATATATATAATAAGTTTAAATTATGTAATCTTAGTATATTTAAATTTTTAATCTTGTTATTTAAAAAAGCAGTAACTTCACTTCATATGATTTAATTCTTATGAACATCGAGTGAATTTGAATTCAAATCAATTAAACGGTCAGAGTGAAATATGCACGTGATTATTGCATAACGTACGAACCTCCGAGTCATACCAACGACGTAGGATAATATATATAAATATTTTTTCCTACGTCGTTGTTTATTCTTTGTTATATAGATATATACGTTTCACTGACAGAGAACCGCATGAATTCGAGTACTAATTTTCGAATTATTAATTAAATTTTTATAGCTTTACATAATCACACCATATGTATAATATTTAAACGCTGGTTACATGTAACACCCATTCTGGAAAAAATTAGTTCGCATTTTTATCCTTAATCTCATATATAGATGTCACACGTGGTGACAAACGGTTCAGAAATATTTAAATTATCACTGTATATTACAACCACTTTCTAAGATCAAAGCGGAATCATGGCTCTGAGCAACAGAATATTATAGTCTGTCGCTACAGAATCGTAATTAAGAAACTGTATCACATAACATAACATAACTTGAGGACATTCACCTGCAGCAATAGTTAAAAGATATATATATATATATATATATATATATATATATATATATATAATAATAATAATAATAATAATATTAATTATAGCAACAACAATACCAATAGTATTGAATGGAGGAAAAATTAGCTATTGCGTTATTTGAACCCGCACAGAATTTACTAAACCCTAAAACTGAAATTCTCCATAAATACAAACATATGAAAAATTGCCTACTGAAATAGCGATTCGCTTAATTATTCTCTTAAAAAAAAATTTTTTTTAATAAAATTGTCTCCCCACTTTCTTGTGTTTTGGTGTCTTCTTCGTTTTAATTTGAGTTCCTGTATATTTGCTATTTTAAATCTTTATTTTCAGCCAATTTCCCTGACGAGCCGTTAGGCGAAACCGTGGTCGGTTGTTGGCTCTTGCTTAGATTTTCTGTCTTTATATATATATATATATATATATATATATATATATATATAGGTTTAAATGACTATGAATATATCTAGATATAAGATATCAGATATAAGATATCAAGATATAAGCTAACAATATATAAGATATCTATATATAAGATATCTAGATATATCAGATAGATAGATTTTGGGTTAAATGATTTAAAAAAATAGCCGTATTATATAAAGGTAACTACTCGAAGAGAACATATTGATAGAATTAAGATGTTGAATTTCCAAATCACTTGTTGGTCGGGCAATGAATGTCAACTGAATCCTGATAAGGAAACGGGTAAATTATGCTTTCATTTTGTATTATTTCTACCCATAACGTTTCAAATATCCATGTAAATACTGGTTCCAATAATTTGGCCTCAAGTTTATATGGAACATCTTTCAGTATGGACTTATTCGTATAAATATATATATATGTTATATATTATATTTACGAGTGAAAATGTTTGAAGCGACTATTTTGTATATCATAATTTTTCAATGATTTAATCTACTAAAAGTAACACTATCTGTTGGAGCTCCCTGTAAATCCCCGAAATAATTTAAGATAATTTTTTTCCTGTGTTTTTTTTTCGATTTTACTAATTCTGATCTTGTTTTCCCATTTTTTATTTTGTTATGACAGCTGTCATATCAGGGCGCGTTGTTTTGAAATTGTAAAAATTGACATATCTTTGTTTATTGATTCCTACGTAAAGGGTTGGGGAAAACAAGCAACGTTTTCGTTCTATTATAAGTGTCTTATTTTAAGAAGGATGCATTATAGACTTGAGTAAAGTTTGGTAGATATCTTATTAAGGAGAAGTCGAGGGAAAATACTACGTAGTTGAGACGAGTGAAACTGAAACATCAAATTAAAACCATCCTTAACTTTAATCAACATTAGATGGCGCCGAAGATATCCACAAGTGTGACGTGATATATAAACCAAGTGTAGAAATCATTTACACCAGCTTCCTTGCAAAGACAATCTAAAACCATTGATTAAATGTTGTCATAGTCGGCATCACTGTCTCGCAATACAATTAATATTCTATGCCACTCAATCAAACCCATATTCCAGCGTATTGTTTGGCTGGAAAATCCAATTCATACACAGTGATAGCTGCTGCATATACCTGGTTAATTATGTTGATAAATTAGCTCTGCCTTCTCAATGTTTGCACTATACGCTTGCTCCCTTAGATCAGTGGTTCCCAACCTTTTTTGTCCCGTTCCCCCTTTTCCAGTCCCTTATTCACAGCAAAAATAAAAGATTTGTCTGTAAAAAAATATATTCACGTAAAATGCCCTGCTTTATTATGCTGATTAACTTACTCATATAAAATCAAAAAACATTTAATTCAGCCCTCCTTTATTTAAGTAAAAAAGCTAGTAAAATTGTTATATTAACGTTGTTATAGTTGTAGTTATTGTACACAAAACAGTCTTTATACAACTGGCTTTATTTTTGAGATTACGAGCAAATGTATAAAACAAAATCATAAAACACCTGTATAAATGAAACCCATGTATGAAAAATAAAACACTAAAAATTCCCAAAAACAGAAAGGAATGAAACTTTTTTATTTATTGAAAAAAAAAGTATTTTACACTATATTTCTCAATGGAAAATTGCGGTTGTTTTTGAGCAATCAGCTCATGAATCCTTGGTTTTGTAGAACTGTATGTGTTGTCATGGGAGCAAATCCCACATAGAACTTTGTCTGTGTGTGGCTGTGTGTATGTCCGTTACTTATAGACTCCGAAACGGCTGAACCGATTTTCTTGAACATTTACACAGTTGTACTATAAGCGTCTGCGAGTGTTCTTGGCTAGGTTTTGTGTCGGGGTACCCCAGATAAATTTCTAAAATCGATAATCGAAAAACTGGTGTTATAGAACGAGTGGTTCAATTTTAATCAAATTTGATACACTCATAGACAAAGAGATAAGAAACGATATTCAGAAGTTTCAAGGTTGCAGTTCTTACAATAGTGCAGAAAATCCATTATATATATATATATATATATATATATATATATATATAAAAGGCAAGATGTTTGTATGTGTGTCTGTTTATCTGCCTGTATGTCTGTATTTTTTTCAGCTCTTTTATTTTAGTTTTTGCTTCGGGTTTTTATCGAAGTAGGTATAAATGCAGTTTTTAGTCTCAGCCATGATATCATTTACTCAGAGGACTTGTTTAGCCTTCAAAATTCAGTTTACGACGGAAAAACCTATTTGATATCGACCCAGGAAATCAAAATTTGACTTATATCCATTCATTTTCCTTTCAGTCTACGGTTTCCCTTTAACTGGAAACAACTATTGCTTTTTAGTCTTTCGTGCCAATGTCCAAAGGGCCTGAGATCCAGAACAATGGATTAGTTTTAAAGCTTTTATTACACCCGAGCAACGCCGGGCTATACTGCTAGTATAAATAAAACCATTGATTAAAACATAAGCATTACTTCATTTGACACAACTGTATATGATATTTCATTCATCTTATTGATGACCTTGAGATTTGTACTGCTCATGGGAAGAATCATCTTACAAGTAGAAGAAAGCAAGTATGAAAGAATGGATAAAATTACAGGGTGCGCGCCACACGTCTAGCACCCATACTAGTATACGCCGGTACGAATTAGAATCTTTTGAACCACTTGAAATTTTTCATGAACCCTTAGGTGTCCATGGATCCCTGGTTGGGAATCAAGGCCTTAGAGTATCTGTGATGAGACAAAGTTGTCGCATATCTCAACAGCCGAATGCTAGCGTCGAATAGTTTGTTCACAGCTGACAGGTTTGCTATTAAATGATACGACATTTAACATTACTATGAATGCGGAAGGTACAACTATCTTCTTCTATGTGCCACGTCCCTTCAGGACCTAGTCAATCATGGCCTTTCATACTTCCCTATCAATGGTAGCTCTTAGCAAGCTTTCTCCTGCTAACCCACTCAAACCTCGCTATGTCATCCACCTGCGCAGGACCTTACAATATGTTATCCGCTGCTTTTCCCTCTTTCTTTCTCTCTCTATCTGACCTGTGGGTATCAGATTCTTCAAACAGTCCTTTCTCATTAGATTCCTCTAGAACTACAACTGTTTTTTATGATGCTCAATATTAATTTCCTTTGGTTTCCATCCTTTCTAAAACCTCATCATTGCTCACAAGTTCGATCCATGATATTCTGTAGAATCATTTCAGGTGCTTTAAATTTTTCCTTCATCTTTTCAGTATGACATTCATTGCAATATTGAAAAACAGACATCAGTTAGCAATCCAGTACTATCTTCTTTGTTTCTAGCGAAATATTCCTGTCTCTTAATACTTTGCTTAGCTTCTGTAATTTTTCCTTGGCTACGCCAATTCGCCGTCGGATTTCAGTGTTGCAGTTTCCGTCTTCCGCTAGAACACGTCCAAGCTACTTTAATTTTTGTACTTAATTTTAGTATCACCAACCTGTAATTAGAATTTTGGGCCCCTCTGTTTGCTGATGACCATGCATTCGGTTTTCTTATAGTTTCGACTTTTTTCAGCTACATTTTTAGGAGATCTTGTAATGTTATTTTCGTGTCAGCTATAAGCACTGTAGCATCTGCATATCTTATGTTGATCAGACTGTGTCCGCCGATGACAAATCCTCGCATAACTTCTAGGGTCCTCTTTCTATTTTCGTATATCTGCTCAATCCGTTTCCTGTTAGTATGCAGGCTGGTTGTTGCCAGTAGTCGTTCGTGATTACTCTGATGTCACTGGCAAATATGTCAAGGTTGCTGAGCATTTCTATCAATTCTTTTTGGTGTATTTGTCGAACGCCTACAAAACACGGGTAACCTTTCTTTTTCATTTATCTCGCAATTTCTGATAACATCCAAGGCATAAATATCGCATTACTTGTTCCAGTATTCTTTGACAAAACCGCATTGTTCATGTCCTATTTTCGAATTCCGGATTCTGACAATGTGTTTCGTTATATGCCTCATCAAACTGATTGCTCGGTGGAGTTCGCATTCGATTGCGCCTGGCTTCTTAGGGAGAACTGATCTGCTTAGGTCATCTGGTATTACTCCACTGTTATGGATTTCATATATTGTTTCCGGAATGTTATCTGTGACGAAATATTCTAAGGCTGTCAGTAAATTTATTACATTACCGACTGGTCCAGCTGCTTTGTTCATATTCACTTTAGCCATTGCAGCTTCCAACTTGGATTTTATATTCCCAGTCCGTCAGCATCTATGTTTATTATCGGTTGCTCGGTTTTGTCATGGAAGAGTCTTCTATATATATTTTCCATCGCTGGAGTATTTTCTCTATCTCTAATATGATTGTTCCTTCCTTGGATTTTATACATCCTGTTGAGGAGCATGTTCGTTGTCCTGTGAGTTTCCTTCAGTTCCCTTATATCTTTATGCTTTTCTCCTTTATTACTCTTGCTCAATCTTTCTACTTCGTCAAATATATTGTTGAGCCATTCCTCTTTGGCCTGTCTGCACTTGGTCCTTATTTCCTTTAGTAGTATCTTTTATTCAGTTCCATGTTTTGGCATAGTTTTTCTGTCTTCTTTGTATCATGTCAATAATCTATTCCATTATCCACTCGCTTTTTTTTCATTCTGCATCTGATTTCCACTGGGACCATGTTGTTTGCTGATGTCTCTAACGCTTCTTTAAAAGCGTCTCAAGTCGAACTTCCATTTCTCTTTTGTTTTTCGTATTTGTTTCTCACACTGTCAGTGTATTTTTTCTGCAGAGCGTTTTGTATTGAAGTTTGTGTCCTGCCATAGGCTTCTTTAGTCTCGAAAGTTTCAGCCTTAGTTTCCAAATGATTGGAAAGTGGTCGCTTCCACATAGTGCACTTGGATAGATTTTGCTCTGAACTACTGCGTTTCTAAATCTTTTGTTTATGGTTACATAATCTATTTGGTTTTTCCTGGCACCTCCTGGGCTTCCATGTCAATAAATGTCTTGGGTGTTCTTGAAACTATGTGTTGTTCATCGCCTAGTTATTTACACTAATTTCAACCCAATCGTTGCGGATTCCTAATCCAAAGTTGCCAGTTGTTCCCCTTCCTTCTGCCTGCTTATTTTAGCATTCAAGTTTCCCATGATGATTCTAATTTATTGGGTTTAACATTGAGCCTTGGCATTGTCAAAAGCATGGTAGAAAGATTCTATTTCTTCTTCAGTGCTTTGCGTTGTTGGTGCATAGTCTATTATAATTGCTATATTGAAGAGTCTCTTTTTCAGTTTGATCAGGAGAATTCTTTCAGAGAACTGGCAGTATCCCAAAACACATTTCTTTATTCCTTTGTCCGGTATTAAGCCGACTCACTTTTCAATATTTTTACGGCCTGTATATATGATCCGGTGGTTGTCACTGCAGAAGTCTCCATTGTTTAGCCTAGAAATGTTGATGTTTAATTTGCTCATTTCCGGCTTGTCATTCTCAAGTCATTCACAGTTGTTCAGCGTCTTGATGTCCCATGTTCACAAAGTATTTTTTTTGTCGTGCACAATCGCAGAGTAATGACTCAAAGACACCTGTTGCTCGTGTCTTTCATTTCAGGGTGAGGAACAAATTTTTAAGAAATTGGGTCTCCTTTCCACCGTTGGTGCCAACAGTCACTTCATGACGATCAGAAGGCACCTGTTGTCCATGTCGATCCTTACAGGGCTAGGTTTTACTTCATTTGGAAGTAAACTCCCTTCATGTCAGTGGGGTTTATATGTGTAGGTTGTAAAGCCATGATTCTGCACAGGAATGATAGTGGAGTGTTATCCCGTTGCCTTCTCCAAGATGATTTATCGAGATATTACCTCTAGTAATCTGACAGTTGTCTCCTTAAGACTTCACCCGCCCATTGTAGGTTTATCTTTTATCATACTGGGTTGATAACAGCCCGCACAAAAAGAACTTTACAGGTAGGAATGAGGTAGGGGGATAAAAGAATGTAAATATTAAATATATTCTTCTTCTTTCTTCTTTTATGTACCTTTTCCCTTCAGGACGTAGGCTATAATGGTCTTCCACGTCTCCCTAATATACTTAGTATAAATTCAAAGGAGTACTAATATAAATGAAGATAATGCAGATTCCCTACATTAGTGTTTCGTTACCAGTAGACAGAAAAATTTTAATATATATATATATATATATATATATATATATATAAAAGGACCAAGAGTGGGACACACACACACACACACACACACACACACACACACACACACACACACACACACACACACACACACACACAAACAGTAACAAAGATGAGGGTGGAAATACTAGGCTATGCAAAATTTTACATTAAAAATTCAATATCATATTTTAAATTCAACATTAATTCATTTCTGTTAGAATAATATTCTGCCTCTTAACAAACAGCACTTTGATAAGTTTTGAGTAAAATTCCATGTGTTCTGATGAGAAACATTTTTCGTTGATCTCTTGAAACTAGTTTGATTACAGAAATATTATCCTAGATAAATTGTTTAGCAGAGATCTAAAAGCATTATAACCTCTTAGTATAAGCTAAGAGAAATATGACAGGTATGGTAGAACAGACGAATCGATTTCCCAGTTTTGTTCCTCATGTTATTCATTTTCTATGCATTTCTGAAAGTGTAATAATAAACACGACAAAAAATTAAACATGGGATAACTATTTAATCCTGCTTTAATAATAAAACTGATATGTTCGTTAACATTAAATTGTGAGCTAATCTCGATAGTAATATAGAATAAGTTTTAATAATATACTTAACTAATGCCAGGTAAAGTTTAACTTATTTTATTTGCGTCTTTGTTTTAGGGAAGAGTGCCTCTCAGTTGTGTTTCTGTCGAGAGCAGGTATGCAACTAAGTAAAATAAAATACTGTGAGGTGCCTCTTCATGTGGAACAGATGCCAGAGGGCTAGGACAAACTACAGTTTCGGGAACAGGGACATTTTTGTCTCTGGCCTGAGTGTATGTGGTCGGGTTTCCTACCATAAACTCGACCTTGTGTCACATTATCTGGCGAGTCGAGGTAAATATCTATACAATAAGTTGTAAATTGATGCAAGAACTGACTTGTAAATTTTAAAGCCTCCAAACTACACTACTCTCAATTAATCCAAGAACATTTTAGTCTTCCATCAGTTAAACTCCAGCAGAGCGACTGATGGTTAAATGTTTCTCGCTAATATAAAATGCAATGATTAAATTGAATCAATTGCACAATCTGCTTCTAGAAATGTCAGTACACTATGCTTTATTAGACATTTTTTCGACAGAATCTATCTTAGACATATATAAGTTGCTCATTCGTTTAAATAGAATACTGCTGTCATATTTAGTCTGGTACTTCTGCTATATGCGCTGACACTTATGACAAAATTTAAACGTAATTCATCTTGAACAGACACTTTCCCCCACAGCCTTAACGTACCTTTCATTTGCATTTTATTGTAATTCAGCATTCTTTTTTCTAAATAAGAACCGATCTTCATTGATATGGTTGTAAATCCTTGTCTTCTTAAGAAATAAATTGATGGCATTACTACCTAATATAAACAGTGCCCTTGAAAACCACGGCTCCTTAATCAATGAGACCTGAAGCTTATGTTTGGAAATGTATTTAGTTTCAAACAGAAGACATTCGCTCAAATCGCACCTGCGTTCAAAGCAACAGGTCATTTAAGTGCCATATACGCCTGAGCGATCTTTCGAGACATGGTAGACTGGACAGAAGATTTTCTCGCAGTAGGTAACAAAACGGATAACCCGCAAATCAGTCCAGAAACAAAAGGCCCACCAAGTTATACCAATATAATACCTGTACACTTCACACATCGCCTTACCTTTAGTAAAATAGTCATTACGATCATGGACTTTCTCAATTTTCCGCCAAATCTTTCAAACAAATATGACACCAAAGGTTTAAAACTGGTAGGAATAAATTATCATGCTGTGCAGGGAAAAAGAACTAGAACTACTGAAATTCGTAAACATACTAATAAGCGAAAGCGCAAATGAAGGAATAAATATCAATTTAAAAAACACAAAATACATATTTTTCAGCAAGAGGAACAGCACAAAATACGGATTTCATATTGGAAATGTCAAAAAGTATAAGTACAATGAAACTTTCTTTATCCACCAAAATATGTTACAGAAATTCAACCGAAAACTGAAATGCATGAAAACTGAGTTATGTTAAGAAATAATGTAAATCCAATTAATCAGCTCCATACATTAAAATATTATCAAAACACATATTAGACAGAATAACTAATTTCACACGTAGAAAACAATAAGAAATACCTATAAATGAAAGTAAATAAAATAAATGCACATTTAACATCGCATTAATATTTATCTTGTTGGCTAATTTAAGATGTTAAGGAAGGGAAGAAGGAGATACGTTATTGTTTAGAAGGGGAATTTCCTCCTTCCATAAAGACTTAAGCTAATTCTTTTTCCGAGGTTCGTTCCCTTCTATGTCTGTTCGTTTAACAATGATTCCTTTTTTCACTTCAATTGTTTTTCTCTTAACTTTTCTTTTTTCTTTATCAATATAACTGTTAGTTTTCTTAGGGTCCATGACTGAGGACTAATCAGAAAAAAAAGGGACAGCAAAATAAAACTGGAAAAGAAAAGTACAAAACACGAATGTAAACAACACGGCGGTCGACTCAGTAATGATTTTGTTCGGATGTAACATCTTTCAGCAACATTATTTGAGAACCGAAATTTTGTTCGAAGCCGAGGCTTGTTCATGTCGAATTTTTTGCTCAAAAACCGATTTGTCCGTCATGTGCGATCTTCGACAACCGATTCTTTTCGTTTTTTAGGACGGAAAATATGACGACAAAATCAAAAATCACGTTTGAATATAAAAATATGCGTACCGAAAGCAAAACAAAGTAGTGAGAAAATGGAAGATTTTCTTATCAGACACAAAGTAAAAAAGATGAATAGCTATGCAACATTAATTCTCCTACATGGCACAGAATTATGTGCAGTCTTCTCCCTGATGAAGAAGAAACTTGAAATAGAAATGGGTTTCGCGAACAAAATGGGCGGATCATGTGAACAACGAGGGAATTTTTAAAAAAAAATTAATAACTCAGAAGGCATCATACTTTGAAAGTAATGTTTTTGGAACCTTTCACTTCTCAGATATTTTGTGTGTCCCTACTCCGAGACAATCATGTTTAGTTTTTATTAGTTTGCTTTAATTAATTCTTCAACAGATTATCTACGATTACACTTTGAAAAATTATTTCGTCGTCATAAGTGGCAATGATATTCTGCCTTTTAACAGACAGCAAATCGAACTTATAACAAAATTTCAAAACCTCCAGGAAATCAAAGAGAATGCGACGAGGTACCGGCTCCCTAACTCAAGAAAGTAGTTCCAGGAACGCTTTCTTAAATGGAAACATTTCTTGAGAAAGTGAGTGGCGTCAAAAGGAAACTATTTCGAAGGAGATTAAATGCCTAATTGATACATAACGAAGTTTTCTTTATAAAGCACTAATATAGATACGTGCTGATCAGACCGCATATATGCGCGTTTAGATTTTATTTCCAGCTGAGTATGAGGATATATCCGGCAGCATATCCAATGATTTGGAGATTTTTATGAGCAGGGAACAATTTCTTAATTTTTATTGTCAAGAAGTCCACATTCACCTGGGGTAGAAGCAACTGTTATGGGCAAATACTTTATTCCTAAACTGGGATTAAAACAACATGACAGTATAACCATTTTTATAGCAAAAAAAAACAAAAAAAAAACAAAAAAAACAAAAAAAACAACAACAAAAACGCTGTTTTTTATAGTAAAAATATAATCAGGAATACCTATTTGTAAATAAATAAAATAAAATATAATAAAAAAGTACTAAGTATTTTTGTATAAGAAATTAATGCTCCGAAGAAAAATAAATTTTGGCATTACATGACCCATGAGCAGTTGAGATGCCGTTAATTAAACAAACATTATTGCGTTTTAAGATCTTTGAATCGATAATATACAGTTGATCACACCTCAGGTACAGCAGGTTCTGAGAGTTGGAGGTTGTTATCTTCACCAATTATTGCTTTTGCGTTTATCGATATTGTCTAAAAGTCTTTTTTCCTCAGATATTTATGAAACGGTTAGTCAGGATGACACATTCAGAATGTGATTAGATATCCAAAAAAACAATTACTATATATGAACTCGTAATGATAAGAAGATGTGAATTGTTTATGGTTTTGTTTACGTTTGTGGGTTATGTATTGTTTTTAATTATTTCAACCTAGACAAGAGTTTGCTTAAAATGAAAGAATCTAAAAAAAAAAAGTATTGACGAGTGTGGACAATGTAAAACGAAAAGGATTCAAGGAAATATAAGATGACGATAGACATTGCTTTTTTATTTTTTCAGATCAAGAATCCGAATACATTATTTATTGTGACTTGATATTGCCTTAATAATCTTTTGAGAAAAATTAATGCTTTTCCAGATACAAGTCTTGCTATTTAACACATAACGCGGAGGAATAAATGGATTTCCAAGGCTATTTGCGCGGACATAAATGTAAGAAACTAAAACTGAGTTCGAAATGTGATCTCAGATTTCTTTTTTTCAAGCCGTTATCCATTACACTGTAGAATCACTTCTACATGCATGTACACACTTATAGACATATCGCCACGTACACACACACACACACACACACATACGCATACGCATATACACTTACATTAGTACCGCACGTGAAAACTCTTTTTCCCGCGCTTCATTCAGAAATATATAAGCTGATGTTCACACGTGTCAGACCAGTTGGAATCAGTCTTTCGGAGCTAACAGTCCGAATACCGTTAGTTTTTTCCAACTCACATACTGTGCTAATTGTGTTTAGCAATTATTTACACCAAAATATCTCTCTCTCTCTCTCTCTCTCTCTCTCTCTCTCTCTCTCTCTCTTACATGCATACTTCACTACATATATACTTATAATCAACTACCGATTAGTACAAACATCATTTTTCCTTTTTTCAGGAACTCTTCCAGTATGAACATTAATGCATTTTCTTCAACATCCAAGAGACAACTTTCTCCACTAAATCTTGCATGCACAAAATATCAATAATGTAACTATGCTTAATACGTTGCTATTATTCTTGTTATATTGTTGTCTGTGTTATTTTTATTATTAATGTGGTGGATTGGACAACCAGCCTACTTTATAACAGTGACTCCACTTTCAAATTACTACCACGTTGTCCAGTCCACAACAACACTATACACACGTACACATTTATTTAATTAGTTAATAATAGATAAATAAAGTTTACAGTGGTTTATCATATTAAAATTAACATATAAAAATAACGATAGTGTAATTTAATATATATCCTGGAGAATTAGCAGCGAAAGAAAAACTTTAAATGAAAGCAAATTATATAGCATTTTTTCTTTTTGAGTTTTATTTATGTTTAAGTAAGCAATTTTCTCGGTCCACTGGAGGAAACATTGCCTTTGCTTGTCTGCAAAATGTCCGGTGGAATATTTCACTGGCATGTGATGTATTTTTAAGTGATTGGATTCAGATATATTCTGCTTTAAACAGGTTAAATTATCAATCATTTTCTTGAAAAATAATCTGAAAATGTTTTTTTTTTGTATAATTTAACTGAATCTAAGTTTAGCCCTACTAGATCTAATAAACATGCGAAAAACTACCAAACATAATGACAACTAGGTATGCAGACACATACAAATTTATAATATCATCGCAATTCCACACAAATAAACAAGAATTATTATACACTCACATAAAGCAATGTTTACGGTTTTTCGATTAGGCGTGATATCCTTTGATTTCTTGGAACTTCGAATGAAAGCTTCTACTTCTTTGTTTCTTCTTTTCCAGTATCTCAGTCTCTGAGCGTTTCGTATTTATTGTTTTTTGTATCATTCATATATATATATATAGGTTTGAAAATGATGAAACGAATTTTTTTAAATGAACCGTTATCGATCTAACAAGATTCGTTGGAACGACAATAATTAAAAGAGCGAAACTGGAAAAAGGAGACACCGTTGGTAAATAAAAACCCACGACTGAAATAAATTTATTTATAAAAAATGTGTAAATAAACGAGTGAGTATAAAACATAAAATGAATTACTCACGAACAATCCAAGAGAAACCAAGAACGAAGAAAGTTCTCCTCTCTGCAAAAAGTCAGTCTATGACGTCTGATGGAAAGAGTTTTTAAAAACCGTAAATGTTTAAACGACCGATCCTTGTGTAGCACCCTAAACGCTCCGTCATCGTATTCAGAGGCGCAAACTGGGTTATTTATCAAATGAAGCCCAAACACTGACTCATAAACTGATTGAGTCAACCGATTACAGGGTCCTAGTTACACAGTATGGCAGGGGGTAACCCGACGTGGTTTAATGGTTAGCAAGATTGTCTCGCTAGAACAAATTACAACTGAGTAGTGAGTTCGATCCTTACTGTGTACCCTATACGTCTGGCATTGTGCCACATATAATCGGCGCTTAGTAAATCAAATATAATAGCAGGCATGTGTTGTCCAATTAGGGTTTTCAACCGGAATTTGGAGCTAGTAACCCTAATCGCTCGACACCTACACACTCTGAAATATTTGTATTGAAGCTTCTAGTAGTAAATCATGCCATTTCGGCAATTATGCCGCAGAAAATTACACCATGTTTTTCTTTTCCTGTATATTTGAGTAGCAATCTTACTTTTAAACATATTTCGTTAAAAACGACTGACACGAAAGATTTTATTAGACATTTTTATTTTTTTTTCCAGTATTCTTACCTGTTTCTTTTTTGCTGGAGATAAGGAATGTAAAAATGTTCCATAATTATTAAGTTTCTAATCACTTTCAGTCAATTCAATGACCATTTCATAGAATATTACTTTTCTTATGCTGTTATATTATACTGATGTTTTGACTGTAGCGTAATTTATTTTGTGTTTTTGAAATGGAGCGGAACTTTAAAACCAACAAGGTGACGCACGCGACTGGGCATCGCGTGAGCGTCTGTCTAATTAAAAAATACTTTCAAAACTTCATTTCAAATGTTAAATAAAGTATGTTTAAGGTAGGAGAAAGTCGCTTGCATATAGTGCCTCTCTTATACCGAGGTGCTTTTCATATTGTGATTTAATAAATATTTTTGTATTATCAACCAAAACATTTTTTAAAGGTTCTTGTAAATTATGAGTTAATAAATGTTTATTGTATTTTATTTTTTATTGCACTTAAACCAAATATGAAGACATGTAAAAATACTGGAAAAATTACATTAGAAATTAATAAAATATTCCTTGTCAGTCGTTTTTAAATATACATATATAAATCGAATCGTTTGACCATTATTTTTTATCGTTACTCGTATTTAAGTAAATATTCTGATTTTAATTAAAACATTATATATTTATATCTACTGGCCTGATTATTTATGATAAATTGTTTTTACGAAAATGTGTATCATTCGGCAGGATTCGAACCTGCGACCCCTATCTACATACCATTTGATCTATATATATATATATATATATATAGAGAGAGAGAGAGAGAGAGACCGTGAGAAGAAAAGCCCGAAACAAATTGACAGATATTCAAAAGTTTAGTTGGATAGATAGATAGATAGTTAGATAGATAGATAGATAGATAGATAGATAGATAGATAGATAGATAGATAGATAGAAATTATTATTGATGCAGATAGATAAGTGTAGGCTAAAATTGACAAAATTATCAATAAATAAATATTAATAGCCTTCGATAGATATATATTAATGGGCTGAAATTGATAAATTGTTTGATAGATAAATATTAATCGTCTGAGATAGAATGAAAGAAAGAATGAATGAATGAATGAATGAATGAATGAAAGTAATAAGAAAGAAAGAAATAGAAAGAAAGAAGGAAAATTAGTTCTGATGCAGTTTGTATGCTATTTACAAGTGGGCTGTATCAAAATTGTTTTTTCTCCTTCTACATCCTCCTGGTTCTTACAGATAATAATAAGTAGTCTCTTTTATTACCGGAACGACTACATTGGCTTCATTAGAAATAGCCTGATAATATCAGCTAAACATCGTTGAGTACTGTCTCGGATGGAGAGTAAAGTTAAACTAAAGCAATTAGCTTTTTATCGAGTGGCCTTGCCTCTCTTGAGTACTTATTAATTCAATATGGCTTCGCTCAGCGGTGTGACTTGGGAGTTGTTTACTGAACAAGAGCTGAAAATGCAATTTACCACTTTTTCGCTGTTTGTCTACACTGTCAGATTTTATTATTCAAATATATTCATTTCGCACAGAAAGTATTTTTAACAACCAGTATCTGTGATATTTTCATAGTAAGCTTATATCTATCTAAGCAAAAGAGTATGTGTTAATGTAGGATAGGAAATTAAGATTTAAAATCAACCTTCTTCTTCACTTTAAAAAAATTCACAATGAAGTGTGAAATCCTGGTTTTTCCCAAATAAAAAAAGGATTGAGCATGTGCTTAAAGAAAAAGTCGAAACCGGATTTCGCAAGTAGATGTTAAAATGGTTTTCTGACCAATGGGAGCGAATTGCAAGACCCAGAAAACTTTCCCGATCCATTGCGAACATCTTCTTCTTTTATGTGCCATGTCCCTTCAGGACGTAGGCGATCATGGCTTTCCACGTCTCCCTATCTTTAGTGGCTCTAAGTATGTTTGCTCCTGTTACACCACTCAACCCCCATTCCGTCATTCACGTGATCAGGCCCTGCAAATATGTTATCCGCTGCCTTCCTCTGTCTCTTTTTCCTTCTATCTGGCCTGTTAGTATCAGGTTCTCCATGCTCTCCTTCTTCATTTCATGTCCCAGGAACTTCAGTTGTCTCTTCCTGATGCTCAGTATTAATTTCCTTTTTGTTGTCATTCTTTCCAACACCACATCGTTGCTTGCACGATATCCGCAGCATCCTTCTCTAGAACCACATTGCCACTGCTTCATGTTTTGTCTTCATTGTCGATGATATTCTCCAGTATTCACTGCCGTATTGAAGAACTGACATCACATAGCAATCCAGCACTCTTTTCTTTGTTTAGAGTGAAATTTTCCTGTGTCTTACTACTTTACTCAGCTTCTAGAACGCGTCCTTTGCCATGGCCATTCGCCTTCGGATCTCTGTGTCGCACTTTCCATCTCCTGTTAAAACACTTCCTAGATAGTTAATGTTTTGCGCCAGTTAGTCAAGGATAGAAACAGCAGAGACGACAAGTTAATATGTAACGGGAGAAGCTTCAAGCTGACCCGGACATTCGTCCTCTTTCTCTTTTCTTTTCGTTTGCTGATTCTTTTTACTTCATCTTCTACATTTAAAGACATCCCTACGAAACAAACTCTCATGCATACCTATGTACGTACGCATTAATTCTTTCCAACAAATTACTACTACGAACATTTTTGATACCCTTAAGTTTTTCATTGAACATTAATTTCTACCAATTCTTGTTCTTCTTTTCTTTTAACAAATTTCTATTTTAACATTCCAAAAATTTATATTTTAGTCTTACACTATTCCACACATTTCCACGCATTCCAACCTTCATCAGCCGACAACCAACCTTCTGATGAAAACCATTTGATAATTCTGATGATAATTCTGGATAAATCTTGTAAGCTGTAGGGAGTTCGATTATGTATGACACAAGGCCGAATTAAATAAGCATTAACCATCTTACCACAGCTTCATTTCAGCTGATAATACCCATCACTAAAAGAACATTTCCCCGTAATATGTTTTGTACGTATCAGTACTTATAAAGAAAAAAAATTAAATGCAACGTAAATTATAATTATCAGGGTTCAATCTGAGGACAGCGCAGAGAATTCAGAAAGTGTTGACAAAGTTTAATAATAATTGTGAAATTACAACAGCTCGGAAAATTCGCTGTGATCGTTTTGATAAGAAAATAACTCGAGATTTTATCAGTGAGGGCCTCAGTCTCAGCCTACATCAAGGTCTTTAAAGGGGAAGGGTTGCCATGTATCAAGCACATAGATTCAGGAAGAATCTATATTCTGGCAACAGGACTCTGCAGCATGTTCTACAAGAAGAAGGACCCATTCATAGCTGTCAGACAATTTCTGCGGCCAAATCATCTCTTATATATGGCCACTGAACTTCTCACACTGCAAGACTTTTGATTAATTTTTGGTGGCGCGCTGTTAAGCGAAAGAACAAAAAACACTACTTGCAACAATGAAAGCAAGGATTATGTGTATCTGATGGACTGAAAGCAAGGATTATGTGTATCTGATGGACTGAAAGCAAGGATTATGTGTATCTGATGGACTGAAAGCAAGGATTATGTGTATCTGATGGACTGAAAACAAGGATTATGTGTATCTGATGGACTGAAAACAAGGATTATGTGTATCTGATGGACTGAAAACAAGGATTATGTGTATCTGATGGACTGAAAACAAGGATTATGTGTATCTGATGGACTGAAAGCAAGGATTATGTGTATCTGATGGACTGAAAACAAGGATTATGTGTATCTGATGGACTGAAAACAAGGATTATGTGTATCTGATGGACTGAAAACAAGGATTATGTGTATCTGATGGACTGAAAACAAGGATTATGTGTATCTGATGGACTGAAAACAAGGATTATGTGTATCTGATGGACTGAAAGCAAGGATTATGTGTATCTGATGGACTGAAAGCAAGGATTATGTGTATCTGATGGACTGAAAACAAGGATTATGTGTATCTGATGGACTGAAAGCAAGGATTATGTGTATCTGATGGACTGAAAGCAAGGATTATGTGTATCTGCAGAAGGATACTGAGAATACCATGGTCTGAAAATGTAAGCAAGGAGTTTTATGGACACTTGAAAATTAAAGGGTACTTAGAACCAAAGGGTGAACTCAGTTTTTTTAGGACACAGTCAGATGTGCGTTTTGATGCAGTGGATATCGACTAGGAACGACAAATCTGGGAGCCGAGTTAGAATTCTACTTGAATTTCTTGCATTCAGTGACGTACAAATTCTTTTGGGAAAGGTAATAATCAGTTTCTTCCCTCCAGTTATAATATGACAAATTGCGTTCTATAGCATTAACAGGTAACCAGTCAACTGCAGAAAACAATGGCAACCTACTGTTTCACAATTTTCTGTTCAGTCAATCATATTTCTTTCGAGACATGATCGTACAAAAAGTGTATCACGTATGGCACTTAACTGACTGAATGAAACAAGAGGGCTTGGATAATTTGACAATCACGTAGCATATTGACAGCATGAGAGACATAGGAATAGTGAATGACATAACTAACAAAGTTGTTTAGTTTGTTGGCCTAACAAGAACTAAAAGAAATATAAAAAGTTCAAACCTTACTAATAATTACAAATGACAGTAAGCAGGGTCTTGATCTCCTGCATTCTGAAGTGACGCAGGACACAGAAAAAGAAAATACCAATAAATCAAGTGATATTAAAACTGTAATAAAAAGAAACACCATTAATTTGGGCATCGTTGTAAAAATATTTTTGTAAGATATCTCTATCAAAATTTGTCAAATATATTTCCTGTTAGGGGGATAAGAACCAATGATCGATATCTCTGGTACGAGGACAAAATATTTTGTTTATACTAACATCTAAAAACATATGTCAGAAGATATTTTGAATGAATCAATGTATAATAACAATTATTGATCTTCAAAAAACAAAGAAAAAAGAATATCGAATTATATGACATTAGATAGAGAAATCTATAAATATTAACTAACTATTCTCATTGTACATGACTGACTCTCGATATGTTGTCACGAAATCATAATCAATTTTTTTTGGCAACCTATTAAGATCATAAGAGCATCACAATCCGGAGCCATATCAGGAAAGAGTGAGATTAGGGCAACACGTAGCTCATTCATCTTCAAGGTTACTTTTGAAAGGCCTTTGCTCCCACACGGTTTATAATTAAGAGTAATACTTCTCCAAATTGAGCCCCCCAAAAGTTGGGAGATCCTAAAATACCACGATATCTAAATAATCTAAATAATATCTGAATGAAAATAGATTTATTCTTATTCCAAGGTCAAAGTGTGAATAGGATAAAACAGTCGATATATGGTGTGGTGAAATATTAAATGATAACTCCTTGTGTTTCTGAACTAAATTCCTGGATAAGGTTGCGAAATACATTTTCCTTGTTTCAATAGGGACTATCAAGTAACTTTATTGAAGAAACGGAATGATGCAGTAATCATCTCAAAAGTATGAGAGGAAGTTTGTACAGAAGACATTTCAAACGTGGAGTCTAGAATAAAAACTATAACAACGAAAATGAAAAAGTACTGAACAGACTCGACATTGTTTAACTTCGAGAATCTTCCGGGAAACTCTGTTTTCACGTGATGTGGCCCTAAGGCGGGGTAGATATTGTGCAGTATTCATTGCGATAGATATACAGGATTTATCAAAAATATTTTTATAAACTTTAAGGATAGGTTACTCAATGTCCACTTAAATATATTTCCGCAATTCCATCATTTTTAAATTAATAAGTTTGAATAAAGTTTATGGTGAATAGTACTGTGTATCGATTTAGACAGGGTTACATTTGTAATTTGTGTACTTGTTTGGCCAGTTTGTCCTTAACAATTGCTGTTTCTTAATAATGCCTTTATCTTTTGGAAGAAAACTTCATTCATTCCATAGCGTCTTCCGGTTCTTAATTAACGTATGGAAAGTTTGGTCACAGCGCGAAGAGAAAAGAAGTATTTTCTTTTTTTTTTCATACTATATATAGTATTTATTGCCAAGGGGATAATTCTAAATGAAAATGGAATTGTTTTTTTTGTTGTTATTATTACTTTGCAAAATTAACGATGAACTCGTCCGAATCACTCTAAATTTTCTTCATTCTTTCATTGAATAAACTGCAATATAAGAAATTATTAAATATTTATAAATTCATTTGATGCATATTTTATCGTGTTGTATTAACAAAAACACCATTCTATTTTCATTTACAATTATTCATTTCGCAATAGATACTAGAAAATAGTATGAAATGCATCATTTTTTAACATTAGGATTGCCTAATAATTATGGCCGGTAGTGTAGGTCTAATCATTTTGTAGTTGAAACGGCTAGATGTAACCGGAAGTTAATGCAAGTCGTAATTCTTGCTTGTGGAAATCTCTTCAGAATTCTTGATTTCTTTTGAATTTCATTATATTAAATGCAATGTCATAATAATCATGTCTACTCAATTTCTCTGGTGTTTTTTGATCTCTTTCCTTCATAATTTCTTTTCCTATTCCGTATCAATGCATTTGTTGCTTTGCTTGGGGTGATATGATACAAAAAGTTCTATTTTTTACTTGTAGAAAGGCAATGCAGCTCTTACTTCTTTTGTGTTTGTAAAAACAAAAAAACAGAAAGTTCCTCTCAGACAGGTTGTCTAATATAATTAACATTGTGTGGATCAAATATAAAATTCCCTGAGCACAACAATCTTAGCCTCTTCGTATCAATGTTCATTCTTTTTATATCCATTTTTTAAAAACTTTTCTTTCATTCATAACAAAAACATAATTTAATATGACTGTTTTAGCAGAAAACCTATAGGCTTACGGCAACATCACGTTGAAACATGTTGCCGTAGGGACACCGAAGTTAAGAATCGTCGAGACTAGTCAGTACCTAGATTTGGAATTCTAGGTGTAGTAAAAATGATTGTGCAAATAATGGCTTTAGAGCCGAGTTCCAATTACCGTTTGAGGTCATTATATTCTTTTACACGCAAATATCATTGCGAAAGTTATGATTCCACCTCTTCTCACAGCTATGTGTTAATTAATAAAACGTGGCACTAAACCATTATTATCTCAGAATAGTACTCATAATATAAAAATATATTTTAGAATTGATTGATAAACTGTAGAAACAAATCATTAAAAAAAATCAAGCCCCTAGATTGAGTGACTTTGTGAAAGCTATTGGGTATGTAAATCTTTCATCAAGCACATGCCATAGTTATTAGAATGTTAACGTTCACAATTGAAGTCAGGTTCAAATATCGCCATACGTGATTTCAAAAGTTTTAATCGTCACTTGAATGTGATATTATCAAAGAGATCATCCAAAAGAACTCAAACTATGGTACGTTTGGAAAGTCCTGCCATAATTTAATCCATCCCTTTCGTGTGTAATTGGATAGAGTAAAATATTCGGTAGTTGCAGATGATTTCTTTTTATATCAAGAAGCCACATGTCATCGTGACAGAGGTTGTGAACATACTCACCTTGTTCAGAGTTTGGGCTCTCGTTCAGAAAATATAATAGTGAACAAGTGATTAAATTTTTAGTATAAACTACAGGTTGTTTTTTTATTATCATCATTTCACCCCAAACAAGGTAGAAATTCCACTGATACGCATGTGGTTACAGGGAAAGAATAAAAACGTACAGGGGATGACGAAGAAAAGATAAGAGGTTGGTGGGAATCCAGGAGATAATATATGACAATTAACGGTGCATTTAAACTTTTAGATATTGAACATATCAAAGAAACAAGCAAATATAATTGACATCCACTAAACGGAAGTGCAAGAAAAGAAACTGTTAGAGTAGAAAAGACTGTTACATTTAACTATTTCGACGGTAAAAAGGTCGGATCGTCATGCCAGTCTAGTTATACGAGTAAAGACATGTCGTCGGCGTACCAGGAAAAATAGCTTGTCAGAGGAGTTGCTATGAAAATGCTTATAGAAAAGACAGATGTAAGCCATATCAATGTGTCAGAACAGATGTCTGCAACGGGGATTCGCTAGTCATCCTAGCAAACGGCCAAACTAAGAGGCGAGTAACAATCGACAGCATACAAACCGATTATCAAGCGACTACATGCAAGGCGAGTATTGAGCGAGGACATGCAAATTATTGTTACACTGATATAAATTATTTTTCATTGTTACTAACGAATAAAAGAACGTTTATCTCGAACTACTGCTTTGGTGACCAGCTTCATTACTAACGAGATCAATAATTTCTATTTTAACTCGAGGTAACATAATTTCTGAAATCAATAAAATTTATTCTGTTGCTCGGGTGGATTTTATTTTGAATGAAATCCAACGGGTAGCTAATTAGCCATTATTTTAAAAGCATATAGTGTTCGTTCACTGAAAACTAAGAGAGTGAAGAGGCCAGGGGATTGGCAGAAAATGATGAAGTGTGGAGAAACTAAAAGAACCTTGAAGATTAATGGGAAGTGAGGAAAAGAATGGAATTGGTAGCAACGAAAAAAAAAACTAAAGAACACATGACACAAGAAATAGGTTGAGGGACAAATAATAGAAAATAAAAGAAACTAACAACAAAAGTGAATAATCAGGGAATAAAAGAGAAATGAGGAGTAAAAAAACTAATTAAGTTAAAGAACATTTAGACAAAGGGAGATAAATAGAAAGATGGATGAACATTGTAAAAAAGAAAAAAGTGGAAAATCAGAAAGAAGACAGGGAAAATAAACATTAACAGAAATTAGGAGGAGAAAGTTCAGTATGAAAATATATTGTTGAAATTTTGAACGTGAAAATAAGATATAATAAAAAATGTCTTCAGAGTGCAGAATGAAAATCTGGAATATATTAAAAAATAAAGATGCACATGTTAATTAAACGTTAAATACACTCAAGTAGAGGAATATATATTAACGCGAATGTATGGTGCATATAAACACAATGAAGAATAAATACATGAAACATAGTAACTCTTTATATTAAAATGCATATTTCTGCATGTATTAAATTTCGTACATTTCAAAATCTGTTTATATATATATATATATATATATATATATATATATATATATATATATATATATTACACTTCAGCAATGAACTGATTTCTTTCGGTAACTGGCCTGTGTATACACCACTTATATATAACACGCTAAAATTTCTATTTGACAACAAGTGCCTATGGCTTAGAGGTTAGTGATTCCGAGTGACATCGAATTGGTCGAGATTCGATCAAGGCCAGCGAAACAGGCTTGTATGTGAATGAATAATATATATATATATATATATATATATATATATATATATATATATATGTGTGTGTGTGTGTGTGTGTGTGTGTGTGTGTGTGTGCGTGTGTGTGTGTGTAATATAAAATATTGAGAGCAAAACTCAACATATAATTAAACGGTTACAAATATGGAAACGTAATTGGTAATTATTCTCTCTCCGTCCTCAATTAGACAAAAATAGAGATCCTTGGATTTTAGCTATAGCCTTATAAAAACAGTAGCTTCACTAGCATCTACGCATCGTTCATTCAGTAATGAATAAGAACTCTCTAACCAATGCTATATGACACGCTAAAAGTTTCCCGCCTTTTACTGAGCGCTCATAGCTTAGAGGTAGAATCGCCAATTGATAACTATTCGGTCGGGTTTCAATCCTCGGTAAAAGCAATCGGATATCTAACTGTACTGGGGAGCTCTGATACAGCGAAACATAACTGTCTGCGGCTGACTATATATATAAAATCATCATATTATTCATTTTGCGTTGTCTTTTCCTTCTGGACTTTTCTCTTTCAAGTTGCTGGGCGCAGTATTTATGGATGTGCGTTTAGATTCAGTGGATATCGACACGTAACGACAAATCGAGTTCGAATTCCAGTTGAATTCCTTGCATTCACTTGCACACAAATACCCAGTCTTTTCTCTCCAGCTATCGGCTAAACAATAGGACAGATTGGATTCTATAGACCTGGCTCGCAACCAGTCTACCGCAAAAATTCAATGGCAACCTGCTGTGGGATAATCTTCTGCCCAGTCATTTATGTCTCTTTTGAGACATGATCGCACAAAGCCCGTATTACGTATGGCTATAACTGATTGTTGTCTCTCCATGTATTATGCTGCAAGTGATTTTTTCTTTAACTAATTTCTTAAATATTTTGAACGTTAGACTAAAATAAATATACTGTTTAAAAAAATAAAGGAAGCTTCTATCCAAATACTGGTATATACTAAATAATGTTTAATAAAAACAACCTTCGGAATAATAAATTTAAAAAAAACTCCATTACATCTTAGAAATTGATTCGTTTACGTTCGGATATGAAACCGTGCCGTCATGAAGTTTCTGAAGAATCTGGAATGTTATCCACTTATAAGACTTGGTAACCGACGGTCTGACTGAACAGATTTCAAGCAAGAAAATTTATCTTGCAATGTGAAACGAATCATCCGAAGAACGAATCATTTCCTTTAATAAAATTTCTCGAATATTCAGGACAGTTCGATCGCTTGTGAATATTGTGTCTTCAGAAGTTAGTAGATAACGTGATTCTTGTTCAATATCACAATATCTTTCAATCGGATGTCAATTTTTAATTCTTTGTGTGTTGTGTAGTTGTGAAATAATTTAGTTTATTTATTTCTAAACTGAATCAAATATTATATATGCGGAGCTGTTTATGTTTTGTGTTAAAGCTTCAAATATTTTTTCGTTGTATATGGTTCTTAATTTTTACGTTATATATGGTTATATATGGAAGTTGCTTTGTGGTGAAGTGAAAATCGGCTCAAAACGAGAGATAGGAGAGCCGAGTTCAAATTCCAGTTTTAATAGCAGGACAGGTTGGGTTGTGTAGCCATGCTTGGCAACTAGTGTATCGCAAAAAGTAATGGAAACCTACAGCAGGAAAACATTCAGGCATGTCTCCTTTGGACATGATCTCCCAAGCGTGTATCACATATAACACTTAAGTGATTGATATGGTTCAGTATATTTATTTTAGATTTCAGGTGTAAAGCCGTAAACAATAAAGCAAGTGTAATAAAGAAAAAAGAAATGATTGACTAATTCATTTCCTACGGCTTACCAAAACCCTTTACAGGCTATTTAAGGCCAGAAAATATTTTTTACAGTTTATGTATTTGTTGTAGTTTTTTTTTTTTTTCAGATTATACTTATTTAAGTGATACAATTATTACTAATTAACCGATAATTGTGAGATGATGGGGTGAAATCTTACTATTGCCAAGCTTACTTTTTTTTTTTTTTTTTTTTTTTTTTAATAATTATATCACCCCAAGCAAGGCATTTTATTGCCACTGTTTTGCAGGGGGTTACATAGGAGAAAAGTTATGAGAAATAGTGACAGGTTATAGGGGATGTCAGGAAGTGGGTAAGAGAAGGATGAGAATACTGATGAGAGTAAAGTGGACGGAGAAAGAAACATGAGAGAGAGGATGCAGGTTTGTGAGACAGGAGATGACTATTGACTTTACATTTAAATTCTTGGAGATCGTAGCTGTTGGGGAAGCAAGTAAATGTACGTAAGTGAATATAACACACTCAACAGAAATTGGAAAACGGCGCTCGACAGTTCCAAGCCATTATCCATTAACCCACACATCCAATCTTGCATTTCTTAGTATTCCCAAGCATCGCCCATCGAGGTACTGACCCGTTTCATCATTGCTTAAATTCGGTGACCGTATTGGAACCAGTATTGTAACGTGATATGCACGTAAAAACAAGAAAAGATTAAACTACTTTTTGAAAGTTTGTCTTGATTAACTCGGACCATGAACACATAAAAGAAATATAAGATATCTTTTCGCCTAATAATAAAAAAGATATTCCTTTATCGCATTAAACAATAAAAATTATTTAACCCTATATTTGAATTTCAAATTAAATATTGTTTTTTATCTTTTCCATCTAAGGGACTGTTAAAATAAATTTACAAACATGGTATTTAACAAAATCCTGTGTTTTCTCAGCCGAAACCGGATTATAAAATTGTAGATTGTAAACTGATCAATATTCTTGCAATTTTAATCTGCCACTCTCTATTTCCGGTTCTATTTACTAAGCTAACATTTGCTGGGTGGATCCAAAACTTGCCGACTCGTAGATGAAGACATATATTACCTCTATGATTGGATGTATTCCATTCTGATTTAACAAAAGAGCGCTATTTAATTTAAAATCTTAATTTGTTGTTTTGGGAAAAGGTATTTAATATGATTAGGAGGTATTTTTTCTAAATACTGTGTCCCTTCAGGACATTGTCGATCATGGCTGTTTACAATTTCTTTTACTTTGTAATTCTTAATTTTTATCTTTTCGTTATCTCTTCTAATCATCGCTCCACCAACCATTTACTGAAGACTTCTAGGTAGGTAATACGCAGTTTGCCTCTGTTACACTTGCCTTCAATCTCACCTGTGACTATAAAATTTTACAAGCCCTCTATTCTCATTATGGGCTCTAGAAATTTTAACCGTCTTTTTCGGATGTTAATAACAAGTAATTTTTTTTTTCTTGAAAATTTCATCGTTACTCACAAAATTGGTCTAAGTTTTTCTTGGTATCCTTATTTAAGACCATATTTCTATTGTTTCAAGTATCTTCTTCATCTGGAAGAAAATTCTTCAATATTCCCTGCCATATAGGAAAATCATATTACATAAAATTTTAGTTGTCATTTCCCTCAAATTATTTCGACTGTTTCTTATCAGAAAACTGATATAATTTTATCATTTGACTATCTTAATAATTGTGCAAAAAATCTACCATCCAACCCTGTATTGAATACTGCTGCCACATCTGGTCAGGTGCCCTTGCTATTCACTTCGGGATTCTTGACAAAATCTAACGGAGAATCTGTAATGTGATCGATACAGACATGGCAGCCCGGCTGCAGTCGCTATCTTACCGGCGTGACATGGCTTCCTAGTGCTTCTTCTATAAATACGTACACGTCTTCTGCTCAAATGAACTTTGATCACTGGTGTCCCCGAGGTATGAATTTGCACGAGCTAGGTCCCACCCTTTTATAGTGAAACCGATAAAATGCAACCGCAATATCTACTCTAACAGCTTCTTTTCACTCACTTCCCACCTGTGGAGTTCTCTTTCATATATTGCTTCCCCGACAGCTACAATCGCCGGAATTTAAATTTAAGGTCAATAGACATCTATCTCACTAACTCGCGTCCACTCTCTCAAGCTCTTTTTTCATCTACTCCACCCCCCCGGTATTCTTATCCATCTATTACCCGCCTCCTGATATTTTCTATAACTAACCCTTCTTTCTCATCACATATGTAACACCCTGGGCAGTAAAATATCTTGCTTGAGGTGCGATGATTAATATATATATATATATATATATATATATATATATATATATATATATATATAAATATATATATATATTGTTCTTTTTCATGTAATATATTAAGAAATACTAATTATCTGTCTAAAGTTATTTATAAATGGAAATTTGTATGTGTGTGTGTCTGTGTGTGCATCCGTTATCTATAGTCTCCGAAACGCCTGAACTGATTTTCTTCAAAATTTACAAAGTTGTCCTATAAGCGTCTGCGAGTGTTCTTAGCTAGGTTTTGTGTCGAGATACCCCCTATAAATATAAAGAATCGACAATCGAAAAAATCCGGTTAAAGAAAGAGTGGTCTGATTTTAATCAAATTTGATACACTCATAGACAAAGACATAAGACACGATATTCAGAACTTTCAATGTTACAGTTCTTACAATCGTGCAGAATATATATATATATATATATATATATATATATATATATAAGGCAAGATGTTTGTGTGTGTCTGTTTATCTGCCTGTATGCCTGTATTTTTTCAACCCTTTTATTTTAGTTTTTCCTTCGGGTTTGGCTCTAAGTAGGCATAATTGTTGTTCTTAGTCTCAGCCATGATACCATTTACTCAAAGGACATATTTAGCCTTCAAAATTTAGTTTACGACGAAAAAACTTATTTGATATCGATACCAGGAAATCAGAATTTGACTTACATCCATTCATTTTTCTTTCAGTCTACGGTTTCGCTTTAACTGGAAACAACTATTGCTTTTTAGTCTTTCAGGCCAATGTCCAAATAATGTGAGCTCCAGGACCATGGATTAGTTTTAAAGCTTTCATTACACCTGAGCAACGCCGTTCCCTACTGCTAGTTATTTATAATATGATGAATAAATCAATACATAAATTTGAAGAGATGGCTGTAAGGAATTGACGAGATGCCATAACGGAGGTTGGATTTCATTATGATTTGATATGATAATAATTTAGAGATGTGACCCATCTTTTTAAAAATATGATTTATTGTCTACACTATATAAAAGAAGATCCATTATGAACTATGAAAACCGGTAGATTTTTTCATTTAAATAGCCAAAGAATTATAGAAATGCATTTTGGCCAAATTTCTTGCAACTAATTTATAAATAATAAATTTAATGGAGATATAGGTGCTAGGCATTATGACTTGCGAAGATATTCTTTTTCTTCTATGTTTCCTGTTCCTTCAGGACGTAGGTGATCATGGCTTTCCACGTTTCTCTAACCCTGGTGGCTCTGAGTACGCTGTAT
The DNA here is from genome assembly GCA_037127315.1 of Ascarosepion bandense. NCBI lineage: Eukaryota > Metazoa > Mollusca > Cephalopoda > Sepiida > Sepiidae > Ascarosepion > Ascarosepion bandense. Next base: position 1,274,752 of record JBBBDQ010000930.1, read on the forward strand.
CCTGTTACATCATGCAATCCTCGTTCCGTCATCCACCTGATTTGGTCCTTCAAATATGTTATCCGTTGCTTTCCCCTGTCTCTTTTTCCATCTATCTGGCCTGTTAGTATCAGATTCTCCAAGGCCTTCTTCCTCGTTGCGTGTCCCAGGAACTTTAGTTGTATTTTCATGCTGCTCAGTATTAATTTCCTTTTTTTCCCATTATTTCCAAGACCTCATCATTGCTCACATAAATAATCTAAAACCTATACTGAACAAAACCGTCTACATACTGAAAGAAAATATATAACGTATATACAGTCAGTTAAGTGCTATTCGTGGTACACGTTTGGGTGATCATGTCTCGAAAGAGGACTGACTGAACAGAAGATTATCCCGCAGTAAGTTGCCATTGCTTTCTGTGGTAGACTGGTTGCTAGCCAAAGCTACTGAACCCAGAATGTCCTGTTATTTAATCTATAAATGGAGGGAAGAAACGGATTATTACCTATCCCAATGGTATTTGCGCAAAAATGAATGCAAGGAATATCAACTCGAATTCGAACTCGACTCCCCAATTTCTCGTTCCGAGCTGATATCCACTGCATCACAACGCACATCCTTTGCACTACAATGCACCGTATATAATCAGAAGTAGAAAATGCCGTAAGAAAAGCATATTTAATCTAGTCATAGTTTACAGTGAGGAGAATTAGAATGTGTACCAGAATTCCTTATCGTTAGACGCAATCTAAACAGAAGATATACAGAGGACATCGTGTCGATAGCAGACATAAAAAGGAAAAAGAATGAACTCTTACAGAAAATAGTAGCGGAAAATGAGAATAAAGTACGAGTGTTTAGTTGTCAAACGATTATGGTTGTCAACAAAAAGAATAGTTCAACATAAATATTACACAATATTAACACCAAAATCAAACAAGTACAAACATTTGAATATCTTTAAATATTTAGAGTTTGAATGAAACCTCGATTGCCATCTCTTAACTCGTTGAATACCATCATTTCCACGACAACCCCTGTTGTTATCGCGTTCCGCCCTACTCTTACTCAGCTCTCTTCACACCAGATTTCTATCATTCTCTGATCATTCTACGACACCTCCAGTGACTGGTTCTTATTTTTCGTTTTCTTTTTTTCTTATGGAACTCCCTACGCATAAATAGCAATTTTGCGGTTCCTAGTTATAAATTATACAAGTAATGTTTTTATAGAAAATCAGATTTTTTTTATCCTCTATGAGATGGAGGTTGTAGTCAAACAGATAAAAGTAACTACGAATTTAGATACCTCTAATAAGTTGCGCACCCCCAAAACAAAACAAAATAGCATATCATGATGTTAAAAGGGATCAAACTTAAGAAAAACTAAGTTTTATCATCAAACTGTTAATGTTATTATTAAAAGGAAAGATAAAAATTTGTTATTTTTTTAATGTTTAAAATCCTTTCTAACACATTTTTTTACTTGTCGGCGATTCCCGCTATTTTAACCAAATGGAGTCGGTCGAGTAAAATGATTTTGGGGCGCGTATATTATCCCTAGCTCTCGACCACCGAGCGACTGTTATTTTTTCCCAAACTCAAAGGCTCTATCTATCTATCTATCTATCTATCTATCTATCTGAAATCTTTTATTAAATATCTTAAAATGAGACGCCAATATCCGAAAGAGAACTGAAATTGCAAAATTTAAGCAACGTATTCAAAAAAGGAAATATCGATAAAAATAAAGAATAGTGTGCGGAAATCTCATGCAACATCAAATCTCTTAAACGATAGTGAAAATCGAACAATTTGGTTATATTACAACAATATAAGTTAATACAGGATAAATGAGGTTGTACAAAATGATCCTGAATATGCTCCTGATTGAGCATGTGATTAGCAACAATATTTCTTAATAAAACTGCAAACAGAAAGTTACTTTTGCTTAGAACCAAAAAGAGACAGTTACTATTTCCAGGGTATATAGTGAAGAAAGACGACTTAAACTTGCAGGTCATATTGAAGTCAAGAAAAGTGACATAAGTTACCAAAGTCCTCAATATGGCCATAAACTACACAAGATGATTGAAGGCTTTAAAGTGCATGGAAACCACTTTTTAAATTTTGCTGGTCTCATTTCCATATTGACCGTGGGTGGTAGCACCTTTTATGGTTCCAGCTATGGGCAAAGAGTGAACGCTTGTATAAAAACAAAATATTATGCAAGTATAAAAATGCACTTTTATAGTATAAATACCAGCTGTACATTGTTATATAAAAATTTAAGTAAAATTATCAACAATATCTACTTGAGGGAATTGTAGCAAATTCACCAAAATCAGTTTAAAACACTACCAAACAAACAACCTATAAAAACTCTTTCATGACAATAATCCATATAATATTATACCATTGCTTATAGAAATCAAGCAGTATTCCAAAATATAAATTCAACAAAACAACATAAGACACACATAACAACATCTCTTGCAATTACGTCTACACAAAAATGTATATGTAAAAAGGTTACGTATCATCTAACATGCATTCACTTGTGAAAGAAGAATAACATATCGAATATAATATTTTTACTACCCAAAGCTCCCAAGAAATTTAAACTTCGGGAGCAAATAACTCATAAAGAGTAAATATGGAGTTTAAAAAACAAATCAATCAATGAATCAATAATTTACCTTACGAGTTTGTATAGATAGTTAGCAGAACACGGTATAGTAATGACGGCAGGAAGACAAAAGCCACTCATAACTACGAAGAAATGCGGGAACTGGAGAGTCATGATGGAACACGTAAGAAAACAATAAAGATGAATATTATTTTCATCAACTAAGTATTGTTATATTTTTAGAGGAATATTCTAGGTTTGTATTTGTAAGATATTATATGACTCAGTTTACCTTCTGGGTTGACCTATACGGTCCCAGGTTAAGATCCTTATTGTTATTCAGTCATCACTAGAGATAATGTATTTTTCCGTGTGACCTCTGAACCATAAGAAGCTCTATTATTCTGGAAAGTAAACCTATAATAAAAAAAAAACTATAATGAAAAAAACAGAAAAACATCTCATAACTAAGACAACAGAAATGGTGTTCAGATTGTTCAGCCGGATATTTTCTTAAATGGAATTTTATCGGACCATAGAAAAAGATCGTACCCGATTTACCTTTTTAATCTTCAACAACCCTAACTTGACACATGGTGATTATTTGTTGTGGATTCTTGTTTAGAAAACCACACAATATAATAATAACACAAAAAGATATGGGAGGGAAAAAGGGAAGTGTATTGAACAAAAGATATACAACCTGTACACGGTTAGTAGTTTCAGCAATTCTTGTTAGTGGAAGACAAATATATACAAATAAGTAAATCCGAGTAATAAGTCTATATTCTTGCTAACCAACGAGTGGCGGTTCAACTGCTCTGACAAACAACAACAGACAGACAGCTCAACATTATTTCGGTGCCAATTCCTGGTATGTCCTTGATTGAAAATTTTCATCGTTCAATTACGAGTCAGTTTTTGTTGAATGTTAACGTTTTGTTCACAAAATGCTACTTTAAAGATGGAGGAAAATTGTACTTTCGGCATATCATGCTCTATGAATTTCGAAAAGAAGTAAGCGTATGAAGTTTGACACAAGCATTCAGAAGATGTATTTGTATCATGATGACGCTCTGCGAACGCTCAAAAGTGTTTCGGCAGATTTTGGCAGGGTGATTTTAACCAAAACGATGAACCACTGCAAGACCGACGTTACGACGTTGATAAATACCATTTTGTTATCGTGGAGGAAAAAGCGAAGATTTTGACGGAAAATTTTGCTATGAGTTTGAAAATCGATATCTCAATATATCTCATTTGAAGTGACTTGGGTTGAAGAACAATGACCGATTTTGGCAAACTGAAAATGTGCCATTTTCCATCTTAACCATGCAAGACCAAATGTTAAAAAAAGAAAAACCTACCAGAAACTAAAAGACTTGAAATGTGAAGCCTTTCAGCATTAACAACATATTCCTGATGCGATTCCGTCAAAATTTCATTTTTTCCGGTCTCTGGAGAATATTTTAAATGAAAAAAAAATTAAAAAAAATAGACTACCACGCACACACACAAAAAAAACCAGTAATTTTTTAGAAAATTTAATCACTAAACTAGTAAAATGATAGGAAATATTTATTAAAATAGAGACTATGCACTTGACTAATAATATTTATATGAGTATTTTTTTTTAATTTGCTAATCGGGAATATTAATTTAAAATGATTTAATAGATAAGAAAAATGCTGACTGAGGAAAATTTGACGCCATAGCTAGAATCAGAATTACATCTTATCGATCCAAAACCAAATATCTAAATTAATTTTAGTCACTCCTTTTTATTGCTTCAATTAATCTCTCCTGCAGAGAATAGGACCCAGAACTGATTGGTTCATTGAATAGTTTCTGGCTTATGAACCATTTGCAGGTCATTTAAAGAGAGATTTTTTTAAGGTGGTAAAAATGTTTTGGAGGGAGGATAATAATCATTTACTGGTAGAGGTTTTACTAGTTAACTTATGCTTAGATGTAGAAGATGTGGATGTATACATTCTCAAAGGATTCTTATGCGTAAGTGAAAAGAAAGAATGCGACAGCATCTGAAATCGGTTCTACGATTAACAATTCCGAGTTATTATCCATTAAACCACACGCACATCCAAGTGAACACACCTGCTTTTTCCAAGACTTCACTACTAACCAGGGCCGAGATAGCTTAACTTCAGTGATAGTATGAGAACCGGTGTTTCGACGTGTCACTCTTTTCTTTCTTTATTTTTTTTCAATTGGAGTAGATAGACTAAACTATCGCCCGGTTCACACTCCACCCACATCTAATGAACAGGTGAAGAGGCTCATCCCTTGATTGCTGTTTAGGATGCGGTTTCCGGTTTTCTCTTTTCCAATCTTTTCACTCTTCTTTTCTTTTCTTTTTTCAATTGGAGTAGATTGACTAAAGTATCGCCTGGTTCACACTCCACCCACGTCTATTGAACAGGTGAAGAGGCTCATCTCTTGTTTCCTGTTTAGGATGTGGTTTCCGGTTTTTCTCTTTTCCAATCTTTTTACTCTTACGTAGCCCCCTGTGCATCAGTGGCGTTATCGCCTTGCTTGGGGTGATATGATTAAAAAAAAGATTCAAAACCAGAAACTTATTGTTACTGTTGTAATTCCTGTAGTAGGTTATTTGTCAGTCAGGTAAGTGCCATACGTGATACACGCTTTGGGTGATCATGTCTCGAAAAAGACATGACTATTTCGGCAGAAGATTATCCCGCATTAGGTTGCTATTGCTTTCTGCGTTAGACTAGTTGCCAGCCAAGGCTATAGAACCCAATCTGTCCTATTATTTAACCCATAACTGGCGAGAAGAGACGGATTAATACATTTGCTAAGGGTATTTATGCGTAAGTGAATGCAAGGAATTCAAATAGAATTCGAACTCGCCACCTCAATTTGTCGTTCCGCGTCGATACCCACTGCACCACAACGCACATCCAGGTAATTCTTACGGGGTTGAATTACCAGCCCCACGCCCCAAAAATTTGAATTCAGCTCCTAGAGTGATTACCAATGAACACTAGTTCGCACAGCTATTTACCACACATCTAGACGAGAAAAAAATAGATTCATACTATTCGCAAGGGTATTTTTGAAAAAGTGAACATAATTCCACTATCCGCATCGATAACCTCTAAGCTAAGCACACGTTAAATATTCTACACAAGGTAGGTGATTTTATAAACACAATTAGATGTGGCCCAATGCTGAAAGTATAGGTCACCCAGTGAGAATCGAACTCACTTTTCAATTTTAAGGAATCTTGCGAGACGAGCTTGCTAACGATTACACCACGTGGAGCTACGCAAGATTAGCCGTATGTAGTACTGTATCTTAGTCAGCTCAGTGTTATACGTGATACACGCTTGGGCCATCCTGTCTCAAAATAGGCGTGATTGACTGGGCAGAAGGTTTTCCCGCAGTATGCTGCCATTACTTTCTGCGTTAGACTGGTTAGCAGCCTCGGCTTTTAGAACCCAATCTGTTCTGTTATTTAACTCATAGCTGTGGGAGAAATGACTGATTCCCAATGTTACTTGTGCGTAAATGGATGCAACTAATTTAGCTGGAATTCGAAATCGACTCTCTGATTTCTTACCTATATCAAAAGCACTGCAACGCACATCCGAGTCTATTGAATTCTATTAATTCAAATAAGCAACTAGGTCCCTCCCATTTACAGTTAAACAGATAAGATGTAACCGCAATTTCTACCCCAACAGCTTCTTTCCTCGCGCTTCCCGCCTGTGGAATTCTCTTCCACGTGTCTGCTTTCCCGACAGCTACAATCTCCAGGTGTTTAAATGTAGGCTCAAAAGACACCTCCTATCACACTAACTTCCAATTATTCTCCCAACACTCTCATCTACTCAACCCTCATTCTCGGTATTCTTACCCGCCTATCACCCACCCTCTGACATTTCCTATATTTAACCATCCTTTCTCCACTCTATATAGCCCCCTGCGCTGTAGTGGCAGTGAAATGCCTTGCTCGGGGTGAAACGCTTATAAAAAAATCGTTTAAACTTATTACTGTAAATAATAAGAAATATCTCTATTAAATTAAAGCTAAAATATTAATAATGTAAGGAAATAAAATTCATACAATCGTTAAAATGAATAATAAGGTTTAATTTCTTACCGTTAATAAATTATTGCTAAATGTATTTGTCTATACTTCTGAGATGAGGTAGTGTTTATATTATTTACATTGTTTGTACTGTTGTCTTCATCTTTATTGCCAAGTTTACGGTATTTCGGCCGTTGTACGTCCCGGCCTTATTCCGGTGCTATGAATTTTGAACCGAACACTTTATTTTGATCACTGGAGTATATAATTTTTATTCCATGTGCGATCCCACTTCATGGTATCATGTACTTATCTCCCTTTAACTCAATTCTTTAAGTTATTTGTTCACCATTGCTGTAGTTATATCCACATAGCCAGTGGGAATAGGCGTTGATTATTTCCAGTGACTTGATCCAAAAGAGTTGAGAGTTCAATACCTAGCTACAGTAGAAGTGAATAAATAACTTAGAGTGTTGTATTGAAGGGAGGTAACTACATGGCAACCGGAAGTAGCATCGCGCATGGATTTAGAATTATAATCAGTGATCGAAATAAAGTGTTTGTTTAAAACTTTACAGCACCGGAAGAATGCTGGAGAGTACAACGACCACAATGTCGTAAACGTGGCGATCAAGATGAGAACAAAAATATGAATAATGTAAATTATTTCTAAAAAATATTGACGACTTTATGTCGCGCGATAAATAGTTGGCGCTAAAATATCCTAGACAACTAAATCAATAATGACTCGATTATTTACTCTGTGAGTGCTAAATTACTACTTTTTCTATTATATGCATAATTTTTTTTTATTAATTCATTTCTTGGAATATAGGTGCGTAATTTGGATATTGAAATCATATTTTGACATCTATATTAAAGAGAAAATGCTGTTTGCTTTCATTCGAAGTAGCAATAATATGTTCTCAAATAGCCTTATTTGACTTAAATTCTCGTATGTTTTACAAAATGGGAAGACCAGTGCGAGAATATTCCAGCGATTGTCCGGAATGCGTCGTGGATGTGGTATTCTGATATTTATTGCTCTTTTCTGAATTTTGTTTATAAGGTCAAAAACGGCACGAATTCAACAGAGGCTTGTAAGAATTCTGAAGCGTCGATACGTTTCCCACACCCAGGATAGTGACCGGCTTAGACCACATGCAGAGAGACTCTGAGCCAATAGGCGACCTACGTTTTTATGACTTCATTCTTACTACTGCCGCTTAGAATCCAAGCCCTCACCACTCCCCTCCAATAAAACGAATGAAAAAAATAAAAAATAAATACTCCTTTTCGTTTATACCATTTTGTGCACTGGGGACCCAGTGATAATACAGAACACAACGTATACTTGTCATGCGTGGTATCCAATTCGTTCAGTAAGGTCTAAACTATCAGCTTTTTACAAACGTTTTCTCAGATCAATTATTGAAAGTGACTTAAAGCTAAAGAACACGCTAACTCTAAAAGAGGAGCGTCCTTTGTCGAATCTCTTAGCCTAGTACAATAGAACCACAAAGAAAATAAAATTATGAGATCACAGAAATCATTTGAAGTCTTTAATTAGATGATACAATTAAAATGGATTGCACATGTAACTCGAATAATAAATGAGGATATTACGAAGATGTTGACTTTCTACACTACGTTAAACAAAAAGATAGGAAGGAAACTTCGCATCTATCTTAAAAAGAACGATCACAGAGAAATTGAGAAACTGAATTTCCTGTTTATTTTTATATACTAGAATACTTTTGTAACTCGGTGACGCGTGTTTAAATCCTAAAACTATTTAGTATTTTTGAAATTGTCGCTAAAGTTAGCGAAACAATTCGCCGAAAAACAATAACCCGACCGATAATTCGCTAACAGATAATTCACAGGCAGGACAATTGGTCGGCGCTTTAAGTCTTTTCAAGTTCCAACTCTCATTTATTTATTTTTTAAATTCTGGTGAGCTGTCCGAGTGTTGGTGTATACAAGTGTTACGAAGACTTTCTGCTAATTACATCACCGATTGTTGTCACTCTTGTGACTTGCGATTTATATCTTACCAAAATTAAGTATATTTATAAACTTAAAAAATTATTTGTAAAAAACAATACAGCCTTTTAATAAGTATTTGCTGTTTTAATCGTTAAATTGTTTGCAAAATAGTAGTATTATTTTGCATGTTAAACAGTAGAAGAATTAGCATTTCTCAAAAAGTTAAATAAAATGTGTTGTATTTTCGATTCCATTAACTATTTTCACTTCTCACCAAAATTTGGTGTCGGTCCACAATGTATGCCTATTTTAAATGGTATGACTACCGGACTAACATACGTCACGAAATTTTATATAAACAGTCCAACAAGCACTAACGTCATGTGCTCGTTAAATGCACGTAGAAAGCATTTTAGAATCACTTCTACCTGCATGTGCATACTTATATACATATCGCTATGTACGCACGTACACACATATATACGCACATACTCGTATATTAGTACCGCACGTGAAACCTCTTCTTCAGGCGTGTCATTCAGAAATATATAAGCTGATGTTCACACGTGTGTAGACCAGTTGGAATCTGTCTTTCGGAGCTAACAGTCCGAATTCCGTTAGTTCTTTTCCAACTCACATCCTGCGCTAACTGCGTTTAGCAACTAGTTACACCCAAAATATTCCTCTCTCTCTTACAAGCATACTTCACTACATATATAATTATTTTCAACTACTAATTAGAACAAACATCATATTTACTTTCAGTATGAACATTGATGCATTTTCTTCAACATCCAAGAGAGAACTTTCTCCAATAAATCTTGCATGCACAAAATAATCAATCCTGTAACTATGTTTAATACATTGTTATTATTCTTGTTTTATTGTTCTCTGAGTTATTTTTATTATTAGTGTGGTGGGTTTGACAACGAGTCTACTTTATAATGGTGACTCTACTTTCGAATTACTACCACGTTGTCCAGTCCACAACAGCATACATATAAGGAAACAAATAATTCTTCAAATACCATATTCAAAATAACATACAAAAATATTACAGTATTTGTCTATACTTCTGAGATGAGATAGTATTTACACTAATTATATTGACCAATGTCATCAACATTACTGCCATGTTTATGAAATTTCGTCCATTGTACGTTCCGGCCTTTTTCAGGGGTTAGCCATTTCGAACCTCAAGGACACATGGTTCCAGTGACGTTACTCAAAGAATTGTGAATTCAATACCAGGCTACTTCAGTAGTGAAAAAATAACTCAGAAAGTTAAGTGACGGGGAGATTACAACATAGCTACCAGAAGTGGCATCGCATATGGAATAAGAATGGTATACCCCAGTGACCGTAATAAAGAGTTCGGTTCGAAATTCCTAGCACCTGAAGAAGGCCGGAGCATATATTAACCGAAACGTCATAAACATTGCAGTAAAGATGAGGAACAATTTACATTGTTCAGACAATAGTCTGAACAATGTAAACGGTGCTGAGAAAATGTTACTCTTATTATTAGTGCAAATATTTGCTTATTGTACAGGCATTGTTTTCTGTGTTTAAGTTCAAATAATAACCAGTGCCCTGAGTATGTATTTTCAAGAGAAATATTGCTATACTCACTGCAAGAATAGTCGCAACACAATAATGCTTCTCTTCAACTAACCGTTTTTTTGTTAATACAAACTCAGTAAATAACGTATGCGCTGTACTGTATTACCATTTATTGTCAATCCAAAAGCAAGTGACAAATGATTTCGTTTAATTAATAAAATGTATAAAATAATCAATATCAAAGAACAAAGAGAAAGCTAATTACCTTCGCCACAATTTAGTAAATAATTCACTTATATCTTTCTTTGCATTTCTTTAATCAATCGATTTGTGAGTTCATATATACGCACATGAACTATCTGTGTCAGTTTGTTACTATCAAACGGTTTGTCTCTTTCGTTCCATTTTTGTTATCTATGCCTATAAAACTGAGATTTCATTTAACAACGAGACAAATATTAAAAAGCCCTGGTCATTATTGTCTTCATCACTAGTGAGTCAATGGCTAGGCAGAGACATTGTCAAAATAACTAAATAAAAACACGTGAATCTGCTGTTCTCTTTATTATTTTAGAGGGAATAATGTATATGCGTTGTGGTGCAGTGGATATCGTCTTGGCACGAGAAATCGGAGAGCCGAGTTCGAATTCCAGTGGAATTACTTGCATTCACTTAAGCGCAAATACCCTTGGGAAAGGTACTAATCCATCTGTTCCCTCCAGTTAATAATAGTAGGACAAATTGGGTTCTATAGCCTTGGTTGGCAATCAGTCTACCGTTGAAAGCAATGGCAACCTACTGCGGCATAATCTTCTACCCAAAACGTGTATCACGTATGACACTTAACTGACTGAATGTATACTAGTTGTGCAACTAGAAATAACGTGCTAGTTTTTAGAACAATAATATTTAGTTCATATTAGGGACGTAAGTACAGTTTACTCGCCGTCAGCAAGGATAGATTTACTAAGTAACATTTAGCGTTCGTATTTATACGAAAATAATACAAAATAGGGCGTTTTTTCGAAGTGCGTTCGGAAAGTTAAACAAAATACGTTCTATACCATCAAATATACGTAGAAAACGGAGCGAGAAGTAAGGTTTTAAATAGAGTTTTTATTCCCAAAATAACCCTCATCAGATAAATTCGTGTCCCTAAATAAAGTAACATCGATGAATGGGTTACTTCTGTCGGATAACTGCAGTATTTTAGGGTTTTGTTCTGTCTGTGATAGAAATCCAGAGTAAATCGATGTCCCTGGATGTAACAGACCTCAAAAATCGGTTTCTAAATATTACTACGATTACGTAATCCTGTATATTCAGGGTTCCTCTTTCCCATAAGTACGAATTTATATGAAGTATCGTTTAATAATTTTTTTAATGATTGCGCAAAAAATGAACACGTATATGCAGATAGATTATGCCAAAAATAAATGATCACTGAAAGAATTAAGCAAATGTATAATTACTTAAAATAAACTAACAGAGCGTTGTATTTAAATAATTAATCCCCTAAAATACTGGCTTTGTTCTTGTTTGGTTACCTATTATTTTGATAAATTTAACAATTGCATCAGATTTAATAAATAAATTACCATCAATTACATGTTTTTGTTATTGGAGAGTACATCAATTTGCACTAAAATGTTTAATTATTTTTTTTATTTTGCATTTATTAATCCAAATATATTGATTTATTTCCGTTTGCATTAAATTTGAATAGATTTAAATATAAATTAGCCACAATTTAAAACAAAAACTAATAAACTGAATAATAATAAAAAAGATTTAAATAGACTATAACACATAGAGATTACATCTATTAATCTATTACATCTATTAATTTTTATCCTATTAATCTATAAATTTATTAATATTTTTAATGACCATCTCTTATGCATTTGTAAAGTTTTTGGCGTCACCCGAGTAAAATTTTGCTCCCTGATTTAATTTCTCCTTTCTTCCAACCAATTTCATTTTTTCTACATTAATAGTCACTATCGATTTTCATCTGAAGCCTTTCGGTTGTCTATCGAATTTTACCATTTTCCCATGCTTTTTACCGTACCTCATATATATATATATATATATATAACCATATATATAACCTCATATATATATATATATATATATATATATATATATATATATATATATATATATAACCAGAAACAGTCTGTCGCCCCTAAGTGATTCAGGAATGAATTGAGTTCTTTCTGTGACTGGCGTGTGTAAACACTGCTTAACGTATACACGTTAAAATTTCTCTGCACTGATTACATGCGCCTATGGTGTACTGGATAGCCACTCCGACTGACACCAAATCAGTCGAGTTTCGATCGCAGCCAGAAGCAAGTGGATGTGTCTAGCCACGCTGTTGAGCCATGATACAGCTAAACGGGTTTGTATGTGGATGATTAATCTATATGCAAGTAAAACGGAGAGATTGTTGTTATTTCGACTAGAGAAAATTGTAAATTTGAATAAAAAAATCGCAAACGTTATTATGTTGAAATTTATTTTGCATATTTTACAACCCCTATTTGTGACCCTTTTCAAGCAGAGTATGACTGGTCTTACATATAATTTTTTTCTTATCTATTTACATCTTTTTTAAAATTGTCTTTTGTTTGTACTAATAGTCAATCGAATTTTGTACTAATAGTCAATCGAATATGTTTAGGACGAGCCGAAAATTTTCTTCTGTCTGAGTTGCAATAAAATAATTAAACTTCTTCAGAGAAAGATAAGCGAAGCTGAGTATTTCCTTGACCTTATTATTTTATATTCCGCATACACTTAACGTGGCATCTTCCTGTACTTTTTCCCCATAATTTATATGTGTTGTTTTTGTCCATATTTTTCTGTGTTTATTTTTACGTGTATGTGTGTATGCGTGTGTAAATCTACATGTTTAAATTTTTGCTGTTGCTTCCACTCTATTCGTGTGTGTGTGTGTGTGTGTGTGTGCGCGCGCGCGCGCGGAAAATGTTTCTCGTAGTATATTTTTATGTATCTGTGTGTATATGTGTAGATTGTGTGTGTGTGTGTGTGTGTGTGTGTGTGTGTTTGTGCGTTCATGCGGTCAGTCTAGTGTGTTTGTTTTGCCCGTATATAACACCTCCTCTGTCTGCATCCAGTCAACCTCCCTGACATTTGGCCGATTCCGCCCACGTGTTTTTGTTCCTTGATTAACCAAAAAAAAAAGGACCGCTTATTACCACTTGACGAGACTGGTTCTGACATGCGAGGGACTGGTATATAATAAGAACAAGATTTAAGAGAGAAACGACTCTGTAAATTTATATATGTTTATATATATCGAATAATTGCAAGATTACAAGCAAGTCAAAGTAAGTGGCGAAAAAGAAATATCAGTTGTCTGATATTTCAGTAGCACGTTCCCAACAGCAGGCACGTTTCAGTCCGACCGTATTTTTCAATCCGCCATTCAAATCTTTTCCCAATATCTCATACCAAAAAACGGGAGACGAATTAACTAATTTCGAATTGCATTCTCATTTTGTTAGACAGGCATCTAGACCGATGAAGGAAAATGGTGTATTTTCTATTTAACCTGAATGTAAAACTCTTACCAGCTCGAAATGAAAACAACTACATTTAACCATTTCGACTTCTAATAGTAGGGGAGAAAAACTCACTACCTATTATTGTCTGCCAGCTCCCATCAACTGTCCTGTTAATCACAGAAAATTCGCACTGCCATCTTTTGACCTAGGGGCACATATCGTCAAAAACCGTTGACAAATATTTTGACGAGATTCGCTTTGATAAATTCGCTTAAAAATAATTTGTACTTATTGCACTGCTCCTGTATTTTCCACAAGTTAACATTTCGGCTACTTTACTCGACAAAAATAATTGTTTTTTTCCAATTTTAGAGAAATATCATATCTTGAAAACCCATAAAATTTAAGCCAGCCATCAGAAAATAGGATTACAAGTATATATGTATTAATAAATTCCACAAACATATATTAAGTATGCGTGTGTGGTCCGTTCAGATATAGTTGTGCATTTATTTTCTTTTGTGTAACTGTATTTTTGTTTGTGTGTGTATATATGTATAAGTGAGCTTTTTTCGAATATTTGTGCGTAAATGTGTCTATGCATGCGTGCACGTAAATGCAGGGCATGCGTGCACGTAAATGCAGGTGTGTTGCCGTTATTATATTTTTGTGTGTCTGTCTCTGTGTATTTCTGTAAATAGTGTGTGTATAAGTGCGCGCACGTGGTCTATCTAGTGTTTATTTTTACCTTTATATATTCATTATATCTTCAGTTTTTAATTTTATATAAATATAATTTATAAAATTATATATGTATATAATTTAAATTTATATATATATATATATATATATATATATATATATATATAATTTAGATAGGTATCAATAAAACAATTAAAGAACGGTGATGACAAAGCGTAGTCAGAAATGACAGAAAACCACCCTAAATACACAATATATCATTTCTTGAAAATACCCATATCAGTAATTGTTATGAAACCTATTGTATTCAAGATAGATAATGTTTCCTTTTCCTACATGCTCATAGTAAGTACATATATTGAAGATCTGAAACATATTGCAGTGGTTGTTTGCTGCGTAGTATAAAATACAAGAATATTTTTCAGTAAAATGTTGAGTGGAATCACAAATAATTTTTGTTTACTACTCATATTCGTTAAGAAAGGATCCTGGTCCTAACGATAAACTACATTCGGCAGCAAGGCTCTAATCGGGAGATCGTAGAATTTTATATTGCGTCTGAACACCTTTTTAATTTCTGTTTTCTGAGGTCACCCAGACCATGTAGATAGCACCTACTGTAGATGCTACGATCAAATATCAGACCCACAAAAAATTCCACTGTACATTATTATATTAAAATATCAACAATATATTTCAATAGCGAAATGAAATTCAACATCAAACTAAAAAACATATAAAGATGTATTTTTTACCAACAGTATATTTTATGATGTACAAAATATTTATTTTAAAACCATACCAAAATATCTAAAATGGGAAATATATAATTGCCTATAAAGTATTTATAATTCGGCATTTAATAAAGCATAACCTTTGATATACTACGGAGACGTCGATTATGTTTATAAAATTGGCTTTCTTTCAAACATAATCAAACTCACGATAATTTAAGATATAGAAAGTTGAGAGAATATAAGTATTTCGTTTTTATAAATAAGTGGAAATTTATTTATAGGACAGAATAACACCAATTTGTAGGAAGTGAAATTATTAAATGTGGAACTGTTCTCAGAGAAATAGAAGTAAAGAGATAAATGAATCGTGAAATCGTTGGTTGTAGTAAGGTCTTCGTTCCTTTTTTTTATTCTTATTGCGGCCAGCGATTAGGTGAAGAGAAAGAAAAAACGATAAAGGAAAATTCTACTTATCGATGTTAATTTTAGGAGTTCATTTGAAGTGTCTTGTTATAGTTGTCTTCTTTTTATTGACGATGAGTGGACAAAGACAACGAAAAGAAGATAAAAGAAAATATCACACAAATGGGAGAGGGAGTGTGTATGTGTGTTGCCAAGTCAGTTGTTGTCTGATCAACGATTTATTTTTTTTTCTACATCAAGACTGGTTGAAGGTTCTCTGCCTCCTTTGTCCCCGTCTGAGTTGATCAACTTTCTTTCTGTATTTATATCAAATAACCTTTTGATAGCGGTTTGTTACTTTCTCTCAGTTTTAATCCACATCAGCAAATCTATTTACCCTTGATGATGAGCAGAGCGTACTTTGTCGAAACATTGTGTCCATTATAACACCTATAACAACCAAGATGAGAACAAAAAGTTCAAAATAATTCTAAGATTATTGAAAATTCTTCTTCTTCTTCTATGTGCCCTGTCCCTTCAGGACGTAGGCGATCATGGATCTCCACGTCTCCCTATCCCTTGTGGCTCTTAGTATGTTTGCTCCTGTTGCTCCTGGCATCCCCCGTTCCGTCATCCACCTGATCAGACTCTGCAGATATGTTATCCGCTGCCTTCCTCTGTCTCTCCTTCCTTCTATCTGACCAGTCAGTATCAGGTTCTCCAGGCTCTCCTTCCTCATTGCATGTCCCAGGAACTTCAGTTGTCTCTTCCTGATGCTCAGCATCAATTTCCTTTTTGTTGCCATTCTTTCTAACACTTCGTCGTTGCTTGTATGCTCAGTCCACGATATCCGTAGCATCCTTCTGTAGAACCACATTTCGGCCGCTTCCAGTTTTTTCCTCATTTTCGATGATGTTGTAAAGCATTCACAGCCGTACTGAAGAACTGACATCACGTAGCAGTCTAGCACTCTTTTCTTCGTTTCTATTGAGATCTTCCTGTGTGTTAGTATTTTGCTCATCTTCTGGAACGCGTCCTTTGTCATGCCAATTCGCCTTCGGATCTCCGTGTCGCACTTTCCATCTCCTGTTAGAACACTTCCTAGGTACTTAAATTCTTGGACTTGTTTGATTCTGTTATCCCCCACCTGTATTTGGCATTTTGGGTTGTATCTTTTGCTGATGACCATGCACTCAGTTTTCTTAAAGTTTATTTGTAGTCCCTTCTTGTCACTCTCCACTGCTACTTTCTGTATGAGATCTTGTAGTTTCCTTTCCGTGTCCGCAATCAGTACTGTATCGTCCGCGTATCTTATGTTGTTCAGGTTGTGGCCTCCAATAATAAATCCTGGTGTGTCATCTAGGGTCCTCAAAATATTCTCGCTGTATAGGTTGAACAAATCCGGTGAAAAGACACATCCTTGTCTTACGCCTTTTTCTATCTTTGTGTATCTACTGAGGTCGTTACCTGTCCGTATGCAGGCCGTTTGCTGCCAGTAGAGATTCTTGATTATTCTTATATCTTTGTCGAAAATGTCGAGGTTGCCTATCATTTCCATCAATTCTTTGTGTCGTATTTTGTCGAATGCTTTCGCGTAATCAATGAAGCATAGGTACAAGTCTTTCTTCATTTGTAATGCCCTTTCAGAGAGCATCCTAATCATGAATATGGCGTTCCTTGTTCCAGTGTCTTTGACGAACCCGCACTGTTCTCATCTCAAAAATAAATACAAAGCATAACAAATGGCACGAACCCACTAACATAATCCAGTTGTCAAAATCTATCTGACACTGAATAATAAACGTTCCAAATATACAATACTAAATTCCTTCTGTGGTACGGTGGATATTAGAATACACATCAGCCAATCTATAAACACCTGATGATGACCAGAGGGTACTTTGTCGAAACGTTGTGCCTATTATAACACCTATAACAACCAAGATGAGAACAAAAAGTTCAAAATAATTCTAAGATTATTGAAAATTACTCATCTCAAAAATAAATACAAAGCATGACATATGGCACGAATCCACTAACATAATCCAGTTGTCAAAATCCATCTGACACTGAATAATAAACGTTCCAAATAAACAATTATAAATTCCTTCGGTGGCACGGTGGATATTGTAGTTGGTTATACATGTGTTAGTATCATCTAGGGGACATTGTAGTGACGAACCAAATTCCAACACGAAAGAACAATAATTGATTTCACAGGATATTTCGCAATAATCAACGAGAAAATACACATCCGCCAATCTATGGACACCTGATTATGACCAGAGGGTACTTGGTCGAAAAGTTGTGTCTATTGTAACACCTACAGCAACCAAGATGAGAACAAAAGTTCGAAATAATTCCAAGATTATTGAAAATTATTCAATTAAGAAATAAATACAGAATAAAATATATCTTATTTTTTATTACTTCAAACATCTCAACAAAATAAAATTCTGGCATTGAGAGACCCATAAAGTATTGAGATAATTATTCGCTAAAAATATTATAATTACATGTTATTTAGGTATATATTTATCAATATTTCTCAATTAATTCCTTTAATTTGCTATTCGATGTCATTTGAGTAAAATCCAACTGGTGCGATTCCTATACTGCAATGTTGTGCATTTGCTTCTTATGTCTCTTCAGTTCAGTTAATCGTATTAGGATGGCATTTAAACCATAATATAAATTATATCAAAGGAAAAAAATAATTAAAATAGGTTAATAATTTGAAACGTCGAATACAAAAAAGGAGTAATTATATTCATTTCTCCAGTGAAAAATATTTTTCTGCTAAATCAGTAATCTTGAGAAGAGACATAATGTATAATAACTGGAAATTGCTCGTTGTTGAAATCTATATAATATTTTTTTAATCGGTATCACCCATGAAAGGTAGAAATGTCAGTAAAAACTAAGGGATTACAAGATGTGGAAGAATTAGGGACAGAAACAGAGGTAAGTGTAATCAAGGGAACAGTAGCAAACGTTTGACATTGCATTTCAGTTTTTGCAGATTAAAGTTACTGGAAAGCATGGAACCGGAAGATAGTGTGGTTTACAGAAAATGAACATTAAAAGCAACTTTCTTCCTCACTTGACGTGTGACGTGTGACGTGTGAAATCCCGTTTTTGCCGAATAGAAAAAGGATTGACCGCATGCTTAAAGAAAAATTCGAAACCGGATTCGCGAGTAGATGTTAAATTAGTTTTCTGACCAATGGGAGCGATTTTCAAGACTGAGAAGAATTAGCGATCTAGTACGACAAAACTAAATGATTATAAGGGATTCGGTCAGTGTCAGCCAGTCAGTCATATGACAACAGTGAGAGAGACGCTAAAATGTAACGGGAGAAACTTCAAGACGTCCCGGACATAAGGTCGCTTTTCAAACTCGTTATTTTTCTCGTTCTTTCTTGTGTGCTGATTCTTTTTACTTCTTCTTCTTTATTTTCAACATTACTATTCAACGATAGCATACGTGCATACGTACACAGAAACGTACTTTTGTAAGAACTACTACGAATTCTACACTTAATTTCTTAATAATGTTTCTAAATGAATATTAACATCTACAATTCATGTTATCTTTTTATATTAATAAATTTCTATTTTAACATGCAAAATGTATTCTATTATTCTTCCACAAATCCAGCATTCTAACCTGCTGAAAACCTTCTGGCGATAACGAGTAAGCTCTAAGTTGTAGGAAGTTCGGTTACGTATGATACAAGGCCGATTAAAAAAAACATTAACTCGCTCCCGATTGCTTCACTGGTGATCCCAGACGTCAAACGAACACGCATCCTACTTCTTCACTACTGACCCCCGACATCCAAAGAACACGCACCCGGTAGCTTCAATAGTTCCACGAGCAAAAATGCGAGAAAAGTAACTACTAGAATTTACGGATACGTATCGTGAATATATATATATATATATTTTAATCATGTCACCCCAAGCAAGGCATTCCACTGCCACTACAGCGCAGGGGTTACCTAGAGCGATTGAGCATAGGAAATGTCAGAAGGAGGGTGATAGACGAGTTAGGATGTACATAAGGAGAGAGTTGGAGAGAATGGGTGTGAGTTAGTGTGTTAGGAGGTGTCTATTGACTCTACATTTAAATTCCTGGAGGTTGTAGCCGTCGGGGAAGCAAGCTTACGGAAAGGAATTCCACAGGCGGCAAGTGCAAGAAAAGAAGCTGTTGCGGTTACATTTCCTCGGTTTCATTGTAAAAGGGTGGGACCTAGTTGCCAATCTAGTATTTCGTGAAAATTCACACCTGGGGGGCACCAGTGATTTAAGTTCATCAGAGCAGAAGCCATCAAATTATTTATAGAAGAGGCACAGGGAAGCCACGTCACGCCGGTGAGAGAGTGACTGCAGTCGGTCAGGTAAATTAATGGGATATCGACGCCAGTCTCTTACTACGCTTAAATTTTAAAAAATTATTGATACCATACAGAAGGATTTACCATAAAAGCATTTAAATAAATGATACAGACAGGCAAACTTACGATTGTAGGAAAGAGTCTGAAGCACCATTTTTCCTGTTTCTATTTGAAAAAAGAAATTTGGGATAAATTTGAAATATTGATCAACAATTTCATAATTCTAATAGAACGGTGATTTTTTTTTATTAGTTCGAGACTGTTACGTAAAATAATATAGGTTATAAAATACTACTTTTCCAAGTTGTCATGTTAGCTGAGCTGAATGATTGCTATGCGTTGCATCGAAAATAATTTCCCATTATAATATCATCGAGTAATTGTGTATGCTTGAAGGCTGTATGTCTGTTTCATGTCTATCAATATTGTCAGTGAAATAAGCATCGTGTCTGGCGATATCGATAAGTACCAAAAAGAACTTTAGACGTAAAATATAGATAGATAGAAAATTATCATAGCCATATTTTTCGGTCAACAGTGTGAATGATTATTTCATGAGACATAAGTTGAAAAGCGTTATATGTGGACAGAGGGGACTTTGACTATATTTATATTTATCTCTGTGTTTATATGGGAAATGTTTTTCGCAACGGCTTTCTGGAATCAGCTGCAAGGCACATACGTACACATGCACAAACCCACTCGTGCAGGTACTCACACACACGTGCATAAACACACATACAGAAACTCACACACACATACACACATATATTGTATATTTAAACAACAATTTTTCTTTGTCGTTTTAAAAATGACAGGAAAGGTAATATGGTTAAGATTTTGATACAATTTTTCATGTGATATACTTTTATATAAATTATATAAAATTGACCGAATGTTTTATTTCTTCAAAAGATTTCGTTTAAACCTTTACTTATTATCATGAATGCATTTAATTTTGCTTTTAACTGAATATATAAATTGTTTTGTGTACTTATGTTGAGTCATGTGAATATTTTATATTCCAAATATACATAGACAAAACGATTTATATATTCAGTTATCAGTAAAATAAAATACATCCTTCATAATGGCTAACTGTATAGCCTAAAGCGGTTGGAGAAAGAAAACAGTCAGACAATTTTTACTTTACATGATCTATGATCTGGAAGAAAATTTTATAATATCAGATGAAAACTATATTAAAAGAACTTCAGAATAGCAACTTATCTGTCCTTTTTAATAAAACTTGAATATATATATATATATATATATATATATATATAATCCTGATTAAAAATTTAAGACCACTTAAAAATCTTTAAAAATATTTTTTTTTTACAGATAGATGTTAAACTCCTCCCACTTAAAGTTACAAATACTACACTCTAAAAGGTTATGGAAACAAAAAGCTACATTCCAAACATTTTATTTAGAAATTTACATTTTTATTAAATGAGGCGATTTACACATCATCAAAATTATAAGACCAGGGGTATAAATTGTTAGATCTATGCCAATTCCAATGTTTTTAGTTCAGTTAGAGATTAGCAATCACTGCGTAAAGGTGTTACCATACCTAAAGCAAGAAAACTTACCATATTTGAGCGTTCTCGAATTCTAGAATTCCATAAGCAAGATTTGTCACAGCGGGCGATCGCAGCTAAGGTAAATCGCAGTAAAACTGTGATTTGCAACTTTCTAAAGAACAGTGAGAATTATGGAAAAGAAAAATCCTCTGTTAGGCCCCCAAATATTTCTCCTGCATTGAGTAGGAGAAGAAGACGGGTTGTTATGAAAGACGGGGGACTTTCTTCTAGTCAAATCAAGGCAGTCACAGATGCTGATTGCAGTCCCGTAACCATCAGACGACACTTACGACAAAAAGGCATGGTGAATAAAAAGCGTAAACAAATTCCTCGGCTGCTTTCACGTCACAAGTTGGGCCGCTTAAAGTTTGGTCGTGATTACCAAACATGGGACGTTGAGAAGTGGAAGAAAGTCCTGTTTTCTGATGAGAAAAAATTCAATCTCGATGGTCCTGATGGCTTCCAACGATATTGGTATAACAAAAACATGCCTCCTGAAATTTTCTCCGCACGTCATAATGTTATGGGGCGCCTTTTCTTACAGAGGGACGATGGAGCTCCAGTTGATGCAGGGTCGTCAGAGAGCGGCTGGTTGTGTTAACATGCTAAAAAAGCATCTTTGACGACGGAGGGCCATCGTTTGTGTGGGGATGAATGGTTATTCCAACAAGATAATGCTGCAATCCATGCTGCAAACAGACCTTGACATTTCTACAAGAAAATTGGGTCCATCTCTTGGGACATCCTGCATGCTCACCGGACTTGAACCCAATTGAAAATGTTTGGTGATGGATGACAGGAGATGTTTATCGAAATGGCAAACAATATTCAACAAAAAATTAACTTTGTGAAGCCATCTTCAGAAGTTGGAGCAACATCCCACGCTTATTTCTAGTATGCCCGACAGAATTTTTGAAGTCATCAAAAGCAGTAGAGATAGATTTCATTATTAAATTTGGTTGTTAAATATTTTTATACACTATTTGTATAATTTCGTAGAATTTTTGTCACTGGTCTTATAATTTTGATCATGTGCAAATCGCCTCATTTTATAACAATGTACATTTCTAAATAAAATGTTTGGAATGTAGCTTTTTGTTTCCATAACATTTTAGATTGTAGTATTGGTAACCTTAAGTGGGAGGAGTTTAAAATATATCTGTAAAAAAAAAAATTCTTTTTAAAGATTTTTAAGTGGTCTTAAATTTTTGATCGGGAGTGTATATATCTCATTATGATTGAGCTCTCTGGAGAAGATAATTTTAAAAACAGTTTCCACTTCGGATATAATGCGTGACTCTTCAGAAATGAATTGAGTTCTCTCGGTGACTGGCGTCTGTATACACTGTTTACATACAAGACGTTAAAATTTCCTTTCTCTGACACCATGCGCCGATGGCTTAGGGAGTAGAGACTCCGACTGACACCAAATCGGTCGAGTTTCTGTTCCCGGCCAGAAGCAATAGATATGTTTAGCCACATTGATGAGCTGTGATGCAGCGAAACAGACTTGTATACGGATAACTAGTATATATATATATCACTACAGTAAAAACCCCGATGATTAACGAAATAGTTTCAACAACCGACATATTGAAATTATTTGATTGAAAACTATTTTTAGTCGATACACGTATTTAAGTAGATATTCAGTTTTTATAGATATACTCTTTCATTAAAAACAGAATATCTATTCAAATACTAGTATCGACTTGAATTAATTTTTAAACATATATACAAACATATATATATATATATAAAATATACAAACATATATATATATATATATATATATATATATATATATTGATCGAATCTTTTCATATATATATATATATATATATATATATATATATATTTTGATCGAATCTTTTCAAATAAATATATATATATATATTTTTTTTTTTTGATCGAATCTTTTCAAATATATATATATATATATATATACATTGATCGAATCTTTTCAAATATATATATATATATATATATATATATATATATATATATATATATATAAGTTAATGGCAAATTGATCTTGTCATAGCATCTCGTGTACAGTCACGTTCCTATCACCTGCAGCTTTTGCCTTTTCTGTGAATATTTTAATGACAGTTGTTGCAATAAGATTTCATCTTTGAGATTTCTTTTGCATGGATTTCAGCGTACTTTTAGACGTCCAGTTAGGTGTAATCGTTTAGCTACTGAACTATCTATATATAAAATGTTCTATTCTAACACATTCTTTTCCCGCTCTAATAGCCTGTGGAACTCTCTACGGGTTTCTCAGTTCCAGCCCCTAAAATCTCCAAAACATTCAATATATAGGCAATCTTCATTTTATGTCTTCCTGAACCCTGCGCTGTTACTATGTTTTCTCCTCACTGAAAACTTCTCATTCGCTTTCACTCTCAGTAAACCCCTGAATCTTAGTGACATTATCTCTTCTTTATGGATGGAAATAATAAAAAAAATATGTAGCCTTTACAGTAGTGGCAGGTAGATACGCACTGATTACATGTAAAAGAGCAGAGAACAGAATCCAGTGTTATTTTGAAGTATATACGCAGAAAATTAAAATGTTGATTCTTTCGAGTATAAAATTAACAAAAATATAAGTTATGTTGATACGATATTGTTTCAGTAGGTGTTGATTTATTTCACTTAAAATCTATGGAAAAAGGAAAGGAAAGAAAATATTTCTTTTGTGATCATTTTACATAATCAAACCATGTCGGATAAATTAAAATTTAGCAGATAAGAAAACATTTGATTAAATGATTAAATTTCAATCTTTTGACAAGTGTGTTTTATATTATTTGTTGATAATTCAGTTTCTATATGTAAAACAGCAATAGAAATTCAATTATGGCGAATATTTAAAAGAATTTCGACTGGGGCTAAAAAACATTCAATGATACTGGAATATAATGTCACAAGAGCAAAACATAATAGCTTACTGGAAGAAAACTGAATATTCTTATATCAAATCTAACATAGGAAAAATAGAATTTTTATTAAGATTTTACGTCGTATTCATCCGTGTATTAAAAAATTTAAAATAATGCAAATTAAGATGAATGATTTACAAACTTGTATAAATGTACGTTGTTCGAATTACACTTGAATTCGTTAAATTCACTTTCGTGTAAATACCGTCTTTTCTACCTCCAGTTATGGGTTCAATAGCAGGGCACATTGGGTTCTATAACCAGTTTACCGCAAAAAGTAACGGCAACCTACTGCATGAAAATCTTCTACCTAGTCAGTCATGACTCTTTCGAGACATGATCGCCCAAGCGTGTATTACGTTTTGCACTTACCTGACTGATTATTGCAGAGTGGGAGGATTCTACCGAATTTTATAGTTTTATATAACACTGAAGAACCCACTTCACTCTTGCTCTATGTTAATATATATATATGTGTGTGTGTGTGCTCGCGTGCGTGCGTGCGTGCGTGCGTGTGTATTTCAAATAAAAACGACATACAAGGTTTTGCATTTGATTTTGTTTTGCAGTTTATTTCATTTTTCGAGTGTCCTTATAATTATTTTTTATCAGTTTGTTGCTTTTTTATTCCTCAAATTTCATTAACCGGCCAATTAAATCTGAATATTATAAGAAATAATTGTGAAAAATATATATATATGTATATATACCACATTAAAAAGAATATAAAAATTGTTTTACGTATGTATGTAGAATCATAAAAATCGTTTATTTTCAATAAGTATTTTTTATATGTTTGCATTAAGTTCACGATACTGTTCTTTGTACCAACAAGAATTGGCTATATTAGGTTTCATTTAAACACACATGTATACCTACCAAACTATATTCGTAACGCATTCGTTTATAGCACACATATAATAGAATAATCAACATGTAAAAAAGCTTAAACATAACTGAAAATGTTTTAATAAAAATAAAAAAAAATATCATTAGCTTTATATTTAGAGAGCATATAGTAGCATTTTAATACGTTTTAATGATTTTTTTCTTTTAGTTTGTATGAAGTTTGTATGTCCAAATCTTTTATTTTATTGTTGATAACATGGTTACAATAGATATTTGTTTGCATCACGTTGCATAGTATCTTATAAAAATACTGAAGAATTTCATCCAGGACCAGACGAGCAACAGGCGGAATGACAGGTGCATCTGCAAAGACATCGAGGAGGTTCCCGTCGTGAAGCATACGATGTTTCCTTACTTCATCACGGACTTTGGTGTCATCTCCAGCGAGGGTGACGTCATGCCACCGTTCTTTCTTTCAAAAGATCCTGAGAGTCCTCGCTGAGATCTACCAGAAGGTACTGAGGAGCGTGGTGAAGCCCTGGAAGGATGATATCGCCGCTTGACGCCACTACGTCTTCCTGCAACAAGTCCAAGACGATTCAAGTGTGGCTGCTAAATAATGTACCTCACCACTGGTTACTGGACTTGTGGACACCCTCCTCGCCTAACTGCAACCCTCTTGGCTATTTCGTTTGGGGCATGATCGAGGCCAAGACCAACAAGCACACCCACAACACGGTCGACTCTCTGAAAGCTGCCATCGTTGAGACGTTCGCTGCTATGGACAAGGACATTGTCACCAAAACGGGTGACTCATTTTCACGCCGGTCTTGATATAATAAGTAACTCTAACTGTTGCTAAATATATTGCCGGGTCTCTGCATATAAAATACATTTTTATTGCTTATTTTGTTTTTATTTGTCAAGTGTCGGATTTTGCTGCAACACCCTGTAGATCTCTATTCATTTTCTCAGTATATTTTTAGAAATATCACTTATATATTTTATATCTATATAAGATATATCTTATAATTTTACGTATATGCTTTTTTAAAACATTTACTCATATTTAATTTTATAAAGTTTTAAACGATATGTCTCGTGATTTTGCAGTAAATACTTACTAATTTTGTAGGTAGATAATGCAAAAAACTACATTTTCTTGTCTATATTCAAAATATATTTCTTTGTTGTATATACAGTTTTTCCTCAATATTTACTGAGATTTCAAAAATAAATAAATGCTGGGCTTATGGGCATGGGATCTTTTAAATTTAAGAAATATTAATATTTATTGATTCACAAATTGCTTTATACGTTTAAGATAAATATTAAATAAAGCTGAATGCAATGTTCCCAAAAAAGAAAACATTTAACATCTTTTTTTCTTCTTCATGAGCCCTGACCCTTCACGACGTAGTCGTATGGACTTCCACTTGCCCCTCTCTCTTGTCGCTTAATATTTTTCTTCTTGTAATTCTTCAAACCCCGCTCTGCTATTCCTTTGCTCAGGCCTCTCAGGTATTACTGACACTGCTTTTCGGTGTCACTCTTTCCTTCTGTTCGTCCTGTGAGTATTGAAATTTCCACGTCCTCCTTCATTGCGTTTCCCAGGAACGGCAACTGTCTCTTACTGATGTTTAGTATCAGTGTTCTTCACATCTGTTTATTTTCTAATACTTCATCTTTGCTCACATGTTCAGTCCTTGGTATCAGCAACATCTTTCAGTAAAATCACGTTTCTGCTGCCTCAAGCCTCCTTTTTATCTTTGATGAGATCGATAAATATTCACTTCCATACAGAAGGATAGAAATCACATAGCAATTCTGAACTCTTTTCTTCGTTTTTAATAGAATTGATGTTTCTCAATACTCTTCTTAGCTTTTGAAATGCGTCCTTGGTCACGCCAATGCGTCTTTAAATCTTAGTGTCACAGTCTCCATGCTCTGTCAGAGGACTTCCGTGGTATTTAAATTTCTTTACTTTTTTATTTTAGATTCACCAATCTCTAGTTGCCATTTTGCGCTTTTTTTTGCTGATGACCATACATTCGGTTTCCTTGAATGTTTTGCTCAGTCCTTTCTTGCTTTCTTTTGATAACTTCTGTAGTGTGTCCTGCATTTTTCTTTTCGTGCCTGCTACCATCACCGTGTCATCCGCGTATCTTATATTGTTGAAATTGAGGTCACCAATGTATAATGCTGTCAAGGGTTTTATTTCTCTCAGAACTGTTTCGCTGTTGAAGTTGAATAAATCCGGTGGGAGAAAACATCCTTGTCTAACGCCCCTTTATATTTTGTATACCTGCTGAATTCATTTCTTATAAGTACGCAAGCGATTTGATACCAATATATATTCTTTATTATCCTAATATTTCTTTCAAAAATGCCGATGTTGTCGAGAGTCTCGATCAAGTCTTTGTAGCGTACTTTGTAAAACGCCTTTGCATATCCTATAAAACATAGATAAATGTCCTTCTGCATTTCTATTGCTCTTTCAGATAACCTTCTGAGCATGAATATCGCATTCCTCGTTCTGGTAACTTTAACGAAGCCACACTGTTCTTGACATCATCTGGGCCGATTCGCCTGCTCGCTGTTCATCAGAATACGGATGATGAGTTTTGTTATGGAAGAAGTACGTTGAAAAAAAAAACGTGCGGATCATTGAAGAGATTTTCGACGTGATGCAAAAGAGACAGAAAACGACGCCAATATATGGAACTGAATACACGAAACTACACAAGAAAGTAAGGAGCAAATTCACTCAGGCTAAAGAAAGATGTCTCAACGATAAATGTTCCGAAGTAGAGAGACTGTGCTAGACAAATAACGGGGATATACATATAAAAAGGATCTAACAAGAAAAAAGACCTGCTCAGCAGCAGGACATATATAAGTAAAGGATGTTTCGCTCATACTCGTAAAAGATAAAAATACTTCAGAGATGGGATGAGTATATTGTTGATCACTTCCACAAGTGAGAGAAACCAACAGTACTCAAAAACAAGACGCACCAGAAATATTAAAAAATCTAAGTAGAATCAGCAATGACCACATTGAACAAAAACAAAAAAAAGAATTATTCCCCCATAGCTGAACACTTCAATCAACCAGGACACACATTAGATAACTGCAAATGTTTACTGATAGATTCTGATTTATTTCCACATACTCACACAGAAAGAAAGAAAAATACTGGATTTTAGAATTAAATACACATAGGCTAGGGTTAAATAGGGACATAGGTATTTTGAATCTTTATAAACATTTCAATAGTTAAACACTTTTTAGATACACTTAAAAAATCTTTAAAACAACATTTAAAAGTATTATTACAGTTTGGTTTACGTTGAAAAATATTAAAAAACTCCATCGCTTTCTACATCACGTGATGCAAACATCTCGTGACGGACGCATCTCGTGAGAGACTCTTCTAGTTTAAATTTTAAAATCATTTGTTTCTGATGAAAGGCTGAGGCCTGTCTGAAAAATCAATATATATATATATAATAGAAATAAATAAATACTGTCAAAAAATACATTTTTAATTTACAACTTTTTAGTATTTTTTCTGTTGTTTCATTTGGGTCTGAGGAGCGGCAACTTTTGCTGCGAAATATGCATTACTCATGAATTTAAGGAATATCTAAAAATTTTTCTAGAGTATATTACTCTGTTAAATTAAATAAAAAAATTAATATTGAGTTATTTTGAGTGTGTCTCTATTGGAATTTCCGTGACTTAAATACCAAATATTCTACGTTATATATATATATATATATATATATATATATATATATATATATATATATATACGGGAGCTCTAGATCATTTCTGGTGGTGGAAAGCAATGGTTACTTAATGGCCATTGTATAGAAAACAACATAAAACCTTCGTTAAAAATGATATATGATAAAAGTACAAAATATTATTAAAACAAAATTATATTAGTTGGAGATTTGGTGAGTTTTATTGTAGGACTGTTAATTCTTTGTTTATTCTATTCATATTTTGGCGCAATGATATTTTTTAGTTGGAAAAATACCACGAGTCAATATTGATTTGGACGTCCCGATTAAATTTTTTAATCATTTATTTTATTTCTTTGCCTCAATGGCATAAAGTAACGCCTGACCTAAAGATTATTTTAATAGGAGAAAAAAAGGCTTCTTTGTTCAAAGATAATTTATTTAGCCGGGAAAGACATGTTTGTAGACGCCTGCCCTTCAAATAGTCTTTCGCTCTTGCACTGATATAAAATAACGAAAAATAATACTTAAAATATGAATAGGGTATTTTGTAAAAGAGAATGACTGATTCATGAAAATGTTACCATGAAAGAAAAATCCCAAATCAAAATGAAAAGATGAAAGAAAGAAAGAAAGAAAGAAAGAAAGAAAAATGAAAAGAAAGAAAGAAAAAATAACAGAAAACCAAAAAAAGAAAAAAAGGAAGAAAGAAAAAATGAAGAGCTTATTTTCTTTCGAGGCTTATCTACTTTCGATCTAAATTTTCAAATAACTTTCTGAAACACGTGCACATACTGTTTTTCTATCTTATGTTCTCCTTCTCTCTCACTCTCTCTCTCTCACTCACACACACACACACTCATTCTCTCGCTTTCTCTCTCACACACAAGCACTTTTTCTCATTCTTTCTCGCTCTTGCTCTCTCTCACACACACACACACACTCACATTTTCTCATTCTCTCTCACTCTCTCACACACACACGCAATTTTTCTCATTTTCTCTCTCGTACACACGCACTTTTTCTGATTCTCTTTCTCACATATGCACACACGAACTTTTTTCATTCTCTCTCTCTCTCTCTCTCTCTCTCTCTCTCTCTCTCTCTCTCACACACACACACACACACACACACACTCACGCACTATTTCTCATTTTCTCTTTTACACTTTCTTTTTGGTTTTCCCTTTTTGTCATTTTCTTCACGCAGACAATATATTTCATTTTTCTTTCAAACCCACAATGCATTTCTCATCTTCCTCTCTCTTTCATACATCATCTTTCTCATTTTCTCTCGTGCACACTCTCTTTATCATTTCCTTTGTCACACAACTTTTCCTCATTTTTCCCACATACATGATCGCCTCCTCCCCCTCTATGTCTCTCTCTCTCTCTCTCTCTGGTACATTCATTAATTTTGTGTCTCTATAGATCATATATCACTGCTGATTGCGTGGCTTGGATATTTCATGATTGTCCGACCCAGAAACAAAAATAACAAAAAATGTTTAGGAGAATCAATAATTTTTCCTAATTAAGTAAACAGTACAAAGAGCTCCTTTTTTAATGCTCTTTACTCAAAACTTTTAGTTTCTCATTATGAGATAGTGCTGAAAATTTCTGCTGTTTGGGCTTTGAAATACTTATTTAGAAAAGGGCGTTGGGTCGGGTATTATACGACATTCACGCGTGTTATTTATTTCTTCTTTTTCTTCTTAATATTATTATTATTATTAAAATTAATACTGTAGACAAAATAATAGACAGGATGTGAAATGTGAAACAAAAGTTTTAACCGCATTATTTTGAGTGATATTCTGATTATTATTTGCGTCGTTTTGCGGCGCATCGAAGTAGAAATTAATGACTGTTAATAAAAAAGGAAATAAATGATTATGATGTTAAAACAGGAAAAAATAAGAAAACTTTTCACTAATTACACGACATTGACAAATCAGCTCAATAGTTTCATGTCATACGATCAAACACACACACTCGCGTACGCACACATGCATACACACATCTATCTATCTATCTATCTATCTATCTATCTATCTATCTATCTACGCTCTCACACCCAGATTGAACATTCTGGAAGAATGGTAGACTTTGAAAAACAGTAGCTACCCTAGTAACTAGGTATCGTTCATTCAGCAATAAATTAGAACACTCTCATCTATTGGACGTGTATAATGATAATATGCCTTTCTTTTACCGAGCTCCCATAGCTCAGAGGTAGAATCGTCGATTGACGCCAATTCGATCGGGTTTCAATTCTGAGTTAAAAGCAATTGGAGTCTAACCGTACTGGTGTGCTGTGATACAGCAAAACAGATCTGTCTGCGGATGACTATATATATATATATATATATATATATATATATATATATATATATATATATATATATACCATCCGTCGTGATTTGTCAGGTCAACTTCAGTACCTTCCTCCCCTACGGAATGTATCTGTCTTTTCTACGAATATTTTTACAGCTTCTGTTCTGACGAGCTTTATTCGCTGGTGTCCCACTCTCATGAACTTACTCGTACAACAAGATTGGCAATTGGGTCCCACTCTTTTATCGTTAAAATAGACAAATATAACCACCACTTCTACTCTCACAGTTTCTTATCACGCACTTTCCAATTTTCGAAATCCTTGCACATGCTTGCTTCCCTGATAACTGCAATCTCCAAACGTTGCCATCTAAAATCTCCTTGACTCCCATCTTTTGTTGCTCTTTCTACGACATCCCATTTATCGTTTTTTTCTTTTTTCTCACCTCTATATCTTCTCACAGAACCCACTACGTGCCAGTGACAGTACTACCTTGTTTGGGGTAAAAAGAATGAAAGGCAACAGAAGATCTCTCAATCTCCGAGGAAGCTTTATAAAAAGCGAGACATGTTGGACTAATATGTGTATACTATTTGTTCTTTATTTTATCATCTAGTTGGACTCCGATCCATATTTGATCCGCATTGAACACACACACACACACACACACACACACAAATATATATATATATATATATATATATATATATATATATATATAAATTAGAGAAAATTTTCAAAATTAAAAGGTGTCGGATGTACATTTCGACATAGGATCTCTAAGAGAGACTCTACATCACGTCAGCGACATTGCTTTTTAAAATGGCGACGGCCCTGGGTTAGAGTGTAGAGGGGTTTGTAACTCGCTTCTACCTAAAAGGTTTAATCAAATAAACTTAAAAAAATTAAATCTTATATTGAAAACCATTCCTTCTCGCCTAAATACATCTCTTCACACAGCCCCAAATCTTAACTTTAAAAAGTAATCTAACTGATTTAGTTGTCTATCTTTATAAAAAATGAATTCCTATTCCTCCCCTTCCTAAATATACTATTTCAACACCCTGTAACCCCGCGACTACCATAGCTGTCCTTTTCCACTTTTTGATCCTTGTTAACCAGAAACCCCTGTAAAAACGCTGTATTATATATATATATATATATATATATATATATATATATATATATATATATATATATATAATACAGCTCCGTTTCATATTGAGCAATGTTTTATTAACACCTGAATAATATTACGATACATATGTACACCTTTCTCATATGTATATTTCCTAAATTACGTCACTGTATATAGTCCCAGGACATCAAAAAGGGGAAAGCCCTATACTTTTCTACCTCCATAGTAAACTTCAGAAAAGGATGTAAAGAATTTAGTTGTAACAGAAAAAGAGTGAAAGAGAGAGTAAAAATAACGACAAACCCGAAAATGTTAAGGATAATAAAAAAATTAATTAATATAAAATATTAAGTAGATAAAATTAGGGATCTAAATTGGTATTATCCAATGCAATATGATATATATTTATATTTATGTCTTTTTGTATATATTTTTTATATATTTATATTTATGTCTTTTTGTCTCTCTCTCTCTCTTTCTCTCTCTCTCTCTCTCTCTATATATATATATATATATATATATATATATAAGCAGGTCTTATTAAAACGACCAAAAAGTTTTTATGCTTATTTTTTATATGTATAATTTAACATGTGATCTCATAATATTTTTTCAGAACATTAATTAGAGAAATATTGTCTAAATATTTTGGTTTTAATGGCTATAATTTCAGCCATTACCAAGAATTAACTTTTTTTTTAACTGTAACTGAATATGCATAGTGCTTGTGTATAGGCATATTTTATATTCCGAAAACGGTAAGGACACTGTTGCGGTGTTCGTAGTGGAGATTATCGTGAGTTAGATTTTTCTTTTTGTTTTAATTATTAATGCTTCTATTATTTTTAGCCTTGTTATGCATAATAAATGTGTATGTTACTGATAATGTTCGGTAGGTCACTGTCTGTGTTTAAATGAGATCGAATGGAAGAATGATATGAGATATGCAACGTGCGACTTCTTGTCAAACTGTTAGTCATGTGATTATTTACGAATTTCACATAAATAAGTTTATGTGAATTGTGCAAAATAATTTTTAATAATAAATAAATAAAAAGAATATATAATATAAAATCTACATTTGATTTACACAAATTCAAATATTTCATTAAAAGATATTATTTTAGTAGCTAATTTAAAAATAACACTTCTTGATATTCTACGAACACCATTTATCTTTCAGACATTAATTTTCCCAGTTGTTTTATTGCAGTGAATTAAGCATTAAGTGTCAAAGTTTTATTAATTCAGACATGTATTTTTCACTTAAATATTTTCCCGTTCTATATGATCTGCTCAGTATGTCTGCAGTAAAAAAATTGGTTGATAACGTGAGTAATGTGTAAACACGCATGTGCTTGATGAAGCATTCGCACCAGGGATTTACAAATGGAGGAGAAGGAATACATTGGAGAATTCTCAAGAAATTTAAATGAAAGTTGGTATGAAGAATAACAGTATCGTATCTATAACAATACAATAAATGCTTTAGTTGCTCGCCGTAATGAGCCTGGCCATCGTTTTGATTAGAAAAAAGTTACTTTAATTAGAGGAGAAAGCCGTTTACTAAAACGAAATATAGTGCAATCGGTAGATTATTCACAGTGTTTTTCTGTTCAGTTACATTTGTTGACGGATCTTCCGTTATTGCAATGGGAAAACATTAAATAAGATGATTAATGACAGACCAAAAGAAACAAAATGAAAAAAAAAATGAATCAGGTAGGCTATATATCCATAACATATTTTTAAATTGATTGGAATTAAAAAAAGAAATAATTTCAATTTAAAATATTCAGTGTCCTTTTTTCTTGCGCATGTGAAGTTGAAACGTGACACCTGATAATTTTTACAATTTGTCAGAGTTTTCCTTATATATATATATATATATATATATATATAGAGAGAGAGAGAGAGAGAGAGAGAGAGAGATGTATATTAATCATATCACCCTGAGCAAGGCGGTAACGCCACTGATGTGCAGGTGGCTACGTAAGAATGAAAAGATTGCAAAAGGGAAAGCCAGAAACCACATCTAAACAGGGAACAAGGGTTGAGCCTCTTTACCTGTTCAATAGACAAGGGTGGAGTGTGAACCGGGCGATAGTTTAGTCTATCTATTCCAATTGAAAAAAAAAAGAAATAAAGAAAAGAGTGAAAAGTTTGGAAAAGAGAAAGCCGGAAAACACATCCTAGACAGGGAAAAAGGGATGAGCCTCTTCATCTGTTTAATAGACGAGGGTGGAGTGTGAACCGGGCGATAGTTTAGTCTATCTACTCCAATTGAAAAATTAAAAAAAAAGAGTGAAAACATTGGAAAAGAGAAAGCCGGAAACCACATCCTGAACAGGGAACAAGGGATGAGCCTCTTCAGCCTTTCAATAGACGTGGGTGGAGTGTGAAACGGGCGATAGTTTAGTCTATCTACTCCAACTGAAAACAATAACAAAGAAAACAGTGAAAAGATTGGAAAAGAGAAAGCCGGAAACCACATCCTAAACAGGGAACAAGGGATGAGCCTCTTCACCTGTTCAATAGACGTGGGTGGAGTATATATATATATATATATATATATATATATATATATAGGTGTGTGTGTGTGTGTGTGTGAATTTTTCTTTAACGCCATGTCTCTCGCCCCCGAGCCTTTTTTTTAGTTTTATTTTTTTATTATACATGTCGATGTGTCAGCAGTCTGACACAGAGTATGTTTGAGTTGACATCAGTTCTTACGCGTGCTCTTTGATTATATATTTGTGGTGTATATGTTTATGTATGTATGTGTGTATATATACATATTTATGTATGTAGGTCTATGTATTCGCCTAACTGATGTAATAATGCATTTTTTTTTTAATTTGACAATTTATTTTATTTCTGTTTTTGATTTTCTCGGGGTCTCTATTTGTGAGTTTCATTCATGTAAAATCTTCTGTAAAATACAGACGGAAACTGATTTTCATTTGCCTGAAATGGGACTATACCTCCGCTTAACAATGGAATAACATGTCTGTCTTAATTTTTACACACACACACACACACACACGCACACACACACACACATACACACACACACACACACACACACATATGTATATTTTTTTTCCTTTTTTAATATATATATTTTTCCTCTTATATATATATTTCTTTATATGTATTAGATGATCTCAGCATATATATATATATATATATATATATATGCCTGAAATGGGATTATATAATATATAATATATAATATATAATATATATATATATATATATATATATATATATATATATATATATATTGTAGTTGTATAAGAAATTAAGAATTAAAATTAACCTTCTTTA
The DNA here is from genome assembly GCA_037127315.1 of Ascarosepion bandense. Lineage (NCBI taxonomy): Eukaryota > Metazoa > Mollusca > Cephalopoda > Sepiida > Sepiidae > Ascarosepion > Ascarosepion bandense. The sequence goes on from JBBBDQ010000930.1 coordinate 1,310,703, forward strand.
CACTTTAAAAAAATCACAATGACGTGTGAAATCCTGGCTTTTCCAAAATAGAAAAAAAATTGGCCAAGTGCTCAGAGAATAAATCAAAACCGGATTTCATAAGTTGGTGCTAAACTGATTCTCTTAGCAATGGAAACGGCTTACAAGACCAAAAATGACTTCGCGAGTCAGTGCGAAAATTCTAGATTACAATAAAAGAACTTCGATAAGCGTCAGTCAAGACGCAGAGTCAGACGGCAGCAGCGAGAGACACATCTAAAATGTAACTTCAACTTCAAGCGACCGGAACATTGTTCTCTTTCTCTTTCCACTTCGCGTGCTGATTCATGATATTTCTTCTCCATCCATAGACATTACTATCGAACAAATGCTAATATATACATACGTATGTACGCATAAACTCTTTCAACAATTACTACTACGAACATTTTCTACAAATATAGATTCTCTTAATCTTCTCATAAAACATTTACTGTTACCTATTCTTGTTATCCTTTTCATTAATAAATTTTTAATTTAACTTGAAAAATGGACATTTTTCTTCTCACAAATATGCTGTAGTATTCATTTTTATTCACAAAATTCCACTTATCTTTTCAAAAACCTGAAGTGCGTGGATTGTCGGCAATATCTGGAAGTGGCCTTGTACTAGGCATGGCTGACGAACCCTACAGCCAAATATATATTTATATATACTGTGATCATCTTCTACCTGTTCCTCGTATTTACATTTACAAGCAAAGGAATATTGTACATGTTAAATTAATAAATTAATCAGCTAAATTTTTCTCGGAATTGGTTCCTTATGTTGATATTTACTAACAAGCTGTACATATATTTTTCTAATAGTTTGTGTCATTTCGCATGTGAAAGCTAGTTAATTGACGGTTTTGCAAAATTTATAAACATATCACATCGTGACAGACTCTGCAAACTGTAAATGCATATAATAACGGACTGTTATTACATGGGCTTCCTTTGCAATTATTATACCACTTCACTATCAGGGCACCATATGGATTGGGCTCAGTTCCAAGAAATAATTGTATATGAGAAAGGAATGCTTTAGATAGCGAAAAGGCATTATTTAGCAAAACCGAAAATGATATATTGTTTAGCAACGGAGATTAAGAAATTGATTAAGACCTGGTGGTTTTCTCAAGCGAATATAGTAACGTTGTTTTCTTCAAGAATCATACGGATGGATAGATGTGGGAATAAGATAAAGTAAACAGGAACTAAATTTATAAAGGTGTCGCTAATATAGATAAGTGAATAGTTAAGTTTCGATTCCGGACGAATTGTTAGGAAAGCTTTAATCAGATAGGAAGAGAGATGAGATATTGTTAACAAATGAAACTAAGTCAAGAAAATGATCATGAGCCACTCTGCATCACGTAAGATAGAAGGGAAGATATTGTAGAACAGAACAGAGGTAGTCTGATAAAAGTATTCGAGTAGTGGAGAACAAATATTTAATTAAGATAAATAGGATAAAGTAAAGAAAGGAAACACGAGAAAACTGGGGATAATCCGGAAATCCAATGATTGGTTGAGATGGGAATTGTGATAATAATATTAGCCTTTTCTCTATAATAGAATGTTTAACATTCAATGACCGAGGATCCAGTACTGCTCTTGGTTAAAATTTATGAAATATTTCTCATGAAATCTTAAAAAATAAATCTTAAGCTGTGTTGGCGACTTACCGTGAAATCCAACATATAATGGTGCTTGCTAAAAGATAAATCTTATTAAAAATTAATCGACTGAAATGTCTTCCTTAATAAATACAGTATAAGCAACATAAGGATTAACTTCACACGATAACTTCTGAGTTGTTGCTTAGATCTTTGAGTCCAAGTCATTGGAACTGGTATTTAGAAGAATCTTTGAGATATTATATATGTTAACGTTATAATGGTAATATTAATATTAGCCGTTTCATTATTAGGAAAACTTTGGCATTCATTGAGCAAGCAGCAGTTGAAATTTATAAAATCTTTATCTCAACACAAATATCATTAAAAGATGTTTCTTTAATCCAGTAGCTTTTATAGCTCTTTCCAGTATTGATGAAGCTTACTTGCCCAACATATTTTTGAAGTAGTTTGTAATGTCAACATACACTTTTTCTTATTAATGTATTTGCGAGATCCATGTGCGATCCATTTTAGTTGTTCATGCTGTTGATAGTTCTCAAGAGATTGTTTTCTGTTAAGTGGTGTAGTTTTTGTGCGTGATTCTGTAACGTTTATCAACAATCTTCAAAAAAGTATGGTCTTTGACATGAGCACCAGATTTTACTTGCTGAAAGCCATTTGAACCATTTATTTTGAAAATTGGTTGTATGCAGCTGACAATATTGATAATGAATGATAATCATATGAAAGTCCCGATCTGAAGGGGTGGCTGAAGAAAATGACTTCAGTTTTTATTTTGACTTGCAGTAATGAAAGCTTTAAAACTAATCCATGATCCTTAGCTCAGACTCTTTGGACGTTGGCACGAAAGACTAAAAAGCAATAGTTGTTTCCAGTTAAAGCGAAACCGTAGACTGAAAGAAAAATGAATAGATGTAAGTCAAATTTTGATTTCCTGGTATCGATATCAAATCAGTTTTTTTCGTCGTAAACTGAATTTTGAAGGCTAAATGAGTCCTATGAATAAATGGTATCATGGCTGAGACTAAGAACTACAATTATACCTACTTAGAGCCAAACCCGAAGCAAATACTAAAATGAAAGGGCTAGAAAAAATACAGACATACAGGCAAATAAACAGACACACACACACACAAATCTTGCCTTATATATATATATATATATATATATATATATATATATATATATATTATCGTTTTTCTGCACTATTGTAAAATCTGCACCCTTAAAACTTCTGAATATCGTTTCTTATGTCTTTGTCTATGAGTGTATCAAATTTGATTAAAATCGGACCACTCCTTCTATAACCCGATTTTTTCGATTATCGATTTTCGATATTTATTTACAACTGTTTAAATTTTCAACAAAATTGGTTCAGCCGTTTCGGAGTCTATAGGTAACGGATGCACACACACAGACACACACACAAAGTTCCATTTATAAATAAGTTTAGATTTTGATTTAGATTTACATTAGATATTTTTGCTTTGTAGCAATTTGCTGTACTGGGTGAAAGTACCTCTAGTGAAGTTTACTTTTAATTCAGTTTCTTTTTCTCCTTTATCAAAAGTTTGAAAATTAAACAAAGCCTGGAAGAAAGAATACATAAGAAACTAAAACAAGACCAACGAAAAAAGAAGACAAACACGACAGTTTTACAGAAGGGAAACATGAAAGAGAGAAAGTGGTATTCTATAAAGAAACAGCCTACATTCACTGATCGAGTAGACAGTACTACTATCGGATGGATGTTATATATTCTTTTATCGAGAAAATAGGTTTCTCAAGTCAAGTAGCTCTCGCCGCTCTTTTTAATATTGATGGCTGTTTCCTTCTTAATATTTTATTTGGCTCACGTTAAAACACCAGATCCCGTACGATTATCGAAGTTAATCAAAATCGTGTCTGGTCAGTTCTTGAATGGTGACCGTTTGGGGAAAAATCATATGCTGTAAGCTTTGATGTGTATTGGTGTAAATGATAATACCTCAAACTTATTAATCGGTGAGCCGCATTCAAATTCTAGGTGTGTTAATTATGTTCGCTTATTTACAAATATGTTCGTAAAACGCATCTTATGTTAATCCAAATCTTGATCAATTAACATTCGTAAATAATGATATTTGATATAAAACAACATGTTTAATACAAGACTCACGTTACATCCCTCAGACCATAGTTCTATTATGGCTCAATTAAATAAACATGAGGACCTACCAAAGTTTATCCGCAACATACACGTCAATAATACAAATATAAGAGCTCTATCCACTTGTAAAAATGCGAAAATTAATGGAATCATTATTAATAAACAAGAAAAAACGACACTCAAAAACATTAACTAGAAACACGGACACAATGTGCTGAGCGTATTTGAAAAATAAACATCTGCATAACTCAAAATACATGCACAAATAATCTATATCATCAATTAAAAGTAAAATAAAATTCATTCTTAATAATGACTAAAAATATAGCTGAAAGCGCTTGGATAAATATAATATTTGGCCAATTTTTATATAATTTATATGCTTAAAAGAAAAACAAGCCTCATATGAAAAATTATATAAACGAACTTAACCATTGCACCTTGGCTGTCATTTTAATGAAACCTGCATATAAGAGGGATTAGTGCGTAAAATGCAATATATATATATATATATATATATATATATATATATATATATATATATATACAGCCCTACATAAGACAGTAAAGCGAATAAAACACGTGGGTTTACAGGGTGTAGAGGAACTAGGAAGAAACACATTAATAAAAGAAGAAAGAGCAAAGAGTATTCAGGTGACGAGTAGATAGAGTTCAACATTGCATTAAATTTTTAAAGAGTGTTTCACAAAAGAGATGTGTGAGGATAGTAACTGTTCACATACAATTTATGTCTACATGTAGTCAGCTCAGGTGTAAATTGATAAGATCAGGACGCCAGTCTAGTACTAGGCTTAAACTAAAATTTCCAAATTATTTACATTGTTCGGACTATTGTCCTCATCTTTAATGCCATTGTAGGCTCCGGCCTTATTCCAGTGCTAGGAATTTAAGTCACTAGAACTAACATCTATATCCACTGGTCTATGTGACGTTAAGTGGATATAAACGTTGGTTAGTTCCAGTGACCTAACTGAAAGTGCTGTTGATTCAATACCAAGCTACAGCAGTGATGAACAAATAACTAAAAGATTTAAGTTAAATTGATTTAACTACATGACTAACAAAAATATAATTGTACATGGAATAAGAATGGTATAAACCAATGATCGAAATAAAGGGTTCATTTTCAAATTCCAAGCATCTGAAAAAACCGGAGCTATGATGGCCGAAACGTCGTAAACATAGCATTAAAGAAGAGGATAATTGTCCGAACATTGTATATAATATAAATACCACACCATCTCTTCAGAAGTATAGACAATTACAAACATTTCTAGATGCCACTGAGAATTTCTCACCCCAGCAATTCCCATGAAAGTGTTTTCAAAAAAGACTCAGAGAAGCAACTATACGGTGATTATAAAGTGAATAAAAACGAGCTACCTAGTCAAGATCAATAATATTTCTGATTCTTTTTTTGGTTATTGGCATGGAGATCAAGGTAAATATCAGGAGCACCAGACCATAAGTGACAGAAAATATGTACTACTGGTAGGCTTATGAATATATAAGAGAGATTCTGGAGAGAAAAACTATCTCGCGTAACACAGTAAACCAACCCTCTTAGCAGATGATCTGGTAACGAATTAAGTATAGTTTTACCACTTCATATCAGATGAAAATGATTTCCCGAGAAAGCTCAACGAGTCACTTTTCTGGAAATTAGCGTCAGCCATGCTGATGAAAGGCAGAGAAAGTTCTCTCAGATGTTTAATGGGCAGAAGTTTAGATTTAGTGGTGCTAAAATTCGCAAGTTTTTTTCGTTCCAGTTAACAATGGTCTTGATATATATATATATATATATATATATATATATAGATATATATAGATATATATATATATATATATATCATATATATATAACATATATATATATATATATATATATATATATATATATATATATATATATATATATATATATATATATATATATATATATATATATATAATCTTTCTGTTACAGTGTTCGAAACATAGAAAAGTGTATATTTAAAAAAAATAGGAACCGCAGGTGTTCCTTTATAAAATACGTTGCATTTTTATTTTTCTATTTTATATATTCTGCTACATTTTTTCTGGTCTTGCGACCTTCTTCAGGCAAGGAGTGATTGTCAGTCATCGTCTTTTTTTGTGTGTAGTAGCAGTTCACATTTCCTTGTATTCGTGAGGGAATCTCTTTCCGCTTTCAGGGGAAATAAATAATTTAGAATTGGTGAAATATCGGGCAGAGGAACATTCTGTTTTAATTTTTTTATACAGGTACACACACATACACATATATGTACTTTCTCTGTCATGTAGGATTTCACGTGTGTGTCACTGCGTTCATTATTGCTAGTATGCCTATATGTTTGGGTATGCGCGTGAATGTGTGAGCAAACGCGGTTCGAATTATGTAACTGGTCATTATGTGCATATGTTGTGTGCCCGTGTCTGCGTGATGAGTTACAATGTATGAAATGCTTGTTAAAATTTGTTTTTATATATATATACAGTGGAGTGAAACAAATATTCGTACACATGAAAAATTGTATTTTAATGATTTTTAAAACACTTAACTGAAACAAAATTCGAGAATTTATGGTAATATTTGAAAATTCAAATCGTGAAAAGAGCCCCCAAAAATATCGAGAATTTGAAGACAATGTGCCAAGAAGAATGGTAAAAATACCAGTCAATCTGTGCAAATCATTAGTTGAGACTGGTATCTGTTGAACTGAATAAAGGATATTCCACAAAGTATTAAATTAATATGCATTTGTTGTTTTGTACGAATACTTTTTTCACCCCATAAAAGGAAAATAATGCATTAATTTCTGTTAGAATAAGAATTATTTCAGATTATTATTATTATTTAGTAGTATGTATCCTTACACATAAAATATATCGAATTCTGTTTCAGTTAAGGGTTTTACAATCATTAAAATACAATTTTTCATGTGTACGAATATTTGTTTCACCCCACTGTATATATATATATATATATATATATATATATATGTGTGTGTGTGTGTGTGTGTGTGTGTGTGTGTGTGTGTGTGTGTGTGATGCCAAAGTTAATTTGCCGATTCTTATTTCATACATTGTATTTAAAAAAAATCTAATGATGGAATATTTTTGGGAATAACTAAGGAAATTTAAGCGAATACGCACAAGAATAGAGGGTAAGGAAAACGGGAACATGTCAATATAGGTAAACATAAATAACACAAGCTAAACTAAATGCGTATTACATTGAGATAAAGACAGTAAGCGTTAAATTAGATTAAATAAAATATGTAAGAAGACCAGAAAAATCCATATCTAAATAACAACTCATTTAATTATTGTGGCGATTCAAGGAAGATGGATGGTGTTGCTCGATGGAAATATTATGAAGTTCCATAACTGCGTTATCCAGGCTAAAGCTAATGCGTGCAATATCTTACAGTAAACAGTTAATATGAAATCAATAAGCCATGAAACCCACACGAGGAAATATGGCGTCTTATTACACTACCCATTCTAAAATTTCAAGCGTTTCATACTTTCAAAAATATTCAGTAGAAATCTTAATATTAAGTCAGTTTATAATTGCGCATTACGTAATAAGTTGCGGCTGTTGGTGAGCGTTGCCTGATCCTCACACGCAGGACTAATGACCATTACGCCGACGTGAACAGAAGTGAACTAATAGGATCTAAGTAAACAAACCATGACGACTGAAGTTGCACTCAGATCTGTTATGTTGATTTACGTTTCTGATACAGTTTATTTCAGACATAATTAAAAAATATGGATTATCATTTAATCACGGCAATATATTTTGTAGTCCGTCATATATTTTTCTAGTCCGACACCATTAATTCAGTTCTCAACTAAATTTCAAACAGTGTACAGAGTTAGATAGGACACTACCTCAGCTACATATTGAAAAAGCTTTTTGAATCTTGGTTTAGTAGAAATAGTTAGATCAAAATATGTGAAATCCGAAAAGGGAGACTAACTAAATAAGTACATAAGAGAGGGAGGTACTAACGCTTCTGATAACAAATATTATTCTTTATAAATTTTTGTGATTAATAATTTTGCATACGATTTTCAACATTTAAATTCTGATGGTATCTTTTATCATCTTTGTCAACCAAACTTTGTTTATAACTTATCATTTTATCAGAATTAATTATAAATAATCATTTTTTTATTGTTATTTATGCAATCAGTTGCGTATAATTTTTTCATTTTTTTTTTATTACGGTTTTCAGCATTAAATTTAAATTAATAGCAGTGCCTGGAAAATAATGGATTACATAGAAAAATGCGCGCATGAAAAGTAATATTTGAAAGATTATATTAAACATAGAAAAGAACAGATTAATTGTTAAACCTTTAAAAGTAATGGATAAGATATTCTAGCGAAGTAAAAAATAAAAAAAATTCTTACTTAAAATATTGCAGCTAAAAATAAAATTTGAATGTAATATTTTAAGTAAGAAATTTCTTATTTTTTAATTTACTTGAATATCTTTTCATTTACTATTCGAGGTTTAATAACTTGTTCTGTTCTTTTTCAGTTTTAATGTAATCTTAAGCATATTACCTTTATGGCGCGCATTTCTTCATGCATAGTTGGAATTATTTCTTTCAAAGCCGATGTGAAGTCGTTCGCTGCTTTTTTCTTGAAGAATGACGAGCCCAAAGTGCAAATCAGAGATATCACAATTAAACAAGTGCGTAAATTTTAGAAGTATTTTAACAGAGAACGGAAAAAGTCACACTGAAGTTCGAAGACATATTCAGATAACAAAAGATGGGTTCCAAAACTAAACAAGGTACTAACTAAAAAAAAAGACTTCTCTAGAAACAAAGATAAGGGTATGAAACGTTTTGCAGAGGGCCGAGCATGTTAGCAAACACGAAGATTTAGAGAAAATAGAAACATCAAGGAAACATCTAGTTAACACCACGAAGAGTCAGTTGAAAGTTCTAGGGCACTTATGGAACAAGAGGCGCTTAGAAAGTTTGATATTCACAGGACAGAATGAAGGCCTCGAAAAACAAAGAAAAACAGTGCATAACAATGGAAACAAAGGAAAACAGAGTGAGTTTGGGTAAACGATAGCGGAACAGGTTTTACAAGAAATGAAAGAAAGAGAAAATTTATTATAAGCTACAAGAGACACGATGTATTGGGGTTTCATGATTGTCTATGTCTTGAAAAAAACACTGCATATAACGAAGATGATGAAATAATGCAAAATCAGTTATCCTGTGGTGATATCGACCGATCAGAAGCGATGGACCGGATGTTTGCACTTTCACGAACAAAAAGCAAATGACCAAAAATCGTCGTTGCGCATCCGAGTTCGCGCAGATGTTCCGGTTGAAAAATAAAAATTAATCAAATATCAAATTTCCATTTCGCGAGCCTATGCGAATTTTATTTACTAGCCAATGGTAAGCCTAAAATCAAATTCAAGTGTGAAATCTCGAACGAGTTGCTTTTGATCCAAAAAGCAGATATAAAAAACCGAGACAGAAAGCACCCAGTAGACGGACCGAAGGAGGCAGACCGACAGACAGATGAGTGTGGTTAGTACCTCCTTTGGCCTAGGCAAGCGGCTACTATGTTTGCCTCCCTTCACCTCTCCTTACTTTCTTCCCTGTCTCAAAAGTACTTACTGACCTAAGGAGCGACTACATCAAAGACATTCTTTACTCACGACGCTCCCACATTCCTAAGCCTTTAATCTTTTTCAGCTTATTAATTGCCATGAACATTTTAACCTTTCTTGGACCTATATTCAAGTATTATTTTAATTGTAAAAATATTAATTGGTATGTGTATATATAAAAATGTTATTTTTATACTCAAATTGCTTTCTTGATTTTATAATCATTTTTATCACTTATAGTGGGCTATCTAACACAATGCCAAATTCCGTTAACCTTCAACAGTATACAGCTACCCTTCACTAGAACGGAATCTCAATACAACTACAAAAAAGAATAGATAAGTAACCCACTATAATCCATTAACTGGATTAACGTATTTAAAAAAACATATTAAAAAAAATTCGACCACCCATCATGTCCTTTACATTTTAAATTACTCTTCTTCTTCTTCTTCTCCTTCTTCTTCTTCTTCTTCTTCTTCTTCTTTTATGTGCCACGTTCATTCAGGACGTAGGCGATCATGGCTTTTCACGTCTCCCTATCCATGGTGGCTCATAGCACGCCTTCTCCTGTTACCCCACCCAAACCCCGCTCTCCCATCCATCTGCTCAGGCCATTCAAATATGTTATCCGATGCTTTCTCCTATCTCTTTCCCCCTTCTATCTGACTTTTGGGTATTAGCTTCTCCAAACCTTCTTTTCTCATTCCCAAGAACTTCAATTGTCTCTTCTTCATGTTTAGTATTAATTACTTTTTGTTTCCATCTTTTGTAAAATTTCATAATTGGTCACATGCTCTATCCATGATATTCGTAGCATCCTTTTGTAGATCCACATTTTAGTAACTTCAAGTTTTTCCTTCATTTTCTATTATATTGACCAGCATTCACAGCCATATTAAAGAACAGACATCTCATAGCAATCCTGTACTCTCTTCTTTGTTTCTAGCAAAATTTTATTGTCTCTTAATACACTTCTCAGTTTCTGGAATGCGTCCATGTCTATTCCAGTTCCCCCTCGGGAATGTGTTGTACATTCCGTCTTCCGTCTTTTCTTGTTGCAATGCAACATTCCCTGATAGAGAAGACATGTTCATTATTACTTTCTTTTGTGCATTGAAATTTTTTTCTCAATTACAGAAACCATTAATAAAAATTTATATCACTTATGCAATTTTATTATTTGCAAACGAGAGAAAATAGGGCAACAATACTAATATAACGGCATTATAACGTTATAATACTGTTTATTCAGTATAAAACTGTTTATTCAGTAAAGGATCAGAATCTCAGCCGCAAAATTATCTATTGTATACCTACAAATATACAATAATAGTTGGGCCATATTCTTTTGAATACGTAAACACTATTGGAGTAAAAGGATACTGACTAGCAGTGCATCTACTTCACACAGCGTGCAAGTTTTGCACTTGCTGATATACTATTATTCGCAACCACCATTTTGGTGATTACTCACAAAGTAACCTTTTAGTGTTACAACATTATCAGAATTGATAACTTATATTTTTACAGTTATTCACTTAATCAACAATTCATACGCCGTCAATGAAAGAATACTCCTTTACAACGGTATGCATTTATATTCAATTGACTTAGCTTTCTAAATTTTTCTGTCATTTCGGAAAGCTTGAGAGAAATCTCATGCGTGAATATGTATTGATGTTAAGCTAGATATTTCAAATGCCCACTAACAAGGAATTAAGTATTTCAACGAGGTGTTCTGCTTATCAAACTTGTCTTGCTAGATAAGTTACGACTGGGTTCGAACCTCACTGTGTACAGTATAATTTCATCCATGTGCACCATCTGAACTACGTGTAGAAAATCGCCACCTCTAGAACGACTTTTTAATCTAAAACATGATATAAACATTTGTTGATATTTAAGTGGCATCAGGTGGAAATAATAGACAGAGAACATCATTCGAAAATACGAAGGAATATTGCGTATATGCTAGTCCACAAGAATCACTTAAGCTGGCCAAGACATGAATACAATATGGGAACGATTAATACAGATGTATTGTAAAAAACAGCAAACAGCAAAAACAAAAAATTGTAATATGAGCTCTGGTAAAAAAAATTTGCGGTATTAGTATTATATGCTTAAAAAATTAAATCACTGATATTCAGAAAAAAGTATGGCACTTGGAATTATAACAAACTATATTCGTGGACTAAATAAACTTTTAGTTCGAAATTCTAATGTATATCACCTGTATGAAGGGGGAGCGTGTAACAGCCGAATGCTGGTGAATATGACAATAAAGTTGAAGACGATAATCCGAATAGTGTAAATACACATGACATTAAGTTCGTGAATATTATAAACAATACAGATGAAAAAATATAACAATTAAGTAGATTAAAATGAGGAGAGAAAAATGGCACACAAAGAAACAAAGAAAGACACAAAACTACATCTTTTTATCCTGCAACTCATTAGAATTGTAGGATCACCACATCTACTACAGCTGTATTAGAAGTGGTATTTCTTTCTATATTCTTTTCATTTTTTATATCTTTCTTCTTTCTTTCGTTGTTTCTATCTATCTATCTATCTATCTATCTATCTATCTATCTATCTATCTACTTTTCATTTTTCTCTGTATCTCTGCGTTTGTTCTCTACACAATATACTAATTTTACGTAGATGAATCTGTCTGTTTTATGTAAATAAATATTTCCATCACCTTCAAAATTTAATTGAAACATTGACATTCAATCGAATGCGATGTTGTCTGTTAAATTTATTGATTTTCTAGAGGCATTTTTTTTTCAAATTGACATCATTCTGTATATCTTAATATTGCTTGGTGGTTGAAATACAGTTTGCTTTTAATTACGGATGTAAAGATTGAGTGCACGCCAAAGATAAAACCTAGAATAATCTTTTGACTGACACATTCAATTTTAAATTTCTGCCGATCGTATGATCGCAAACAGTAATACATAAATAATATCATTATGCAACACATTAATCTGTAGAATGAATGTTATATATTTGTAGGAAACAGCTCGCTAAATTGAGAATGGTGTATTTGTAACCGTATTGCTGATAACATGATGATGCACAGTTTAAAGCACGAAATAATTTGTAGAAAACACACACACGCACACAGACACGCATATATATATATATATATATATATATATATATATATATATATATATTGTAAAAATTCAGATATAAGATGTATCTGTAAAAACAGTATGAATGAAGACAAAAAGAAAATCTTTCAATACCTACTAGTTTAGTTCATATATTTTTAATTATTTACCCTATGCAAGGCAACCAAGCCACTAGGACGCAAGGTGTTACTGAGTTTAAGAGACTACGTGAAAAATGCTATAAATGCGAGAGAACAATAACAGAAGAAGAATTAAGGAGACGTAATATAGTGATTGACATTGCATTTTACATTTTTATATTCTAAATTGATTGGGAAGCGAGAAACTGGAAGATAGTTCCACGAGTGATATAGAAGAAACTGTTAGCAAATCACATCCAGTTACATCTCGCTATTTCAACTTTAAATTATTGAGACGTGACCACCAAACGAATACTGCGCTTTAAATGAAAATGTCATAGAGGAAAGTTTATCGGAACAATTAACATGGAAGCATACGTAGAAAAAACACAGAGGAGACACGCTACGGTGATGAGAAAAAGCTGAAGACGAGATGATAGACCAGGACCAATACCTTCATCAAGAAGTTTATTTTACAGCATTTATTTATAAGCAGGAAACATATTGTTACATTTTCAGAGGTTTTTTCTTTTACATTTAAGATGACACGAAAATATTGTTAAGACTAACTTTTTAAGTAGAGTTTTATGATTGAGGAAGCTAAGAAGGTGGTATTTAACGAGCACTGTAAGCCACGGTCACAGAGTGACTTTATCGATCACGCAAAGTCTGGACGATACCTTGAAGCAAACTCTTTCTCGTATTAAATACCTGGTATTAAATACCTCGAAACTTTCATATTGGCTCAATTTATTATCTAAACGTAGACAAAACAAATCTTTTTACGTAGTAACGGAGATTTTTTTATCAGTCCTAACACATTTTTAATAGTTTAAACGGTATTTTTGTAGATAATTATATTTAAAAGTGAAAGTATTTTTAAATGATATTTCTCAAATATACAGACCAGTAAACGAAAATAAATAAATAATTATAATGTTTAATAAATAAACGGAGTGTCTACCCCAAAATGTGTATCCAATGAAATAACGTTTAAATTGATTAAAAATATATTTATATCGAAATATATATATATATATATATATATATATATATATATATGTGTGTGTGTGTGTGTGTGTGTGTGTGTGTGTATAGGAAATGCTTATATTACAATTAAAAATATTTTAAGCATTTGTTATTATTTTTAGTGTAATAGTCGTTCTGATGAGGGCATATTTTATACGAACGTTACTTATCACAAATAAATTGTTTCACTAAGCAATTTTACAAACCAAGAAAATAGAGTTTTTGGAAGACGAATGTTATCTTCTGTAATGGACAATGACAAAAGAGTAGTAAGCCCATAACGTCAGTTTTTATGTTTGTTATGTTCAATGCAAGAAAACTTCCCTTTCAAACAACAGGATTTTATTTTTCCATTCATTACCACCTGCCACGTACACCATCAAGTCTCCTCTCTACTTGTACGATAAAAATAAAACATAATTTTATCTATATTTTATCTTTCGCATTACCTATGTGTGATTACATCTGGACATTATTTCTGATCTTTCATTTAGCGATGGTTTTTGTTTTGGTAACAACATAATAGATAACTTTCCGCCTAGAACAATCTGCATATATCTCCACCGTTGTAAAGATTAAAGATTATTGAAAATGCCTTAAAGGAATTTGGCAATAAGCTTTACAATACAACACTTAGATAAACGAAGAAACGAAAAATAATAATATAAATCAAAACATTACTTAGTTCAACCCACTGTTTAATTTCCTAAAATTCAGAATTAAACAAAATTTTCAATAGGTGTTAAATAAAATTAATTTATAGCGATATTGGTAATTTAGAAAATTATATAATAAAAGAAAACGCCAGAAACCTAAAAAATAACATACAAAATAACATCACTAAAATGAATGTAACTGTAGAGACAAAAACAAATACCCACTTAACGTAATTTGTAAAACAGAAGGGGTTATTCTACAAAGCAGATGTGCATGACATAGATTGACATTGAAAACATATTTGAGGTTTACTGAGGACAAATTTTACAAACAGATGGAATAATCATAATTCTTTATTTAAACTGGAAAACCTCAAGAATTGTACCAAAGTGTCACTTGTGAAAACTAAAATTGAAAAAATAGAAAAGAACCTGATATAACTTGGAGTATAGTGAAAATATCCAAATCATACAACGGTGCTAATTTATGCAGATTGTTACAGGAGGAAAATATAGCCATTGTGTTATTCCAGTAACAAATATTATTACTAAATGAAAAATCGGAAATAATGTCCAAACGTAATCTAGCCTATAAAAAAATAATAGAATGAGACGAACATGGAAGAAAGTGATGTAAAATCTTTGAATAACCCCTCCTTAATTTTGAAAATTTTCGGTTGTTTAAAAATTCCAGTCGTGCGCTCGCAAAAATCCGTTGCTGTACGTTTGGAATATAAGTTATTATAAATCGCCTAAAGATACCAAAAGTTTGGAACCATTGTTGCGGAAATATTTTAATACCGCCCTCTGGGGAGTATATAGGTAACACAAATCATAACACCAAGCCTCGGCGTTCTAGCTTCCGTAATGTTCTTTTTTACGGTAGGGAATTGTTAACAGTATGCTTAAACTGATTTGTATTTTTCTTTCACACTGATAGCTGACCAAAATTAAGGAGATCAGGTACTAACTTGTGTTGAAAAAGAGATTTTGCTATACACTTTTAAGGGTAATTATGCACAACGGCTATGTGTGGCATTTTAACTTGAAAAACTAATCGAACATACCGTTAAAAGTAGCATTATGTGCACTTTCATTTGAATTATAGTGTCAATGCGTGGATCAGTCCTGCATGGGGAATACCATGGTTACGCTTCGGCGTAATCTTCAGAGCGAGTTGGTTTGAAGATAGAATGGATGATTGAAACTGACGGTGTTTATACAAATTCTATTCCTTTGTTCAAAATTTCTATATCTGTGAATTTTATTACTAATATTGAGCAATCTTCACTTATAACATACCAAATAACACACACACACACACACACACACACACAGACACACACACACACGCACATACACACACACACACTTATATATATATATATATATATATATATATATATATATATATAAGTGGAAAACATTGCCTGTGGAACGTTTATGGTGGTGAATGGGAAAAATGAATTAACTAATTTCTATCTGTAATATTATAATTTAATTTTTCTTTTCCAATCTCCATGCAAGGCCCACTCACTTCACATAGAATTATTCACAATTATGAACGCAAATGCGCACATACACATGGCCAGAGACAAACATATAGACATATATAGGTATTTGTTTGCGTATGTAAAACGCACAGAGAAACACACTTAGGGATATCAGAATTTATCATCGTGTAATTATGATTTCTCTAGATTTAATAAAAAATATGCACGTTCTATTTGATAAAATCCAATCACTCTTCCACACGGCGGAATTTCTCGCATTAACGCACCATACATTAGTTTAATCCATTAAACCCCGCTGCATATCTGCAAATCTCTTCGCCACTAATACCCAAGAATTGCATTAATAAATTTTCTGTTATGAAATCACACACACGCACACACATTATCAATATAATCTTCATAATTAAATAAGAAGGTGCAAATTGGACGGATATTTTACAATGCCAAGGTAATCATCACGTGCATTATTTAAAAAAAAAGACATCCTCTTTCAGTGTTATATTTACACACATGTAAATTTATGCACATACACGGTTTTATGCATGCAGATTGTCATCTGAAAGTCCGCTATGAATAGCGTAGACAACTGATGAGCGACTTTATTGTCAGATCAGATTAAACCGAATAATTTGGTTACCGAATTCTGATTCCCTTCTGACAATGAGTCGGTATATTCAAAATTTGCAGAAAAAATATACAGGATGAAACTCGATGGAAATTTCTTGAAGTTATATAAAGTCAGCAGAAACATACGTTTGGTCGGCCAAAACTGATGAGAATTTATTCAACGTAATTATTGTCAGATATTTACACACACCTTTCCTGAATAGAAGCGTTCATAATATTGCATACATATCAATAAGTGCATTATATTGAAGGGAAAATCGATGGCAGCACCTTTTATATCAATCAATCTATGGCGGTGAGTCCTAGGTATTGAAAATGCAACTGGATACACGATAGAAAAAATATATTATTTTACACATAACTACAGTTGCTTAATTTGTATATCTATATTTAAATAGTTGTTATTTTCTTTTATGAACGTTCAACCACTATGTTACTTATCCATCAAAGCACTCATCCTGAATATCACGATGAACTACATTCGACAGTAAGGCTTCTGATCAGAAGAGTTTGAGGAGCGTGGAAACGTGTTTTAATAGCTGTTGTTTCCAGCACCTGTTAAGGTCTCGGCTATGAGCAAAGAGTGAACTTTTAAACAGGGGTCAAAACTGTATTAAAGCGTAAACATACATTTTCATAGTGAACGTGCAAGCAATACATTTTCATAGTAAAATCATTAGCAGTATTACATTATTGTAAAAGATATATGACAGGTGAAATATGTAAAAATATATTACCAGCAATACACTTTTCATTAAAACATATTCCAGTAATAAATTTTTCTAAAAGAAATTACTAATGCTTCCATGAAAATGACTTTTTTCATTAAATGACCCACAAGCTGTGAGAAAGCACAAATAAAATAAAAACAATAAAAATACACAAAACAAAACAAAAAATCAATAATCAAAGCACCTTATATGCTTTTTAAAAATTATTTTGGGAACAACAATTGAAAATGTTCTATTAGGTAACTTTGGTGCAGATCAGTTGCGATATATTTAATGCCAAGCCATAGTGCAAGTCACGATCGGTAGTTGAGGCGTAACAGTTGAAACGGAGTGCAATGTTTATAAGATATATGTTCATGTATCATTCTTTCAGGATAAAGACCCTCCACAATTTCCTCTTTCTTTCATATCTCTGAAATCTGCACTGCGATTATCCTTCTTGCAGAAGCAAATATAAAACATTTTTCCAGTGTGATCTTCCTAGTTTTGTATTAAAATAATTTCTCCTACTAGACACTTCCCCATCAAAGCTACTGAATCCAATCATTTTAAAGTTAAATCAGCTAACTACTTCAGCCGGATCCATTTAGGATAAGGTTAACCGTTACCACACAAAATTGTTTATGTGTTATCGGAAAAAAGGATAAATATAGTTGATTAAGTACATATAAAGAGTTAATATGACGACATATTTTAAAGAATATGTTCATATCTGAATTAACTAATAATTTTATTATTGTCATTTGCAAATGCACATTTGGTATTAACTGGAATAAGTGACTCGAAATCAAATTTGGATTGACACAGTTTTTTCACTTTACACAAATGCTCTTTCTAATAATTACGGCACGTCAATTCTTTCAATGTTGGTAGTTGTCGCCACAACCACAGCCAAGGGTAGATTTTATCAAATAATATTTGTAGAGAAGATATGTATGTTTAATTGACCGAAAAAATATTACAGCGGTAAAAGAAGGTACAACCGATTATATATTCGGAAAGGTATAGAGTAAATTCAATATACAAACCAGCCTTTCGATTTCAAAAACTCCAAAATGGTTGTATTTATTAATAGTAAATGAAGGAGAAAAAAAATAATAGATCAAATAAAGATTCAATTAATCCTAAAGTAGAATTTTACATATCACTTTTTCTAGCTAGAATAATACTTAAAAAATAATATTGAAATAGGGACTGGATAAAAGTTTTAATAAAAAGCAAAATAAAATATGTAATTTAATGCTATACATTTTTAAAAGCTAAATATTTTTTAAAAATCATTTAATCCCAAACACGGAAATAAAGCCACTAAAACAAAATAGATCACTATTTATGCAAATGCTAAGTATAAAGACAAACATTATCAAGAAGCGAGAACAATACTAGAATCAAGAAGTAATGAATAATGATTGACGTTGCATTTCAATTTTTGAAGATCAAATTTGGGTTGAAAGCAAGAACTTGAATTTGAGTTTCACAAGCGGGTAGTGCGAGAAAAAAATGTTAGCATAGAACTTACATCTATATTTAGCCAATTCATCTGTAGAATGATGAGACCTTGTTGCTAATCTATTCAGTCAGCCAATTACGTGTCATACGTAATACACGCTTTTGTGATCATGTCTTTTTCAATCTATAACTGACAAGTCAGAAGATTTTCCTGCATCAGGTTGCCATTATTTATGCAGTTTATTGGCTGTCAACCAAAGCTATAAAACCCAACCTGTCATGCTATTTAACCTATAGATAGATGGAGAAGAGATGGATTCATACCTTTTTCTTTGGGCTATAATCAATGCAAATGAATTCAACTGGAATTTGAACTCGGGTTTCCGATTTCTCATTCCGGGCAGATATCTATTGAATCAGAAACCACGTGTAAAATTAATCATGTTCCCACACCGAGAATCGAAATCGTGCTAGGTGAAAATCTTCTGGGTGAAAGCCTGAAGCCCTAACCACCAGATTAATCCAGTACTGTGCTTAAGTTCATCATGTCTAGATACAAGAACGGAAAGATCATCGGAAAAATAATTTGAAAAAGATTATCTAAACTAATTTATAAATGGACCTTTGTCTGTGTGTGCGTGTGTCTGTGTGTGACTCCAAAATGGCTGAACCGATTTACGTGAAAATTTATACAGTTGTACTATAAGCGTCTGCAATTGTTCTTAGCTAGGTTTTGTGTCGAGGTACTCACGATAAATATCGAAATCGATAATCGAAAAAAGCGGGTTATAAAAGGAGTGGTCCGATTTTTATCAAATTTGATACACTCATAGACAAAGACAAGAAACGATATTCAGAAGTTTCAAGGTTGCAGTTCTTACAATAGTGCAGAAAAACGATAATATATATATATATATATATATATTTATGTAAAAGGCAAGATGTGTGTGTGTGTGTGTGTGTGTCTGTTTATCTGCCTGTATGTCTGTATTTTTTCAGCACATTTATTTTAGTTTTTACTTCAGGTTTTTCTCTAAGTATGTATAATTGTAGTTCTTAGTCTCAACCATGATAGCATTTACTAAGAGGACATATTTAGCCTCCAAAATTCAGTTTACGACGAAAAAACTTATTTGATACCGATATCAGGAAAACAAAATTTGACTTACATCCATTCATTTTTCTTTCCGTCTACGGTTTCACTTTAACTGTAAACAACTGTTGCTTTTAGTCATTCGTGCCAACGTCCAAAGAGTCTGAGTTCCAGGACCATAGATTTGTTTTAAAGCTTTCTTTACGCCCGAGCAACGCCGGGTTATACTGCTAGTACAAAATATACTGCGATGCTAGATGATGGCAGCGTAAAACTGAAAACAATATGCTAAGTCATGAAGAATAACATTGCAGTTTCTTCTTAGGATTTCATGAAGAAATTCTAAATATATAACTGGCGCACCAGACCATGTTAGGTAACAATATTTGAATCATAGACGAAAGGTAGACTTATAAATATTTAAAATAAGAAAATAGATAGAAGGAAATATCTAGCCCCAAACATAGCAATTAATTAAATATAACCTTTCCATATTATGCCTGTGGGGAACTTCAGACTCACAAATACAATGAGTCAATCACTTGGACATTATCATTAACCATCCTGATGTAAGAAGGCAGAACAGGGTCTCTGAGGGAAGTAACGGAGTGCAGATTTGTTTTAGAGACGTTGCAATAAATTAGCTATTTCATGTCCCAGTTAACGGCAGATTGCATGTCACTTTTGAACTCAGCTGCTTAATTGACCCATCAAACAGATCAGACATACTATAAGGAAGACGACAAATTATCGAGTTATCATAGATAAACAGGTGAGAGTTGAAATATGAGAAAGACAAAGATAAATAATCGTTTCGTCAGCACAGATAACCAGTTAAGAGCTGAAACCATAAGAAATACAACGATAAATAGAAGTGTTATCAGCATGGATAACCAGTTGACAGCTGAAAACATGGAAAGACAAGGATAAATAGTCCCGTTATCAGAATAGATGCCCAGTTTAGAGCGGAAACCAAAAGAAAGCCAACGAGAAATAGTCATATTATCAGCATAGATAACCAGTTGAGAGCTGACACCATGAGAAAAACAACAACAAATCGTCGTGTAATCAGCATAGATAACCAGTTGAGAGCTGGAGATAAAAGAAAGTCAACAATAAATAGTCGTGTTATCAGCATAGATACCCAGCTGAGATCGGAAACCATAACAAAGACAAGAGTAAATAGTTCGTGTTATCAGCATAGATACCCAGCTGAGATCGGAAACCATAACAAAGACAATAAATAGTCGTGTTATCAGCATAGATACCCAGCGGAGATCGGAAACCATAACAAAGACAAGAGTAAATAGTTCGTGTTATCAGCATAGATACCCAGCTGAGATCGGAAACCATAACAAAGACAACAATAAATAGTCGTGTTATCGGCATAGATAACACAGGTGAGTGCTGAAACCATAAGAAAGACAACAATAAATAGTCGTGTTATCGGCATAGATAACACAGGTGAGTGCTGAAACCATAAGAAAGACAACAATAAATAGTCGTGTTATCGGCATAGATAACACAGGTGAGTGCTGAAACCATAAGAAAGACAACAATAAATAGTCGTGTTATCGGCATAGATAACACAGGTGAGTGCTGAAACCATAAGAAAGACAACAATAAATAGTCGTGTTATCGGCATAGATAACACAGGTGACTGCTGAAATCAATAAGAAAGACAACAATAATAGTCGCGTTATCAGCATAGATAACAGGTTAGGGCGGAAACCATAAGAAAGACAACAATAAATAGTCGTGTTATCGGCATAGATAACACAGGTGAGTGCTGAAACCATAAGAAAGACAACAATAAATAGTCGGGTTATCGGCATAGATAACACAGGTGACTGCTGAAATCATAAGAAAGACAACAATAATAGTCGCGTTATCAGCATAGATAACAGGTTAGGGCGGAAACCATAAGAAAGGCAACAATAAATAATCGTTTTATAACCATAGATACCCAGCTGAGATCGGAAACCATAAGAAAGACACCAATAAATAGTCGTGTTATCAACATAGATAACCAGCTGAGAGCTGAAACTATAAGAAAGAGCATTAATTAAAATTAGGAACAACATAGGTCCAATGATATAGTGTTGTATATCAATAAACAGACAAACACGGGTATATATAAAAATATGAGTTATATTTTTATTAACGACGATGAACCGTGTGGCACAAGGACAGAGAGTGAGAGCGCGCTTCCAGGGTTGACGGGGGGGTGTCGTATCTGTTGCTCCTCTGGTCCGGTCTGGCTCTCTGCCCAGACTCTTCTGTCGAGACTGACTGGCTGGCGAATCCGTGTTTTCGCAGTCTTTATATATCTTCCAAAACCGGGACTTGTTTCTTCCGGCTTTGCCTTGATCACGCGACGCCTACGTAATTCTCAGAGACACCTGTTCTGTTTGCCTTTTGTGGCCATTTCCGCTACTGCCGGAAATAAGGTCAAACAACCATCCGTTCCTTTCAAAGGCCGGAAAACGCCCCCGCTTCCTCACTTCCTCGGGTGGGCCTAGATTTTTATAATACATTCCTCGCCCACCCATTTTCCAAAATGTTCTCCTAAGAACATTTTAAACGCAACATCCTCACTCTCCTCCCCATGCCACACAAGCCCTACAATTATATAAAACATGTGCACGCCAAAACAACAAAAGCATGTGCATGCCGAAACAAAAAAAAAAACCAACAAAACAAAAAAATATATAGGGGAGCCTACATCGGCAACCCAACAATGTTCGTGTCCATCTTGAAAATTGTTCTACCATCTCGATGTTTCATTGTTCCTTTTTTTTTTCCTGTTTTTTTTTTCTTTTTTTTTCCTTTTTTTTTTCTTTTTTTTTTTTTTAATATCCATTTTCACAGAATTGGGCAAAGTTCTTAAAAATGTTCATTTTCATTCTCGACTCTGTCCATAAGCGTAGACCCCTCGATTCATAACCCACATGATTATAGGCGGTAACCACGCCCAAGTTTCTAAACTAACATCGAGTAAATGACCTTTGACCAACACCATGCGTGTCTCTGCTTGAGTTTATTGTTACCACGTAACCTCATTTAATTTAATTTAATTTCAAACATACTATGTTTGAACACAGAAAAAAATGGCCATTATCTGCCGTACATAACATTCATAGTCTGACCGAGAAATGTTCAATAAAAAATTAAGAAAATTACCCTGATTCCAACGTTAATCCGCATGCAATTTACTTGTGGAGGATATTAATTTAGTCTAAAAAAATGGACCCGTGACTCGTAGTTCCTTAGTTTGTACAATGCTTTCCATTCCCTGAACTACTTCCTCTGGATTCGAAACCAAGCATATCTGATTTGTTAACATCTCTCTGTTTAACGCAGAGACATTTGATTGTTGAACACCCGTTGACTCTGGAGTACTATTCACAACGGATAACTCAATTTCCTTTTCCGAAGCACTGTTGCTTCTTTTACACTTAAAAATCCGCTTCCTGGCTATTATTTCCAGGATTATTATTACGCCGACCACGCCAGCAATGACTCCTATCGTCAACTTCTTCGGGAGTTGTTCATATCCCTCACTAAATCTTTCCATATCTACCTGTTCCAAGGTATTTACTAGTTTTCAGAAATTAATATATCTTCAAAAGATATTTCCCAAGTCACATAAATGAAAATTCACAGAGGATGTTGAATTGATGGGAACCTGCACAAAAGCATAAAAGTGAAGTACTTTTACGTAATTAAAAATAACTTTTAGATTTTAATTTAATTTTCCCAAATCTCCCCAAATAATCAGATTCCACCATATTGATGACAAAATATCTTTTCAATATCTGACTCATATCGCGAAACACTGAGACGCGGGTGAATGTTTTAAGAATATATATAATCGGTGTATTCGCAAAGAAATAACCAAACAATGCAGTTGTTTTCAAGTAACGATGTTGAGATATATTTATAATTGGCGATTTTGTTGGCTGTTGTTAACTGCATAATTAAAATTACGCTTTAAAACTCGATAACATTTAAGTCATTTCTATGCTGTAGAAATGTCACGCAAAACACAAACATTCTTAAATTTTGACAATATCTGTGTAAAGATTACAAATTGACGTTTACGAACAAATTCTGTTGACGAGATCAAAATTAAAGAACCCTTTCGTTTCTCTGATTTTCCTATTGTGGTAGCATTCAGCTACATTTATAATTTGTTAATGTTTACCAATTTTGATGTAGTTCATGCAATACAAGGCCAAATGGAGAAAATGGAGAGGGTCATTTTACGCTAATACTCCAATTGGGGAAAGTTTGTGTACGTAGAACATCGATTGTTTTTTTTTTTTTTTTTTAATTCGGCTCGAGTACTGGTCAGAAAAACTCAACTATTTCAACCATACAACTGACCTTCATAATCACGTTGAGAATAGTTGTTCGTCAATATTTCTATCGGGTCGTCTGGAAAGTTCATGCCGCTTTTTAAGTAAAATTAAGACACAAACCAAAATTATTTCATTAAATATTTATTCTACGAAATATTAACTATATTCTTGCACAAACCAAAGAAAACATTGTTATCAACAAGTTAATCCAATTATCCACTTAAACTCACTTCACATATATGGTAAAATTTTAACAAAAAAAGAAAAACAAATCACCAACTCAGATGCCCCGCACCTACAGATAGGCAAATGTTTCAACTTTCTCCCTCTCGTCAACCCCAACACCCTCGTCAACTTTAACACTCCACTGCTCCAACTTTAACACTTTCTTCCTCCCCGTCAACCCGTCAACCTATGCGCTACTCCCTACATGTAACCTGTACCCCGTCCGTTCTATCGAACAATCCATTTTTCAACTCTAGTTTCAGATCGGCAAAAATATGCTGTTCCATTTTTTTTTCTTTAACGAGACCTACTATAAACACGAGCAGAGAACACACACACTATTAAATCAAAGAGGCACTTACCTTTCGTTGATGGCTATGGTCTATATTCGTCCGCTGCCTCTATTTTCGTCTTCTTTCTATCTGGTGGCAGTAATTCTGTTGCCGTGGTAAACCCAATAATGTTCGTATCAATCTGTTTTGTTGTTTCAAAACCAAATCACTTAGGCACCAAATTACAAAGTCTGTTGTATATCAATAAACAGACAAACACGGGTATATATAAAAATATGAGTTATATTTTTATTAACGACGATGAACCGTGTGGCACAAGGACAGAGAGTGAGAGCGCGCTTCCAGGGTTGACGAGGGGTGTCGTATCTGTTGCTCCTTTGGTCCGGTCTGGCTCTCTGCCCAGACTCTTCTGTCGAGACTGACTGGCTGGCGAATCCGTGTTTTCGCAGTCTTTATATATCTTCCAAAACCGGGACTTGTTTCTTCCGACTTTGCCTTGATCACGCGACGCCCACGCGACGCCTACGTAATTCTCAGAGACACCTGTTCTGTTTGCCTCTTGTGGCCATTTCCGCTACTGCCGGAAATAAGGTCAAACAACCATCCGTTCCTTTCAACGGCCGGAAAACGCCCCCGCTTCCTCACTTCCTCGGGTGGGCCTAGATTGTTATATTACAATAGCCGTAGGAGACACCTGCGTTAATGCATAAAGATTTTGAAGAGTGGTTGTTCATAACGTTTTTCTTTTCGCAATAGCATTAGAAAGATATAAAAAAATTAAAATTAAAAATCATTTAAAATAAGACATGCCATAACCTTTTAAATTATGAAGAAGATCGGTATTTCTAATCTGTCAAATGCCTACCATATATAAAAAGCAACAGTCAGAGCGTCACAGTTAGTAGTTTAATAAAACTCATCTTCTAAAAAAGAATTTGTAATTATATCATTTTAATTATTTTCTTTAGATATGTAAGCTTAATTTTTCTTTAGACGAACCTTAATTGTTCCTATATCAATTATTCTTCTTCTATGTGCCGTGTTGCTGATTCTTCTCTGGATCTTGTAGCTTTTAACATCAATTCTCTTGTTCTCCACTCACACACCACTCCGCTCTTCATCTACACAGGTTCATCAAGTATGTCAAGCGTTGCTTCACCTCGTCTCTTCTTCCATCTATCCTTCCGGTTATCGGTTTCCTTTTCATGTCCATCCTCTGCAAAAGCACTTCGTTGCTCACATTTTCTGATCTGAAAATATTTTCTGTTTATCAATCTCATTTTTCTATTCGCGGATATTTATTTTAAAATATTATTAATTGGTAAATTTCTCAAAACTAACTAAAATGGCAACATTTAAATTATTCGGACTATTGTCTTTACATTTGTTTCGGCCATTGTACGCTCCGGCTTTCTTCATGTGCTAGGAAGTTTGAACAGAACCCTTTTTTTACAATCACTGGGGTATATGATCTTCCTTTCTTGTGTAGAGCCTCTTTTGGGAGTCATGAGTTATCTCCCTCTGACTCTGTAAGAGACATGGCCCAGTGGTTATAGACGTTACTTAGTTCCTGTGACTTGACCCGAAGAGTTGTGAGTTCGATACCAAACTGCAGCCGTGGTTAACATTTTAATATATTAATATATATTGATTTATTAACCGATGAAACTATATGTTTAAATTAAATTAAATGCATCAATCCTTAAAAATATATTGATTCAAGAATAGCAAAGTCAAAAAGTAAGTAAATTTTTTAGAGGTACACACACGTACACATGCACACACACGCACACAGGCATCCACACACACACACACACGCGCACACGCACACACATACCCACACTCGCACACACACGCACAGACGTATCTACACACAGACACACACACTCACACATATATGTGTGTGTGTGCGCGTGTGCGCGCGCGTCCGTGCGTGTGTGCGGATATATGTGTGTGTGTGCGTGTGTGTGTGCCTCTAAAAGTTTACACACTTTTTGATTTTGGTATTACTTCTTGAATCTATACCTTTTTACGGATTGATGCATTTGTATACTCGCACACACACGCGCGCGCCCACACATACCCATATATATATATATATATATATATATATATATATATATATATATATAATCTCTAAGAGAGTGACTCGTTACGCCCTCTCAGTTCTCTGTTGGCGTGAAGTAGAAATATTGTATTGAATGAGTTTCAAGTTTTGCTGCATCAGCAAGAAACATGAATGTATAGAGACCTAATTCTTGTGATTACTGGAGCGAGTTCTTTTATTTGCTCTAATTCAACAACATTCATAGCAATGCCAGATCAGCTGCTAAGAAAGATGGTTCACAATGTTGGGCAGGACTAGTTTTCTTCTCTAGAATCTATGTTACATATAAAAAAAGATTTGCATACCTCCATGCTTTGAGTATTGCTGTTGAATACTGTCTGCTGTTTTTGCTATATATTTAGAGATTTTTAATAAAATCTCACGAGGAATCCGCAATGGTTTTGTTCTTGACTTCTTCAGCAATTTCACATCGCCGTAATTTCGATTCTCTTTACCGTATTTACAAATAATTTTTTTTTCTGTTGTAACTACCCTTATAAATTTAAGGGCAGTATTAGATTTGCGACAAGATATCATCAATTTATCGTCGAATATTTTATCATTGTTAACACTTTAGCACTGTTCGATTCTGGGAATGTCTTCTGACTTTGTGCTCTCCAACCGATTTTTATCTACAAGAATTTAACCCCATTGTCAATCGTTATCTGCTGTCTTCTTGATCGATATTGTGATATTCTCCTAGCTTTTCGTGATGTTTCTCATTTTCTTATTCTTTCGTTCGAAGTATACACTAATCTACATAGAGTGGTTCTATATATATATACTCCTGATCAAAAATGTAAGACCACTTAAAAATCTTTAAAAAGAAATATTTTTTTTACGGATAGATTTTAAACTCCTGCCATTTAAGGTTACCAATACTACAATCTAAAAGATTATGAAAACAAAAAGCTACATTCCAAACATTTTATTTAGTAATTTACATTTTTATAAAATGAGGCAATTTACGTATGATCAAAGTTATAAACCAGGGGTATAAATTGTTAGATCTATGGTAATTCCAATATTTTTAGTTCAGTTAGAGATTAGCAATCACTGCGTAAATGTGTTACCATGCCTAAAGCAAGCAAACTTACCAATGTTGAGCGTTCTCGAATTCTAGAATTCCATAAGCAAGGTTTGTCACAGTGGGCGATCGCAGCTAAGGTAAATTACAGTAAAACTGTGATCTGCAACTTTCTAAAGAACAGTGAAAATTGTGGAAAAGCAAAATCCTCTGGTAGGCTCCCCAAAATTTCTCCTGCATTGAGTAAGAGAATAAGACGGGTTGTTATGAAAGAGGCGGGACTTTCTTCTAGTCAAATTAAGACAGTCACAGATGCTGATTGCAGTCCCGTAATCATCAGACGACACTTACGACAAAAAGGCATGTTAAATAAAAAGCGAAAACAAATTCCTCGTGCTTGTGAATACCAAAGATGGGACGTTGAGAAGTGGAAGAAAGTCCTGCTTTCTGATGAGAAAAAACTCAATCTAAATGATCCTGATGGCTTCCAACGATATTGGATAAACAAAAACATGCCTCCTGAACTTTTCTCCACACGTCATAGTGGTGGAGTGTCCCTAATGTTATGGAGTGCCTTTTCTTACAGAGGGACGATGGAGCTCCAGGTGGTGCAGGGTTGTCAAACAGTGGCTGGTTATGTTAGCATGCTACAAAAAGCATCATTGATGATGGAGGGCCATCATTTGTGTGTGGATGGATTGATGATTATTCCAACAGAATAATGCTGCAATCCACGCTGCAAGACGGATCTTGAACTTTCTACAAGAAAATGGGGTCCATCTCTTGGAACATCCTGTATGCTCACCAGACTTGAACCTAATTGAAAATGTTTGAGGATGGATGACAAGAGATGTTTATCAAAATGGCAAACAATATTCAACAAAATATGAACTTCGGGAAGCCATCTTCAGAGGCTGGAGCAACATCCCCCCACCTTAATGGAAACGCTTATTTCTAGCATGCCCGACAGAATTTTTGAAGTCATCAAAAGCACTGGAGGTAGAACTCATTATCAAATTTGGTTGTTGAATGTTTTCATACACTTTTCATACGCTATTTGTACAATTTCGTAGAATTTTTGTTTCTGGTCTTATAATTTTGATCATGTGCAAATCGCCTCATTTTATAAAAATGTAAAATTTCTAAACAAAATGTTTGGAATGTAGCTTTTTGTTTCCATAACCTTTTAGATTGTAGTATTGGTAACCTTAAGTGGGAGGAGTTTAAAATCTATCCGTAAAAAAACATTTCTTTTTAAAGATTTTTATGTACTCTTAAAATTTTGATCAGGAGTGTATATATTGTGGTGAGTTGTGATTTTTTCTAGCGCCAATATTGTTGCTTTTTTCAGCAGTTTAACTGATAAGAGTTATTTTGGCAAACATTTATTTTTATCGTATAGTGCTAAATGCAGATAGAGATAGAGCATTAAAAAGAGTAATGCAGAGACGTTTCTTACACAAACGAGCAGGTTCTTCTTGACAAAAAAAAAAGAAGAAATTCTACGATGTCCTCATAAAAATTCGAAGTCAGCAAGAACCTGGTCATTTAAGTGATACTACACGGTAGTGTAGCAAGTGTTTCGACGCGGAAAGCCAGACATGTCAAAAATTTTAAACTGGAAAAAGAAAACAATGAATTAGAAAAAATAAACAAAAGGAAAAATAGAAAAAATAAACAAAAGGAAAAATAGAAAAAATAAACAAAATGAAAAAAAAGATAAAATGAAAAAAGAAGAGAGAAGATGGTAATATACAATCTTAAGAAAAGATATAAAAAAAATAAAATAAAAATAAAAAACTAAAAACTAAAAGAAATATAAGAATAATGATAAACTGTGAAAATAAACTATATAGTTAAGGGGATTTATTTATAAGTTACAAATAAAGTAAAAGTGGAAATTAAAAAATTACCAGTTCAATAAGCTATTTTTTACAACATAAGAGGATTTGGAGAATTTTTGTTTTAGGTGCCGACGGCTTTTCCCCCTTCAAATTTATCCAAAATAGTATTATTTCTGTGCAAATGTATATGCTGAACTCAAATCAACAATTAGTTATTGAAGAAACTTATCTTTATTGCTTTGAAAGTCCATACAAAAACGAACTATATCTCGCACTTTTTCTCTCCCGTAACTCTCACGAAGTCATGTAATTAACTGCAGAATGACGTTCTACGTAGGTAGCAATTTTCTGTCGATTTTTGGTCGATTTTCTTCCTTTGTTGAAACTTCCGGCGATGTACTTCCTGTAATGAAAGTAATAAGCGTGAAAATACAATAGCGCATTACTTTCATTACGGAAGTACATCGCCGTAAGTATCAGTAAATTAAGAAAAATTGACCCAAAATCTGCCAAAATACGTCGCATACGCAGTACGTCATCTTGCAATTAATTACATGACTTCGTGAGAGTTACGGGAGAGAAAAAGTGCAAGATATAGTTCGTTATTTTATGGAAATTTAGATAAAAAGATGTAAGTTTCTTTAATAACTAACAGTTGATTTGAGTTCAGTATATACATTTGCACAGATATAATGCTATTTTGGATAAAGTTGAAGGGGAAAAGCCGTCGCTACTTAAAACGAAAATTTACCGGGGATTTTTTCATAAGCACAAATAAAATAATAATAATAATTTAAACAAATTGCCACTTCAATAAGATAATATTAAAAGGTATGACCGGATTTGCACATAAGTACTAACAAAAGAGAAGGCAAAAAATAATAGTAATTAAAAAAATCCAGTTCAATAAACTAATTTTTTAAGTAATAAAATGAGGACAAAAAGGAAATATTAAAATAAATTGAGATAATTTCAAGTATGTTTATGGGTATCACTAAGTCATTTTTGGGAATTTAATTATATTGATTTGATCTTGTAAGCAAAGGAAACATATACTATCATACTATAATTATTTTATTTGTACTTATGAACAGACCCCCTTAGAAATATATTTTAATATCTCAGTTCATTATTCTTATCTTTCGGTTTATTTTTTATATTTTTTTCATTTTATCTTTTCTAAATTTTGAATTCGTTTTTCAATTTTCCTCTCCTATCACTTTTTTCCTTTTTCTTTTATTATTTATACTTCTTTATAATTTTCATTTTTGTCCGGTTTAAAACATTTGATATGTCTGGCTTACCGCGGCTAAATATTTGCTGCACTACCGTCGAGAGAGTCGCGCACACACCGTTATTTGGAGCGTTACATCCACCCATCCCATTCAATTCATCTCATTGGTTGACCTTGTTTTTATTCCTTGTTTTTTTATTTTATATATATATATATATATATATATATATATATATATATATATATATATATATATTTTTAATCATTTCACCCCGAGCAAGGCAGAAATGCCACTGATGTGCAGGGGGTTACACAAATGTAGAAAGATTAATTAGAAAAGAGTGAGGAGTACAAGCTAGTTAGAAAGGATCAATAGAAAGCTGAGAAAGCAGGTGCAATGACAGATACATGGGCGGAGAGAACGTGAAGATTATACAGGGGAGGGGAGAGAGCTAGAGTCCAGTGGTTAGTAGGTGAGTATTAACTTTGCTTTTAAATTTCTGGAGGTCGTAGCCGTCAGGAAAGCAAGAATACGGGAGTGAGTTCCACAGGCGGGGAGTGCGATTAGAGTAGAATTGGAGTAGAATTGTCGTCTGCGTTTGGCTAACCTGACTGTGAATGGGTGGGACCCAGTTGCCAGTCTGGTTGCACGGGTAAACACCTGTTGAGGAGGCATCAGTGACTTAAGCTCATCCGAGCAAAAGCATATTCTTCATTTGTAAACGAGGTATTCCGCGAAATAGGCTTCTACATTTGCGAATCCCCAGAACATACCACATGGTAGAAACCTACGTCGCGTAACAACTCGTTTACAAATGAAGAATATTAAAAAGATCTACAATAAAATTGAATTCTTTTGTCATATTCTTTCGTAACAAGTGACAGATCAGAACAACAGACAATCAGTATTATTGTGGTATCTTGACAGGAACTACCCAATCCAAACACTCAGGTCTTTTCATGGTTCAATAACGTCTTGTGAGTGATACATTATTTTTCGCCCTAGAAAAACTTTTGCACAGACGGTAAAAGTTTCTCGATACTCTATCGATTTTCCTATTCATTAGTCTCAGCCTTCCAGACATTTACAGCTAAACCCATCATACTATGTACTCAGAGATGAATCATTCTTATTCTCTTCATTTTCAATTGGTAAGAAGCAATTACCAAAGCATTCTATTCCAACCACTAATTTTCAACTGAATCTCTGTCAGAACCCACCTCGGCAGCTATATCTTAACATTTTCAAGCCTAGAGTCAACCGCTATTTTTCCTGCATATTTTCATAATCAATGCTTCTTAAATCTTTAATCTCGTCTGCAGTAAAATCTAACTATATACCTAAATCTCAATATTGGGTGAAGAATTTCGAATATATATATATATATATATATATATATATATATATATATATATATATACTATTTTTTCTTTATAAGTGTTTACATTATAACATAGTTGACTGCAACGTAAGAACTGATGTGTTTTGTCAGTACTTGTTAGTATCCCATTTAGAAACGATGCCATACTAACAAGTATTGCCATACCACAGCAGCTCTTGTGTTTCAGTCAACTATGTTTTATTACAAAATCTTATAATGAAAATATAACTATAAATATTGGTATACTAAATATCCAGCGTTCTTCAAAATATAAAATACTTTGAACAGTGGATGGTCAAACCTTTGTTTGTACTGCTCCTAATATATATATATATATATATATATATATATATTTTTTTTTATATATATATATATATGCGTGTGTGTGTGTTCATATATATATATATATTTATATATATATATATTTATATATATATAAATGTGTAGTGCGTGTTTACAATTTATTTATGACAGAAGTATGTTATAGCATCACTACAATACCTATTTTTAGTAATGTTATAAAATACGTATGTCATAAATTGAAAAGAAATATTACTTGCTCTAGTCTGTATTGAGCAATAGTTATAGGGTTGATATGGATGGAATATATTTTCGATGACGAAAACAACCCTATTCTTAAAGGATTGCTCAATACCAACAATATTTATTTTAAATTTATAACATAAGTATTTTATAACATTACTAGAAAATAGGTACTTTGTAATGATGTTACACCATACTTCTCTCATCAATAAATTTTAAACATATATATATATATATATATATATAGAGAGAGAGAGATAGATAGATATATATGTGTGTGTGTGTATGTGTGTGTGTAAGTGTGTGTGTGTGTGTATGTGTGTATGTGTGTAGCGCAGTCTTATTTTGAAATAGTCAGTTACTTATTGGTTTGAAATATCTGTAAACAATGAAAGACATAATGAAACTTAGTTACTACAGTTTTTCAAAAATGACTGACATCCGAGCGATGGAAGCCAGGAAAATTGTATCCTGCATCATAATTATTCGCAAACAGGACAGATGTCCAGTGATCTTTGAACGTTATGAAAGCAATATGACCTGAAGTAGAGAGCTGCAACTAATACTCACGAGACCGTGACTTGTAGAAAAGAACACATCATACGTTCTGATTGTTTAAGTAGACCAAAAGTTATCCGACTCAGGAGAAAATAATGGAAAACTCAAATTAGGGAAATTCGATTGAGATGAAAGTTGAATTTCAATCATGAACACTACCTTGACTGAAGACATCCGCTACCAGACATACAAGAAATGTGAACGGCCAACATCTTTAATAATGTTTTTGCCAGGACTTTCTGCAGAACAGTTTGATTCTAATGCATATGGCGTTTCTAGTGTCATGAAGACCAACATTCACCAAACTGTTAGAATTATTGGTGTGGATCTAGTAAGGGGATGTAATGCCACTTCACATGTTTGAAAATGTTCTCAGGCTCAACTAGGATGGCGATGCAGAATTCTTGAACAGACCGAGGAATACTTGTTTAGAAAATGTGCTGCTAGAAGACTATATATGTTTCAACAAGAGTCAGCTAACTACACACCTCCAGGAACAGTTGTCACCACATGGATTAGTATGTGCGGAGAGCGGTTGGGAAATAAACCAATTACAATGCCTATAACATGTCCTCTGTCTAATGACACCCCAACGGCCACACGTACCAGGTTCTGGAGTCAGATCTAGTCATGGTAAATACTGAAGGAGGGGCTTTTTCAGGGGAATTGTTATTTTATTATAACCTGTATATCAATGTTCTATTTTTCCAATAAATTGATTTTCAGTTTTGATATTTACTATGTTTTTCTTTAAAAAAAAATTCATTTTTATCAAGAAAAACCTCTGTGTGTGCATCTGGGTTTCTAAGTGCGTGTTTGTGAATGTGTGAAATTTTTCGCTTTCAGATGAATAATTGAATATTTTAGTCGATTCAGGGGTGTATTATCATCGGTTGAATATTATTGGAAGCATTTGGATCTGAAGTGAAATGAAATATATTTCTGAAGCAATATTAAACAGCATCAATAATGTGTACGGTTGTGGTTGAATAAACTGAACATTTTAAATTGCAAATACATATTGAATATAGCTTTTGCAATATCGATCTCAGAATTTGTTTATAGAAATATTTCCAAAGAGTTCTATCTGCTGATAACCAATGTCAGGAAAGCTAAGATTTTTAATGTATGAACCAAGATAAACCGAAAAAGGTATCGACTGAAGGGAACTTCCGGCTATATCTCTGTGTTCGATGTTTAGTTTTTATGCTTATTTCTATCACTGGCTTTTTTACCTTTCAAGTAAAAGAAAAAAAATCCTGTCAAAGCAAAAAGTTGAAGACGGATAAATTTCATATCAATAATCGATGCAAAAATTTTAAGTTACATTGACAAAACTTTCAAAAAGGTCTTCTTTTAGAAAAGATGTTGAACAAAATTAGTTTGCACAACATGAAAATAAAAGTGAAATTTTAATATTTATGCGGTAGAATTGCTTCAATATTGATGTAGAAATGAATCAAGGTTAAACATAAAACTGTGTTACCTATTTTTCTAACTCTATCTAAACTTATTTATAAATGGAACTTTGTCTGTGTGTGTGTCTCTGTGTGTGTGTATCTGTTACCTATAGACTCCGAAACGGCTGAACCGATTTTCTTGAAAATTTACACTGTTGTACTATAATCGTCTACGAGTGTTCTTAGCTAGGATTGTGTCGAGGTACCCACGATAAATATCGAAAACCGATAATCGAAAATATCGGGTTATAGTAGGAGTGGTCCGATTTTAATCAAATTTGATACACTCATAGACAAAGACATAAGAAACGATATTCAGAATTTTCAAGGTTGCAATTCTTAAAATAGTGCAGAAAATTGTATATATATATATATATATATATATATATATATATATATATATATATATATATAAAAGGCAATATGTTTGTGTGTGTGTCTGTTATCTGCCTGTATGTCTGTATTTTTTCAGCCATTTTATTTTGTTTTTGCTTCAGGTTTGGCTCTAAGTAGGTATAACTGGAGTTCTTCGTTTCAGCCATTATACCACTTACTCAGAGGACTTATTTAGGCTAGAAAATTTAGTTTACGAGGAAAAAAATTATTTCATATTGTTACCACGAAATCAAAATTTGACTTACATCCATTCATTTTTCTTTCAGTCTACGGTTTCGCTTTAACTGGAAGCAACTATTGCTTTTTAGTCTTTCGTGCCAACGTCCAAAGAGTCTGAGCTAAGGACCATGGATTTATTTTAAAGCTTTCATTACACCCGAGCAACGCCTGGCTATATTGCTAGTTAATACAAACAACACAGTGTATACACAGGTATACGGACAGAGTAACACGTACCTATAGTAATATATAGATAGTTACGAGAATCTTTACTAAGTCGAATACTTAGCACTTCTCTTGACCCTTTTGTCAACTATCTGTCGAATGGTAAAATCTAGGATAGGCCTTAAAGGTTTTCACCCCATGCATGTCAGTAAAGTCCCAAATATACAAGATGTTAATGGGTGTTGAAAAATTATGAACAGAAACACGAATAATGATCGGGAAGAGAAACAGTATTCATTAGGTCAGGAGTAAAACAAATAATATCGCATGAAAACTTTTGCAGAATAAAACTTCTTTATTTTTGTGCCTTATCCTTTCAGGACGTAGGCGATCATGGTTTTCCCCAGCATATTGAAGAACTGACATCACATAGCAATCCAGTATTCTCTTCTTTATCGCCAGTGAAAATTTCCTGTCTCTTAATACTTTATTCAGATTCTGGAATGCGTCTTTCGCCATACCAATTCACATACGGATCTCTGTGTCGCACTTTCCAACTTCTGTTAGAACACTTCTCAGGTATTTAAATGTTTGTAACTGCTTGATTTTGGCATTTCGGGCAGCTCTTTTTGCTGATGACCATGCATTTGGTTTTCTTGCAGTTGATTTGTACTCTTTTTGTCACTGTATCATCGGCTTATTTTATGTTGTTTTAGTTTTGGACTCCGATTAAAATCTTGGCATGACATCAAGGGTCCTCAGTACTGTCTCAATGTACAAGTTGAATAGATTTGGTGAAAAGACACATCCTAGTATTACGCCCCTTTCTATCTCTTATTAAACTACTAATTCAATTAATTAAAAAATAAAACATATTTTTATCGACATATACACACAAAAATGGTCCTTTTTTAGAGATCCGATGTCACCAGTGAATTTTGTGTTGCTCGGTTTTCGGATCAAAATGGTATAAACATATTTTATAAACATTGAAATATTCGATCTCAAAAGTATCATAAAAAACGGGATAAATGAAAAGCTTTTAGTATTTCATCCCCCAAATCGGATGTGATAAGCTGCATGAGTTTCTCACTATATTTTATTAATTTTGAGAACCAGAAAACTATTACTTTCGTGAATCCTGTTTAGTGAATGATAGGTCATCTTGAAAATGTGATGCTAAAACAGTCCATGCAAGTATAATTGGAAAAATAGCAAACAATTTCAACACTCACCTTTTAAGTTAAAAAGAAGTGTTTTGCACAAAATTATCTTTAATAATAAAGAAAATACAAAATGTTATTGTATAAAGTTAGGAATTAATATTGATGGCATTGTATCGAATAATTGCTTCAATTTGATATGATATTGAATGCAACAATGTACATCATTTCTTATATGAAATTTATGTTTCCATTCTGTTTTCTTTGGAATTGCATGTGTTTCGTTTTAATAATATAAACATGAGAACGTTGCAATGACCAGACCTGAAACATTGAACATCTTCATCGACAATAAACAGTGTCGTTGTGCACGGTATCTCTGATTACTTCACCTGGCAGAAGTTTAGACCGTAATAAAATACTTAGGTTTTAATCAACTTGTACCAATTTTTATCGACTATTTCTTTTGATACAACCGTCTATAACCAAATTTCTTTGTAAATCGTATTTTTTCTTTTTCCCACTAGACTTCTCACATATTCTCTCACATTATAATCTAACTCAAGTCTGCATTCATCAGTAGAAATTGATATTTGTCACTTTCCATCATCGTATATTAGATGTTCTTTTGAATAATGCAAATTTCCATGCCAATATTTCTTGGTTAATGATGGATTCTTGACAGCTATACACCTGTTTACTTTGTTATTTCGCAGTATTACGGGTATTTTATTATTTGAAAATTTACGGGTATTTTATCATTTGAAAATTTACGGGTATTTTATCATTTGAAAATTTACTGTTAAGAATGCATTCATTCATCACTTGTATGGATAGTCTATCGAGGCTGTCACACAGAAATTATTTAATTTCTTCTGTCTGACTTTTGGTGTCATTCTTTAATTTTGTCTCAGCCTAAATTTTAACTATGATTTCCGTATAAAACCGTATTATTATCAATCGCAATGACTTCCCAAGGCACCTTACACGCATGTTAATTACTTGGATAATTTCTGCTTATAAATTTATGTATAATTTTGAGATTTTCATCTCAGATCTTTAATTAAGCCAATAAATTTTAATTAATATTTTTCCAGGTTACAGCTGCTGAAAGCAGTGTATCATACATAGTACGTACGAAAAGGTGACAACGTATTTTCCTCATGCACCACAGATAATAAAAATAAAGCTATATTGCTAAACAAGCATGACTTCTTGATAAAATGAAGGTGCATGTACATTTTAGTAGTTGGTTAAAAGCTGTGTTAATTTATATATACTATACCTTCCTCTTTTCCAATCTTTTTACTCTTTTCTTTTTTCTTTTTTTTTTCAGTTGGAGTAGATAGACCAAACTATCGCCCAGTTCACACTCCACCCACGTCTATTGAACAGGTGAAGAGGCTCATCCCTTGTTCCCTGTTTAGGATGTAGTTTCCGGCTTTTTCTTTTCCAATCTTTTTACTCTTATCTTCTTTCTCAATTGGGGTAGATAGACTCAACTATCGCCCGGTTCACACTCCACCCACGTCTATTGAACAGGTGAAGAGGCTCATCCCTTGTTCCCTGTTTAGGATGTAGTTTCCGGCTTTCTCTTTTCCAATCTTTTTACTCTTATCTTCATTCTCAATTGGGGTAGATAGACTCAACTATCGCCCGGTTCACCTCCACCCACGTCTATTGAACAGGTGAAGAGGCTCATCCCTTGTTCCCTGTTTAGGATGTAGTTTCCGACTTTCTCTTTTCCAATCTTTTTACTCTTATCTTCTTTCTCAATTGGGGTAGATAGACTCAACTATCGCCCGGTTCACAGTCAACCCACGTCTAATGAACAGGTGAAGAGGCTCATAACTTGTTCCATGTTTAGGATGTGGTTTCCGGCTTTGTCTTTTCCAATCTTTTTACTCTTATGTAGCCCTATGCGCATCAGTGGCGTTGCCGCCTTGCTTGGGGTGATATGATTAAAAAAAAAAAACAACCTTTGTCATAACATATAATTAAGTCAGCCAGATGTCTTCCCTTCTGTGGTACTATTGTTGTCAATGCTCGAACTTTGAGCTTGATTGAGGTAGTTTTCCTGCTGACCTTACAGTGTAAACGTGAGATAGCAATGTGAACCAAGGAGTAACAAATAGCAATGATCCGAATCTGTAGTGAACATGCGAGGTAATTGATGACAAAAATTCGCTATTACCATCCCTGGAGCTTATTGAATTTTTTCTTCCATGGAGGATGTAGGCTATCCTTTCATACTACGTGGTAGTGCATTGGCGCCGTATTGTCTTCAATACCTACGACAAATTTCAGCTCCTGACACAACTACTAATCCGAGAAATTGGACCACTACATATTGTTGGCCACTGCTAGCGCAGCAAACATGTTTACACTGTAACAGAAGCAAGAAAATCGGCGGGTTCAAGCTCAAAAATCAATCATGTAACCAAAATACTATGAAATATAAGCAAGTACGAGCAGAAGGCAGCGTGACGGAGCTAAATATATATTATTCGAAAGTGTTTTTACTTAAGACACACAGACACACAGAAAAATTTCTATATATATAAAGCGCTCTATATGTGAATTTAGCCCTTCGTTTGAGATATGTGTGCGTTAAGCTCTCACACCCTGATTGAGCACTCTGGAAGAAAGGTAGACTTTGAAAAACAGTAGCCACTCTAGCGTGTACGCATCGCTCATTCAGTAAAATAAATTGGAGCACACTAGCTATTGGGCGCATAATAAGATAAGCACCCGTGGCCCAGGGGTAGAGTCGCCGACTGACGCCAATTCGGTCGGGTTTCGAGCCTGCGTTATGAAGCAATCGGTACTGATGAGATGTGATACAGCGAAACAGATCAGTCTGCGGATGACAATATATATATATATATATATATATATGTGTGTGTGTGTGTGTGTGTGTGTGTGTGTGTGTGTATGTCCAGGCATATATATACACATATATAAGCCATACGTACACGCACGCACCCCCAATATATATATATATATATACATGTATATAGTCATCCGCAGAGAGATCTCTTTCGCTCTATCACAGCTCATCAGTACAGTTAGACTCCGATTGCTTTTTAAACCAGGATTGAAACCCGACTGAATTCTACCTCTGAGCTATGGGCGCTCGGTAGAAGAGGTAGATTTTTTTAGCGTGTATATTATCATTATACATCCCCAATAACTGAGAATGTTCTAATTCATTACTGAATGAACGATGCGTAGATGCCAGAGTAGCTACTGTTTTTCAAAGTCTACAATTTTTCCAGAGTGCTCAATCAAGGTTTGAGAGCGTTTGAGTCATCCGCAAACAGATCTGTTTCGCTGTATCACAGCTCATCAGTATGGTTAGTATATATATATATATATATATATATATATATATACTAACCATACTGATGAGCTGTGTATGTTATATATATATATATATATATATATATATGTGTGTGTATGTGTATGTTATATATATATATATATATATATATATAACATACACATATCCTAAACGAAGCGCCAATTTCACATATACAGCGAGTAATAAAGATAAATGATATTTAAAAAAAGTACACGCAGAATGAGTGAGAGAGAGAGAGAGAGAAAGAGAGAGGGAAGTCAGAATGAGTGAGACGCTTTGACAAAATATAAAGAATGCAGTTGTGTAAATAACATTAAGAAATCTTCGATTGCCAAAAATCATTGTTCAAGTACTTAGAGAGGCCAAATTTCGAGTATTGATTTTAAGAAGTTAACCGACACCTACATCTAGGGTAAAATGACGCCAAGTATTATTTTAGGACGTCATAACACATGATGGCATCGTGCCAAAATTAGAGTCGACAATTCCCAAAGGCTTAAATTTTGGCGCTAAAAATATTCTGCGAAAGCATTACGTCGCTGGGCATTCTGCCGTGTGGGATGAAACTGGCAACTACCATGTAGGTAGACATGAAGTCATGCATTACGGTTTTTCAGTCAAAAGTTTGTTTAGAATAGTTACATATACCATCGTCGTTCGATATAAGGTAAAACCAGGAAGAAATAGTGAAAAATAGTGTACGCGAAATAGGCTTGTGTTTAGTTAATTCCCAGAATAAAAATCTGCCAAACCTATATTATTAACATATTAAATATTCTTTTCTATATTTCCTTTCATATCTCATAATTTTTAGCAACTTGACAAAATTTAAAGGAGAATCAGCAATATAATCGGCTCCTATTTAGCAGCTCGCTTTTTGTCATTTTCTTACTAAGGGGATGTGTTTTTCCTTTTTTTTTTTCTAAAATTGTTTTTACAACTTCTGCTCTTAGAGATTCATTCCCTCGTTCCCTCTTGAATTTAATAGTGCGAACTAGATTGGCAACTAGATTTGACTCTTTTACCATCAAAATAGATAAAAGTTAACGCTACTTCTCAACATATTCTTTTCTCGCACTTCCCGCCTAAAGTACTACTTTCTCCGTCATTTCTTCTCTGAAAGCTACGATCTTCCAAGTTTTAAGTGCAACGTCAATTGCCATTTTCTATCTCTTTGACTACCACCTCTCTTGCCATTTCTTCAACATTCCCATTTCCTTTTCTGTTTTCCCTTTTCTCTTACAGTAATCCTCTGCTCAACAATGGCACTACTGCATTGCTTGGGATGAAAAGTTTATAATTATTAAAATCAAAACAAACCAAAAACAATTACTTTTTCTATCGTTCAGTTTTGCGATATATACGACCTGCGAATAAATGGGTTTCATTTACTTTGAGTATTTATGAAAAATTACAATATTTAAATCTATTATGCGTGAAAACAACGAAACTTAGATACGTCAAAGTGAAATAGTTATACATAAAAATTTATCTAAATAATGGCTATCTAAACAGCATTCAAAAATCCGTAGTATACAAAACAGAAAATGATGAAATCAAATGTGTTGTTCATCGAATTTACATCGACAGCAAGACGATATTAAAAGAACTAGAACTACCAACATATATTTTTTAGAGGAAATGATCTTAAGAAAATAATACGATACACATATAAAACAGAATCAGACAGTAATAAGATACGCATATAAAACAATATAAAACAGTAATAGGATACGCATGTAAAACAGACTCAGACAGTAATAAGATACGCATATTGAATACGCTCAGACAGTAATAAAATACGCATATAAACAGACTCAGACAGTAATAAGATACGCATATTAAATAACGGTCATGTCACGTTGAATACACCGGTTCCCGCTCGATCACCGAAGTTAAGCAACGTTGAGCCTGGTCAGTACTTACGTGGGTGACCACTTGGGAATACCAGGTGCTGTTAGCGTTCACGGATGTGCGTTGTGGTGCGGTGGATGTCGGCTTGGAGGGGGAAATCGGTGAGCCGAGTTCCAATTTTAGTTGAGCACACTGCACTCACTTGCGCACTGGTACCCTTGGGAAAGGTATTAATCCGTCCGTTCCCTCCAGTTATGGGTTAAATAACAGGGTAGGACTTGGGACCCTGCCCTTAAACAAATCCCAATGAGACTTGCT
This sequence comes from Ascarosepion bandense, assembly GCA_037127315.1. NCBI lineage: Eukaryota > Metazoa > Mollusca > Cephalopoda > Sepiida > Sepiidae > Ascarosepion > Ascarosepion bandense. The sequence continues at coordinate 1,353,080 of JBBBDQ010000930.1, forward strand.
CCGTCAGGGAGGAAGCCCGCTCAACCCGACTAGGGTGAATGCGGCATACATACATATTAAATAAGCTCAGACAGTAATATGATACACATATTAAATAAGGTCAGACAGTTATAAGATAGGCGTATAAAAAAGACGCAGACAGTAATAAGATACTCATATTAAATAGGCTCAGACAGTAATAAGATAGGCGTTTAAAAACAGGATCAAACAGAAAACAGATAGATATATGAAAAAAAACGATGAAAAGAAATACACATAGATTCGTTGAATAATTTTTAGGAAAGTCAAAAAATATTTTTAGCGTCTACGTTTTTTTTTTCTCAGTTATTAACGATTTAGTGATACAACTCTTAATAATTGGTTCATAGTTGAGGGTAGAAAATGTAGGTTCAAGTAAATATAACAGACCCAACCGAAACTGAAACGTTGCCCTCCGATCAACATATTCAAGACATTATCTATTACACCAGCAACACATTCAACCTCACAGCACCTGGTATTTGAAAGCGGTCATCAGTCTAGATACTAACCAGGCTTAACCTTGCTTAACATTAATGATCGTAAGAGAACACTTGATCATAAGAAGGCAGGAAGTAAGATCCTGAATAAAAGAGATATCTAAAATTGTGGCAAGATTATTTGTAAAAACCAAAAACATTAACATCAAAGAGAAAAAGTTAAAAATAATTACAATTATAAGGAAAGAGTACTTGTAAAATGTAATAGTAAACATTGAAAGGTTGATGGGTAACAGCAAATAGCGATTAATACGAGTCTTCTTCTATGTGCCTTGTTCTTTCAGGACACAGGCGATCATGGCTTTCCACATCTCCCTATTCTTGGTGGCTCTATGCAAGCTTTCTTCTGTTACACCACGAAACTACCGTTCTGCCATCCAGATCCTTCAAATATGCTATCCGCTGCTTTCCCCTGCTTTCCCCTTTCTATTTTCCCTCTATCTGGCCTAAAAAAAAAGAACACGCAGAGTGAGTGTGTGTGTGTGTGTGTGTGTGTGTGTGTGTGAGAGAGAGAGAGAGAGAGAGAGAGAGAGAGAAAGGAAGTCAGAGTGAGTGAGACGCTTTGACAAAATATAAAGAATTCAGTTGTGTAAATAACATTAAGAAATCTTCGATTGCCAAAAATCATTGTTCAAGTACTTAGAGAGGCCAAATTTCGAGTATTGATTTTAAGAAGTTAACCGACACCTACATCTAGGGTAAAATGACGCCAAGTATTATTATGTCCCAGGAACTTAAGCTGTTTTTTCTGGTGCTCAGTATTAATATCCTTTTCGTTTCCAGCGTTTCCAAAACCTCAACAATGCTCACAGGCTCGGTCCATGATATCCGCAGCATCTTTCTGCAGAACCACATTTCAGTTGCTTCAAGTTTTTACTTCATCAGAAATGATAATGTCCAGCATTCACTGTCATATTGAAGAACTGACATCACATAGTAATCCAGTACTCTTTTCTTTGTTTCTAGAGAAATTTTCCTGTTTACTCTACTCATCTTCTGGAACGAGTCATTTGCCATGCCAATTCACCTTCGGATCTCTGTGTCGCCCATTTCGTCTTCTGTTAGAACATTTTCTCAGATATGTACATTTTTGTATCTGCTTGATTTTAGTATCCTCCACCTTTATTTGGCATTTTGAGCAGCTCTTCTTGCCGATGACCATGCATTCAAATGTCTTGCAATTTATTTGTAGTCCTTTTTGTCACTCACTTCAACTACCTTCTGTAAGAGAACTTTTAGTTTCCTTTCCGTGTCTGCTATCAGCACTGTCTCATTTGCGTACCTTACGTTGTTCAAATTGTGGCCTCCGGTGACAAATCATGGTATAACATCTAGGGTCCTCAGAATAGTCTCTCTGTACAAGTTGAATAGATCCAGTGAAAAGATGCAACCTCATCTTACGGCTCTTTATTGCTTTGTATATTTGCTAAATTTGTTACCTGCTCGTATTCAGGCGGTTTGCTGCCAGTAGAGATTCTTGATTACTCTTATGTCTTTTCCAAATTTGTTGAGGCTGCTGAGCATCTCCATCAATTCTTTGTGACATGTTTTGTCTAACGCCTTTGCATAATCGATAAAACAAATGTACAAATCCTTCTTCATTTGTCTTGCTGCTTTTGTATTGCTGTTTCACAGAGCATCCTAATCATAAATATGGCTTTCCTTGTTCCAGTGTTTTTGATGAACCCGCGCTGTTCTTATCCTCTCTCTAGCCTGATTCTGCTTCTCGTTGTATTTATCAAGACACGGGCAATCAGGTTTGTATTGTGGCTAATTAACTCCAATTTAAAATAGCCGAATTTACAAATCATTTATTTATTTAAAAAATAAATCCCGTTTTTTCTAACCAGCACTTTAATCTCTATAAAATATGAATTTTGACGAGTCACGGTGGATGATATATTTTTCCTTTTAATTATTTCTCTTTATATATATGTCCTTGTGAAGTTATACTTCGAGGTAATATTATAAGTTCAGAGCGCTCGAAAATATTATTGCCGGAAGTTACATCAATTTTAAGATATCGGTAACAAGTATCTATGTTTTCGTTTATATCGTAATGTCTCATGCTTTGGATTCCTAAGCGTCTGAATGACTCCATATAGCGATTGGAAACGGATAAAAAAAATCAAGGAAACCTTTTATAATGTTACATAAAAACAACGACGAATAGAAGCAGTGTCTTGTAAGACAAACGACTGAGAAGATACTGCAGTCACTATCTTTCTTGTATAAAGCGACCAAGGGATTTCATTCTTGGACTAAGTAAGGATAGAAATTGCTCAGAAGATGATTCTTTCGAAGTGCTTTCTGTTAATCGATTTTCAAGAACATTTACTGTCGTAGATCTTGCTTAAATGCTATTGTACACATATGTTTGCTGAAATGCAAATATACTCAATTTCCGAATTCGGCCATTATATTCTGTCCGTGTCTACATTAGTTATAAATATGGACACAACGTAATGGCTGCATTTGGGAATGATTATCATGTACGAATGAAGGAGAAGGCGGAAGGAAATAAAGATTAGAAAATTTATAAATGTTGATAATAATTGACCTTTGATATGAAATTATTAAGACTGATTCTTAACCATACTAAGAAATGGCCTAAATTGCAGCCAATAAAAATATCTTTAAAAAGCATACAGACATTAAAAGGCATACATTTAAATATTATGAAATAAAAATCATAGATTAAAACTAGAAAAGATAACTACATATGAACTTAGTTTATTTTAATGTTTCTACTCAAATATTTGCACAATTATTCAACTTGAAATCTGTGCCTGGTGTTGTTTTTGTTTGTTTTGTCGTGACTTCTTCAATGTTTGGTCGAATGTGCGATAAGAAGACTCATTTCCTCTACAGTTGAGCGTAGTCTTTTGGCTTCCTATAGTTTATGATATTTATTCATTTATTCAAGTATTAACTTACACACTCACACATATGTATGCATGTAAGCATGTATGTATGTACGTACGTACGTACGTATGTATGTATGTACATACGTACGTATGTATGTATGGTATGACATTATTTCGCGGTAGATTTAAGAGGATCGAGTAGTACACTAGTGTATGACGGTACAGTGGTTGAGAATAACTGTGTTAAGATTATAGCACCTAAAAAACGTCCCTGCTGGTGACCGTTTAGTAAAGTAGCTCTTTTTGAAAAAAAAAAACTGATTGAGAGAAATTTCCAATTGAAATACGGAGCAACTGAGTGTGATTCGACTTCGTGGATGTAGAATATGATTTAATCAGTCACTTACGTGCTATACGTAATATACACTTGGGCGATCATATCTCGAAAGAGACATGAATGACTGGGTAGAAGATTATCCCGGAATAGATTTTCATTACATTTTGCGGTAGACTGGTTGCTAGCCAAAGCTATAGAAGCCAATCTGTCCTGTTATTTAACCAATAACTGCAGAGAACGGAGGAACGTTTCTAAGAGTATTTGCGTGTAAGTTAATGCAAGGAATTCAACTGGAATTCGAACTCGGTACTCCGAATTCTCGTTCCGAGTCGATATCTATTGCACCACGACACACCGAATGTAATCATAATTATGAAAATGTCTGCAGGGGTAGCAACCGAATGGAGCATATTTAAAAATTTGCGAAGGAAGTAGCGGTAATTTTGCAATGTCGCGTCTGTTAGAAAAAGGTTGCAATGTGAAAAATAAATTATTTCAAAACTATGATGTGTCGATAGGAACCATTTGTGCAACTCTAATATAGCAGGAAAAAGAATGACATCATACGACCTAAATGTTCAACTCTGTAATTCAACATGATCATCACTTTTGATTGAATAGTACAGACACACCATAACCGTATTTTTTAACTTCCTCCGAGCACCCCTCCTTAAATTTCTAAATAATAATGAATTCATTTTATAATTTCTAAAATAATTAATTTTCACGATTTGTTGTTAAAATATCACCTGAAAACGAACAATACTTTTCTTAAATATGGAAATTTTGTTTAGAGATATAATACATTTATAAACCAATGTAATAAAAAAATTCTACATATCTATATATATATATTACCAAACTTGAAGTTTCATGCATTATGCAATCATCAGGTGTATATTTCACATTGTGCATTGTTTATTAACACTTAAATAACACTGGGGAACAATTCTTCAGTAACTTTTAGTTGCATTGAATATTATAACTGATTCTGAATGAGTTTTAGTCGCTGATTTCAAATCTGAAATTTGTTTTTCTGTACAAGCTCTAGTTTGTATGCAATTTGCGGTGAATGAAATTGTACAAATGTGAAATTGTGTATCTATGTATAAGCATTTTCACGTTCATATATATAGATAGTTTCTAATATTTTGATCATTCGTATTTTGTTTCAGATGAAACATGGCTTCCAAAAATAGATATCATTGCAGAAACAAGCCTGATGCCTCCTGCTACATATATGGATGCTACACACTCAATCGTCAGAGACGTAACACATCCTCGTTCGTCAAGCGTGCCTACAAGGTATATTTTGAAGTTCATTTTGGTGATCAAGACAAGCAATTGGCTCCTCAGGTTATGTGCCACAATTGTTAGGAAATGTTTCGAGATTGGACCAAAGGAAAACGGAAAGGTCTACCTTTTGGAGTTCTAATGATATGGCGCGAACAAACCAACAATGTAACTGATTGTTATTTCTGCATGGTAAACACAACGGGTGTTGGGAGGACAAACCGACATAAGATTACGTATCCGAACATTTCCTCAGATATTCGGCCTGCTCCACACTCAGAAGAAGTTCCTGTTCCAGTTTTGAAAGGCTTGCCTTCATTGGACGATAAACACACTTTACATGATACAAGCGAACAAGACAGTTGTGACAGTGAATAGTCAGAAACGTGTTCACAATCGGAGAACTATTCTTCAGACACTGAATCTTTCCCCATCCCAAAGCATCTTCCCCAGGCTGAACTGAATGATTTAGTGCGGGATCTAGGACTTTCAAAGAAAGCAGCAGAGCTTTTGGCATCAAGATTACAAGGCAGAAATCTTATTGAACACTTTGTTAAAGTATCATATTTCAGAAAGCGTGACTAGTTTTTGTGACCTTCTTTTTAGAAGACAGGCATTTTGTTTACAGCCATGACATCACAGGTCTTCTAAAAAAACTGGGTGTACCTTACTATAGTCCTGCTGAATGGAGACTTATTTTAGACAAATCAAAACGCTGTGTGTTCTCTTACATAATGGCAATGTTTATGGAGCAGTACTTGTCGGTCACTTACTGCATTTGCGGGAAGATTATGTTGATAAGAAAATGGTCATGGACTTAGTAAAGTAACATGAGATCAATTAGATCATTTGTGTAGATTTAAGAAGGTCAACCCTCTTATTGGACAACAGAAAGTCTTCACCAAGTTTCCAAATTTCTTCTGTATGTTGGACAGCCGAGCACACGACAGGCATTGGGTTCAGAAGAACTGGCCTATTCGTGAAGCAGGCATGTCAAATGTCATACAAGACCCAATTGTAAGCAGAGATAAGATCATCTTTCCTGATTTTCACATCAAATTAGGGTTGATGAAGCAATTTATCAAAGCACTGGAAATCGAAGGTGAATTTTTACAACACAACATCACAGCTTTACCTGGGTTATCATTTGAGAAGATCAATGCAGGCGTGTTTGATGGCCCACAGATTCGAACCCTAATTCGTGATGATCAGTTTGTTGCTAAGATGACCGCATTAGAAAAGGCAGCATGTTTATCCTTTGTGGCAGTCGCTCAGAACCTCCTTGGAAACAATAAGGCGGAGAACTACAGTGAACTTGTGAACAGAATGATCCTCGCTTTTCGTGATCTTGGGTGCAACAAGAGCACCAAGCTTCTTTTTTTCGAACAACCACCTTGATAAGTTCCCTGACAACCTGGGGTCTGTGAGTGATAAGGAGAACGATTCCACCAAGACCTAATGATCATGGAAGAAAGTTACCAAGGGCGCTGGGACAGTAAACGAGATTTCCCAGATGAAGTGTAGAAACGCAAAAGTTACAAACGCAAATTCATACCTGAATAAAATACACAAATTGATAAGTTATTCCATTAATTTTCTATAATAACAAAGAATTAAAAAAAATAAAAATATCAAATTAAATAAAATCTGTATCTGGCAGATTAAAATCGACTTCAGATTTGAAATCAACACATTCACATTGACTTTAGAAAGGTCTTTCTTTAAATGCAACAAAATGAGTGTTCTGAAGTGTAATAATTCTATGCATATCTGAACCGTCATACGTATATTTGTTAATTCAGGTTACTATATATATATATATATATATATATATATATATATATATATATATATATATATATATATATATATATATATATATATATATATATATATATATTACGGTGACTGGCGTGTGAATAGACTGCATATACATAACACGCTAAAATTTGCCCCTCTCTCATTCCATGCGCCCATGGTTTAGGGAATAGGGACTCCGACTGACAGCAAATCGATCGAGTTTCGATCCTACCTAGAAGCAAGTGCATGTGTCTAGCCACACTGATGAGCTTTTATACAGCTAAACAGTCTTGTATGTGGTTGACCAATAAGACTCTTTCTAAACTTATTTATAAATGGAACTTTGTCTGTTTATGTGTGTGTCTGTTACCTATAGACCCCGAAACGGCTGAACAGATTCTGCGACTGTATTTGCTAGGTTTTGTGTCCAGGTACACCCGATAAATATCGAAAATCGATAATCGAAAAAATCGGCTTATAGATAGAGTGGTCCGATTTTGAGATAATATATATATATATATATATATATATATATATATATATATATATAAGAGATGTTGTGGTAATATATATATATATATATATATATATATATATATTACCTCAAAATCTCTGGAAACTTCAGGAAAGAAAACTACTGTTTTCTGTAGTACGGTATTTTATCCACATTACATTGGCACCACGAGTAATTGCAGACGCATATGCACCAATACCAATAAATTGTTGTCATCGTTGCCGAAGAAGTAGATCGCCGTACGTGTCCAAAGGCAAATTCTATTAATCACCCGTCTTTATAAAATTCGTATTTCAATATCTATACAAGTTATTTATTTTAGAAATGTGTATACATTTTTGCTCTCTCTCTCTCTCTCTCTCTCTCTCTCTCTCTCTCTCTCTCTCTCTCTTGTGTATATAACACAGTAAAGAATCCCTGTTGTTCCGCTGGCGCAGACGTCTTTCAGGTGGTATCTTCAACTGATATCAGTTAGGTCGGGTTTCAAGCCTGCCTGGACCCCATCAGCTGTCTAACCGTATATATATAGTCATCCGCAGACAGATATGTTTCGCTCTATCACAGCTCATCAGTACGATTAGACATCCGATTGCTTTTTACCCAGGATTGAAATCCGATCGAATTGGCGTGAGTTCTACCTCTGAGATATAGTCGTTCGGTAGAAGGTGGCAGAACTTTAGCGTGTGATATACCATGTATTTATATGCCAGTAGTGAGAGTCTTCTAATTCATTATGAATGAACGATACGTAGATGCTAGAGTAGCTACCGTTTTTTTAAAGTTTATCATTCTTCCAGAGTGCTCAATCAGGGTGTGAGTGCGTAAATAGTCATCCGCAGACAGATCTGTTACGCAGTATCACAGCTCATCAGTACGGTTCGACATCCGGTTGCTTTTTACCCAGGTTTATATATGTTATAATTATGTATTTGGGTTAGCATTTTATTTAAACATGTTTATTAAAGTTTAGTGTTCGTGACAGCTTTTTTCTTTTCTGGTCATAGGGTGTGTAAAATTCGTTTCAATGTTTTGAATGTTAGAGCGCTTTCGACTTTTTTTTCAGTTATTATCAACAGGTTTATCTTTTTGTTTTAACTCTAATTGAAATATATGTAATCATTATAAACATTACATCACAGGTACAGATAGTTAAGTTGAAATTCCTAACTTTCAAACAGTAAAATTAATGTATAAGCCCCTAGATATGGAACCTACATATTGAAATAATTTCAAATGAAAATATGCCAACCGACATGAAAAGAACGTGTGTCCGGAAGCATATCTTCTTTTTATAAAGTTTAGTTCACTTAGTAAATATGGGTTCATTTTAATGAGAAATAATGTCGCGATAAAAAGTCCATTAATTGCTTATAAAAATTTTTGATTGCATTTATTTTCATGTATAAATGCTTGTACAAAGTTATTATCTGCACATAGGCATATAGTCGTATATGTCATTGCAAAACAAATAAGGTATACACACTGAGGTATGTATATGTACGTATATAGATGATAGATTTGATTGCATTTCAATTACACACACAGACAAATATATATTCAGAGAAGGAGCAAGATAGAAAGAGAGAAAGAGAGAGAGAGAGAGAGAGAGAAAGAGAGAGAGAGAGAATCCATAAAGAAATATTGATATATAGGGAACCTGAATATTCATTCTTTCTAAGAAATAAACCATTGTTCATTTTTCTAATGTTTGTGCATTTTGATTCTTTTTAGAATTTTGCCTGAAAAACTATTTTCCCGTAGTTTCTTTTCGAGGAAGTTGAAAATAAAGAAAACTTATTGATGTGAAACAAATATTGAGAAATAAAAGTAATATATGCTGAAACATTGACAGTGAATGTACGTTCACAATAGAAATTTATACAAAAAGCATACAGATATTTTAACGTAAAATTAAACCAATATGGAGGTGTGCATTTATTTTCATGTATGAATGCTTGTACAAAGTTATCATCTACACATAGGCATATAGTCCGATATATCATTACAAAGCAAATAAGGTATACACATTTAGATACGTATATGTATGTATAAAGATACATAGATATGTACAAACTGAGATAGACAATAAACAAATTGAAATATATATATATATATATATATATATATATATATATATATAAGTGGTTTATACCAATGATTGTAAATTCCAGTGTTTAATATTTGCTTTTTATGAAAAAACGTGTTCAATACAGAAGTAGAACTTTTATAAATATATAGCTAGTAATATTGTAATATTAATATTATACTAAAACTTAAAAGCTATCAAGATTCCTTTTTAATACACCATCATCAGCCAGTGAATTGTTATTTTAAATTTTCTCATCATGAAATACATTTTACTGCCTGATGATGGTGAACTGAACAGCGAAATGTGATAGCTTTTATGTAGCGGTATGCTATTATTATAACAATAAAGATAATAACGATAGATAGATAGATAGATAGATAGATAGATAGATAGATAGATAGATAGATAGATAGATAGATAGATATAAAAGAAAAGAATAAAGATAGGCATGTAGGGTTACATCAACGGCCAATAATTTGCTTTAACTTTTTCTAGATTTGCTATAAGTATACAATTGTGTGAATATGTGTGTGGGTGTGCGGGCATGTGTTTGCCTAGTTTTGTGCGTGTTTTTATTTTTAAAACTGTGTCTTCTTTTGAGGCCATGATTAGAAGGAGTCTGATATTGAATGTCTCCATTTGGAAACGGTATTTTCGATTGGGTCTCTAATGTGCACGCGGATAATGACTAGCCAGCTATGATCCATAGAAGTTTGAACCCGAACGGCATTGGAGATAGAAGCCTCTTAAGAAAAGTTAGTATACACTGAAGAGATGAACACAGAAAATCAGAGGAAATTTACGTAACACATCCGGTTACTGTATATGGCCAAACTAATCAGGCATTAATAATCAGATTTTCCGTTAAAATTTTATGCGAAAATACTACATAAATAATAAATATATATAATAAATAATAATTTATAAATTAAACTTTTTCTGTGTGCGTGTGTATGCTTGTGTGTGTCTGTGTGTGTATGCGTCCGTTAACTATAGACTCCGAAACGGCTGAATCGATTTTCTTGAAAATTTACACAGTTGTACCATAAGCGTCTGCAAGTGTTCTTAGCTAGCTTTTTGTCGAGGTACCCCCGATAAATATCGAAAATCTATAATTGAAAAAATCGGGTTATAGAAAGAATGGTCCGATTTTAATCAAATTTGATACTCTAATAGAAAAAGACATAAGAAACGATATTCAGAAATCTGAAGGTTGCAGTTCTTACAGCAGTGCAAAAAATCGACAATAAATATATATAAAAGGCAAGATGTTTGTGTGTGTGTCTGTTTATTTGCCTGTATGTCTGCATTTTTTTCAGCCGTTTTATTTTAGTTTTTGCTTCGGGTTTGGTTATAAGTAGGTATAATTGTAGTTCTTAGTCTCAGCCATGATACCATTTAGTCAGAGGACTTATTTAACCTTCAAAATTCAGTTTTCAACGAAAAAAAAAACGATTTGACATCGGTACCAGGAAATCAAAATTTAATTTACATCCGTTCATTTTTATTTTATCTACGGTTTCGCTTTAACTGGAAACAACTATTGCTGCTTAGTTTTTTGTGCCAACGTCCAAAGCGTCTAAGCTCCAGGACCATGGATTAGTTACATAGCTTTCATTACACCCGAGCAACACCGGGCAATACTGCTAGTAACTAATAATGACAATAATAATAATAATAATAATAATAATAATATAGGAATTGTACAAAGTGTTAATAATAATAATGGAAATTTACAAAATAATAATAATAACAATAATAATAATGAAAATATCAGTCAGTAAGTTCAGTGCCATACGTCATACATGATTGGGCAATCATGTCTCGAAAAATGCATGATTGAGTGAACTGAAGATTATCCTGCAGTAGGTTACAGTTACTTACTTCGGTAGACTGGTTGCTAACCAAGCATACAGAACCCAATCTGTCCTGCTATTTAACCTACAGCTGGAGGAGGAAGCGACGGATTAGTACCTGTTTTAAGGTTATTTTTGCTTATGAGACTGCAACGAATTCAACTGAAATTCAAATTCGGCTCTCCAGTTTCAAGTTTCGATATCCACTGCTCCAGGAAAAGTAATAATAATAATAATAATAATAGATGATACAGATCACACATTTCAAACATTTTTCCTATGTAAAATTTGTGATCTCATGAAATTTTTTAACAAAATTATCTAAATATAGCATAGAAAAAAAACAAAACAAAAAAAAACAGACAAATTAATTCCAGAATATGTCAATGATCTTACTAAAATTCCGGCATGGGTAACCAAAGAAATTAACTTACTTCTACTCGAAAATATCGACAAAATCTTCAAAGATCTACAGATCAATTGCACTTTTTCCCCACTAATTAAGAACTGTTGATATCTATTCTGTCAAAATCTTTTTCATAAAAAAAATATACATATTACCTGTTGCATAAAGGGCGTAAACCTGGCTCTTAAAGATATAAAGATCAATTACATATTAATAGGACGATTTTGGAAAACTGCCTTAGTACAAAGAAAAACCCACTACTGCCTGGATAGATTACCTTAAAACATTTGATAGTGTACCCCATGCAAAAATAAACATCAACAGAGAAAAGACAGTATTTGTTTAACAGCATTAATGAACTTAACAAGTCAGAATAAGGTTGTAAGATATTACAAAAGAAAATAATCAAAACATTTGAAATGGATTACTTAAAGTTCTATGCTAGAAATGACAGTGAGCCGGAAAGGCTCCTGAAAAACGTAAAATGTTTAATTGATGACATTAGAATTGAATTCGGTTTGGATAAGTGTGGTTAAGTCAAAATTCTACGTGTGTCACTAAAATAAACCTTCTTTAATGCCTTAAACTCTGGAAAACAATGAAAGATTTAGAGCAAGAAGAAGATTGTCAGTACATCAGCTTAATTGACCATGAAGTAATTCACTTTAAAAAATGAAAACTATAGTGCGAGAATAGTACTATAAAAGGGTACGAATGATATTAAGAACTGTACTAAATACTCAGAACAGAAAAATGGTATTTAATAAACATGCAATACATGTTGTTCAATATTGTTTCAATATCTTGAACTGGGCATTAAATGATATCAGACGAACGAATTCTAAGAATAACATGTCGGAAAAATTGGGCAATGAAATGAAGAATATGAAGAATACTAAATGAAAAATACTTAAAAATCGAAGATGTATATACGATTAATAAAGGAAGTTAGAAGCCGACGACCGAATTAGTACAATTTAGAATGGTGGAAATCCTGCAAACGATAAGAAGAAGCGATAAACTAAAAATAAAAAGAGGAGAGAATTAAAGAGAAAATCTTGATATGAAAAAATTTTCTTATGATGTTATCTTAGCAAATACTGATAACATTGACAGTAGGAACAACGAATGTATAAAATTGACAGCAAACTCACCCAAACGAATTAGGACAAGTTTTCAATCGTAAAACAAAAATTATACCAAATGCAAACAAATGCTATCAGATCGATTGTTCTGGAAAATAAATAATATAATTCTGAGGCTTCCTATCTAATATGACCATCGAATCCATACGAGAAAACCGAATTTAATCGGTTTAAACAAGGAAAGAGATGGCCTGACAGATAGTAAACATAGCTGGGTAAGGTGTAACAGTGTGAATACAAAAGAAGAGGGCGACAGCAGAGAATACTAAACATTTAATTGAAACTATGAAATCCGTGAAACATTAAATGACGTATTATGTTATATGGTCATTGGTGACTTTTGTAAAGTTAGATAGACTCGAAATAACGCATTACAAATACTGTCACACCTTTTTCATTTCAAACCCAAATGCTTATTATGTACCCCTATATACCCCTATAGTATTTTATTACGTCACGTGATCCTAGCAGCTCGATTCCTCTAATTACATCAAAACGAGGTGTACTCTGTTTGTTTTCTGAGGACCCGTGTTCAAACTCAAATTTTAGCAGGGACACTTTATTAATATATGACACCTTCCTTTGCAGATGACTTACTCTGGAGTCTATATTTCTTCAGCTTCGGTTCAGTACTTAAATTTTGTGTTTTTTCTCTTACCGTATAACCATTGTTCAACAATTTCTGATGGCGTGGCTACGTCAAACGTGTCATACAATATTTCCATAGTTACCTTTCTTCTGAAGCTTTTAATATGAGTGAATCTTCGTTTTAACTGATTACGATGTCGCTTATGTTTCCAATTTTGTCCCTGTACCATGTATGTCATTTTGTCAATTTGATTTTTATAACGCCATCTTCTCAGAATTCTTTTTCATGGTGATACATTTTAAGAAACACCTTCTCTCTAGGTTTGAACCATTTACTTTTATTGTTCTTTATTGATGCTCTCGTTTTGCTCCCTGGTAGTAATTTGTTAAAAACCGACTTGCATCTTTAATTAAAGATCAAAATGTGACAAGTTTAAAGTTAAGACCTTTTTTAATCTCCTTCAAAGCAAGTTGACATTTATATGACCAATTCCATTTAATATATTTTTTGTCAGGTTATTCAAGGTTACCCTTAATTCATGTAAGTTTGGTAATATACATTATAGTATTCATGTTTGGTCATATACATGATAGCAAACCTTAGCAATACTTGTAATTTTGTTACTTACATTTTTTGGGCCGGGCATGTTTTTTATTAAGCTTGATCTTTAAGGATCTGATCATCTACAGATTACATCGATAATTTGTCCTAGATATTTAATTCTAAACATAAACAAGTCGTATTTTCCTTCACTGATCTTAAAATCGTACGCTTTAAGTCTCTCAAATACTTTTGTACATCTTCCATATATTGATTTCAGGTTTCACTTTTAATAAGATCATCATCTAAATATGCTTGGGAACAATCCAAAGAAGCAAACATCGTATCCACAAGCTCTTAAAATATGCTTGGTGCTACCTTAATACCGAAAAAGGATCCGGTTAAATTAGTTTGGAATGTCGCCTACAGGATTGATGTTTGCCAGGAAGATTTTAGTGGTCCATCGTTTTTCGCAACATTCCAGCAGTTTGATTCTTCTAATTAAAGCAAAACAAGGTCGACTATGTTTGTTCTCTGACGATCCGTGTTCAAGCTGAAATATCGACACCGACACTTTATTTATATACGACTGTAACGTATGCGGTTACCAGGAGAGAGTTATCTGTTCTGAAAATCTTTTCAAATAAAAATCAATATTCTATATATATATTTTATTTTACTTACCACAATCTTTCTTATCAATGAAAGTTTGACAGCTGATATAAACAGTATCCTGGATAAAAAAGCAATCGTAGTCATTGTCATTGTAAACAAATTATTCATGCCTTTTTCAACGTGGAATCAATAATATAGGAACCTGAAATATATTTTTATATTCTTCCATAATTCTAGCATCCAATCCATTTTTGTCTTTCGGTATTAACCTAACTAATTTAGACATTTGGTAAATAAAATATTCGTACAACCAATTTACTATTAACAACGACCTTAACTTACTGAACGCTAATTCATAATTTAAATTGTAAAATACAGAATTCATAATTTGCACCTGAAAATTGCGTAACCCAAGAAACCCCGAGTCATGCCTAAAATAGTATGTATACTTATTACTATATACTTTGTGCTCTGTTATACCGCATTAAACACTGTTCTAATACTAATTAATTTATATGTATATATATATATATATATTGATGTGCACCCCTCCACACACTCACACACATATATATACACACAGTACTGTGTAAAAGTATTAGGCCAAGAACTGTTTTATCTTTTATGAGGCATCAAAATAAAGTTTAAAATCACCCCTGCCCCGACACTTTTGCACACTACCGGTAGTGTTCAAAAGTATTAGAACAGGAATGATTTTCCTAAATAAACTCACTGGAATTCAAATACAGGCTGAAAAGCAAAGTAAATTGCTAATAAATATTGAATATTAAAAACTAGTGTAAAACAAATGTATTAAAAAGAAGTTATATTTCATTTTCCCTATTTTATTTTAAACGAGTTATTTTGAAACTACTCTGTTGAACATCTATGGGATATTTTTGATAAAAATTGATAAATCTAACGTTACTTCTAAAGACACATTTGGCGAACAAATACAAGCTACTTGGCAGGAGGTACTATTAGGTACATTCAAGAAGAATGAAGGCTCTGATCAAAGCAAACAGCTTTTATACGAAGTATTAAATTTATTTTGTCAAAACTATTTTTTCTTGTTAAAGCATTTGTTGAGTAAATCAAATAAAATTACTTTAATTAAATTGTTTATTTTCTGTCAATATGCCTCACAAAAGATAAAATATTTCTCGTCCTAATACTTTCACACAGTACTGTATATATACAATATCAGTAAATACGATGGAAAACTTATTGGGATCATTCTTTATCTTCAATTTTTCTTGTTACAAGTATGCTCTTTTTTAGGCCTAAAATGTGTAAAACTCTCCAAATGTTCTATATATCGGAGCACATTATCCGTTATCAAAGAAAAAAATTTTTTTTTGTTTTAAACTAAATACATAAATTTATATATACGCGTAGCTACAGTGATGTTAATAAGTATTATATGACTGATAAAATATCCAAAAGCAGTCTAATATATAGAAAAATCTCCGACAATTCATGTTCAGAAATTAAAATACTTGTATGACTGCAAGAAAAATAGAAAATGCTTAATCTCTTTTTCAGCCGTCTTTAATGTAACTTTTATAGAGGAGTGGCTGCTGCCTAAACACAGTTACTTACACACACACACACACACACACACACACACACACACACACACACACACACACACACACATATATATATATATATATATATATATATATATATATGTATAAAAATAGAAATATAAAACGCGATATCAAATCATTGAAACAGCTTGTATTTGTTGTGTTTCTTCAGAACTTTGTCGAGATTCCATATACTATTTTATATACATATTGTCAACATAAAGCCACATCAACAGACTGACAAACATAAAACTTTTACTTTAGAGTCATTCAAAATATACGATGAAGAGTTAACTTCAGTTCAATATAAGAAACTGATAGAATATGCAAATAGATTTCGACATGAACTAAGAATTATAATGGAAAGACACAGAATAAATAGTAACGACTTTTTAAAATGTTACTCATGTTGATTTTTTTCTTTCATCACAGGAAAAGACAGCTTAGTGAAAAAAGTACTAATGATTTATTATCTAAGCAAACAGACAAATGCACACGAACATATTTTCTTTCGTTTGTTGATCTGATGAAACCGAGGCAAGACGAAACACGGAATCAAATATTGCTTCTACTACAACAGTTTTCTATTTCGTTTAAAACAATTGTTCGGTGCTGTGGTTAGATTTTTATAAGTAATTTTCGTGTGTTCTTTTTCTTTTTTAGGACATAAATTATATAAAAAACAATCCAAATATTCATATATCTAAGCGCTTTTGGTTATACCATTATCTAGGATTAATTTTATTTTACTTTTAACTGAATGTATGGTTTACTTTATGTATATATCTAGAGTTATAAGAATGTACATATATAATATTCCAAATACGGTTATCACATTGTGGCCGCTTTGATAGTTGATATATTGAGTGTTGGTTATTTTCTTTTTTTATTAGTAATCCTTCATTTATTTCTAGCTATTTTACATATAAATAAGGATATTTGAAACATCAACGAATATTTTAGGCTGAGGGTTTGGTAGATATTTTTGATACTTAATCAAGCTGTTGTCAGAGAGATGTAATGTTAGTCTTCTTTTATGGATGTTGTTTTATATGTAATGTAATAATATATAATTTACGAATTTTGATTGTTCTGCAACATAGGTTTGTAAGAAACACGTGAATTTAAAAATACTATATTTGTGCTCTGTAGTTTAGAACTTGCAGGTAAATTATGATTTTTGAGAATGAGCTTAGCAGTTTTAAAATTATAGCCGAAAGAGCTCGCATATAATGTGCCTTTGGATAATCTCTACATATAAAAGACAAGATGATTGTGTGTGTATCTGTCTGTCTGTCTGTATGTATGTATGTATGTCCTTTATAAAAATCGACAATGTTTATCTGATTTTCCTTAGACTTCACACAAATATACTTTAGGCTTCCGATCAGGTCGTGGGCTACATATTTTGTACTGATTTCTCAAGGATATTGGAAATCTGTACCCCGATATTCGATCAGGTCTGATCAAGTTCAGTATTTCAACCATTTTATCGGGGTTCTTGCTGCAGAATTTGTTCTAACTTAGTAAAATTATAGTTTTTAGTCTCAAACATTAATAGATCTTCTCAGACATCTCATTTTTCCCATATCAAAAATAGATACCCCCCGATGTTCTATCGAATCTGATCAAAAACCGATATGCAGCCAGAATTATGGTTCATTTTCTCCAATTTTATTCCCGATGGGTACGATAAGTTTACTTTATCTTTGATGAATTATTTAACTCCGATATTGGAAATCGATACTTCGATAACTTATCTGATCTGATCAAAATCAGCCTTTTGTTTTTGGTTTTTGCTTCGGGTTTTGCTCTAATTATAATTGTAGTTGTTAGTCTCAGTCATGATACCATTTACTCAGAGGACTTATTTTGCTTTCAAAATTCAGTTTGGTACAGAAATCTTATTTTACATCGATACCGGAAATCAAAACATCATTCATTTTTCTTTCAATGTACCGTTTTGCTTTGACTACAAACATTTATTGCTTTTTAGTTTTTCGTGCCAACGTTCAAAGAGTCTGAGCTCCAGGACCATGGATTAGTTTTTAAGCTTTCATTACACCTGTGCAACGCCGGGCTATATTGCTAGATTTTATATAATTTATGTCCAAAAAAGAAATATAACATCATATATATATATATATATATATATATATATATATATATATATTACTGTTGCTCCTTGGCAGTCATTTTTAACTTGGAGTAAGGTATTCAAGGAATTATATTATTAAAAACTGTATTAAAACGTTTAGAAATATTTTTGAGTTTTACTTAAAGACATTTGCTTTAGTTCACTTTTATCCCATGAACGCAGGCGGATGGTGATCAGTTTTAGACCAAAACAATGATTTTGTTTTGCTGATTTTCAATTTATTTGCGCACAAAGAGGAGAGTGATAAAATTATTGCTAACTTTTATACGTTATGTATTCCATCTTATTCGGAAAGACATTGTTTTTGATAATACAGCTCACACAGTACAATGATGAAGAAGCATTCAGGTTATAGGGTTACTGAATAAATGAGGTGGGTAAAGGAAGAAAATGAGAAGTGTATATTATGTGGATAGATAGGATAGATAACGGTGTAATATACAAGAGAAGAGAGTTAAGTGAAAGCTAGATAACTACATGAAAACCAGAAGTAGCATTGCACATGGAATGAGAATAATAAACTCCGGTGATTGGAATAAAGGTCTCGGTTCGAACAACTTATCACCTGAAGAACACCGGAGCGTACAATAGCCGAAACGTCGTAAATATATTAGTAAAGATGAGGACAATTTTTTTTTAATCATTTCACCACAAGCAATGCGGAAACACCACAGATATGCAATGTAAAATGATTAATTAGAAAAGAGTGAGGAGTACAAACTAGTTAGAAAGGAACAATAGAAAGCTGAGAAAGCAGGTGCGATGACTGATACATAGGTGGAGAGAAAGGGAAGGTTATACAGGGGAGGGGAGAGCGCTAGAGTCCAGTGGTTAGTAGATGAGTATTGATATGCATTTAAATTTCTGGAGGTTGTAACCGTCAGGAAAGCAAGAATACGGGAGCGAGTTCCACAGGCGGGAAGTGCGAGAGAAGAAGTTGCCGCCATATCAGTACCTATCACATTACAGACTCTCCTGTCAAGAACACTGAGGAGAACGGCAGGGACACCTGACCATAAATGGCAGCAGTACTCCATGCACGGACGGATGGTTGACTTGTATATATGCAGGATGGATTCAGGTGGAAAAAACATCCTGGGTCGACATAGTGACCCAACCTTCTTTTCAGTAGATCTTGCTATGGAGTCAATATTGTGGTTCCATTTGGGGTCTGAGGACAGGGTAAGTCCGAGGAGGCGTAGTGTATTACTCTCCGGGAGAATCGCTTGGTCCATGCTTATGGGAGGCAGGAGAGGTTGCCTGTAATGGTTGACAGACAACAGCTTGTTCTTAGACGAATTGAAGTTGACAAGCCACTTCTTGCCCCAGTTCACCACAGAGTGTAGATCCCGCTCAAGGTCAGCAGCGAGATTATGTCTGTTCGCCACGACAGGTTTCTTACTGGTGTGGGAGTATATTGTAGTGTCATCTGCGTAGATGCCTACTTGGGACTTGATCTCCTCTGGGAGGTCGTTGATGAAAATAAGGAAGAGCGTCAGGCCCAGGATAGAGCCCTGTGGGACACCAGCATTCGTGATGTAGGACCAAGAGGTACGCCCATTCAGAACGACCTTCATTTTGCGGTTATTTAAGAAAGATTGGATTAGGTCAAGCAGGCGACCGGTAATACCATAACCGCGTAGTTTGCATAGGAAGCCAGAGTGCCAAACCCTGTCGAAAGCCTTGGAGATGTCCAGAGCAACCGCGCGAGCCTCGTCAGACTCATCAAGGGCCTGTAGCATGTACTCCGTTACGGTTGTTAGCAGGCCGGCCGTGGCCCTGGCAAAGCGGAATCCATATTGCCTGTCCGAGAACAGTTTGTGGGCCGTGAGATGATGAACTATTTCAGCATTGATTATAGCCTCGACTACTTTCCCGAATATCGGTAGAAGACTGATAGGGCGATAGTTGGATGGGTCCGAGGGTTCACCACATTTCTTAAATACAGGAACGACTGAAGAGAACTTCCAGCATGCAGGAAAGCAGGAAGCAGAAAGGCAGTAGTTAAATAGTTTCGTGAGGACAGGGGAAAGTTCAGGAGCACACCTCTTAAGGACTATCACTGAGATTCCATCGTCTCCAAACGCCTTATGGGGGTCGAGTTTTGAAGTTACTCTGGATACTACTGTCGGGGTAATATATACGTCATGCAGTTTGACCTCAGTTCTAATAGGGAAGTCGGGTGGGTGTACTCCGGACGAGTCGAATGTGGAGTTGCATGAGAATCTGTGGGCAAAGCACTCAGCTTTGTCCGCAGATGACGTGAGAACCTCAAATCCATGGATTAAAGGAGGTATGAGGATTTCCTATTGTTGAGCACTCGTTTACAAATCCTCCAATAGTCCTTGGAGCCGAACTTGCGGTCAGCTATGTGCTGTCGCATTCTCTCAGCAAACGACTGTTTGGCGTCATTTAGGGTTCTCTTGCACTCATTGCGAGCAGATGTGAACAGGCGCCTAATTGTGATCAGTTGACTGTCTCCGGAATAGACGGTAGTAATGGTTCCTGTGGGCAATGGCGGCTGAGCAGGCCGGAGAGAACCACGGAGAGGAATGAGGTTTTAAGCAATACTTCCTGGTGAGTATGAAGGTATCAATGCCATCTTTCACCCTCAGAGGCACAGTCATCAACTGATAGGTCGAACACTTTTCCCCAAGGGACGTCGCAGAGGAAATCGCGAAAGGCATCCCAGTCAGCTTTTTGGTAGAGGTAGGAGGTCCTATATGTAGGGGGATCCTGGGGGGAGTGCGATTTGAAAGAAATACTGAGAGAGACTACAGCGTGTTCGGAGTTGCCGAGAGGGCAAAGCTGCGAGACTTGACACGCGTCAGGCGCAGAGGTGAAACATATATCTAGCAGTGAGGAATAACCCGAGGGAGTACTTGGGAAGCGAGTGGGGAAGTCCATCACTTGCGTAAGGGATTGGGAAATAGCAAAGTTCATGGCGTGAATGCCCGCTGGATCAGTAACGGCGTTTTCAAGCCACTCAGAGTGATGGGCATTGAGGTCTCCAAATACAAATATGTGGGCGAATGTGTGATAGGAAATAGCCTTATCTATGTCGTCAGCAATGCTTTCTAGTAGAGAGCAGTCAAGAGAGGAGGGAGAACGGTAAAGAAAGAAAAGGTAACTAACCGAACTGAGGAGAGACAGGCGGAAACATATGTATTGGTGTTCAGTAGATTCGAGTGAAGTCACCCTAATTGCCTGAACAATGTAAATCGTATAAATAATACCTAATCTTAGTTATATAGACAAATACTAGAAGAGAGGAGGTTAAACTTTTAGTAAACAAGAAAGCTCGCATTTTGAAATCTATTCAGAATTATAAAACTCTAGTGAAAAACGCTGTTATGTTCACATGCAAATGCAATATGCATCTTTCTTATTCCGTTTCTGTTTGGCTAAATAGATGTGAATTAAATGTATCAAGACAAATAGAAAGAAAAAAGTGTATATTTGTTTGGGCGACCAAATTTCGATACGTTCAGATTCATTCAACTTTAATGGCTGTCAGAAGGATCAGGACGCCATTGTAAACACAGAAAGCACAGGAAGAATCTATGGTTTATTGTTCTTCCATGTGCAATGGCATTTCACACCTTTGGCGATCATAGCTTTCTGCAATGTTTTTCCTTAATAAAGTTAATGTATTTTCTATCTCTCTTAAACATTGCTCTGCTATCCATCTGCTCAAGTTATGCACTGTTTTCTTTTTTCTATCTGACCCAATCTGTCCTAGTAGTATAAATTTTTCTAAACCTACTTTCCCCATTATCTGCTTTAGAAATTTCAACTTTATTTTCCTGATATTTAGTATAAGTGTTTATTTCTAATGTGATCTATTTCAACCTAACGACTAAATATTCTCTTTATATGCTGTGATGCATCAGTAGTATTTTTTTTTAATCATATCACCCCGAGCAAGGCGGTAACGCCACTGATGTGCAGGGGGCTACATAGGAGTGAGAAGATTGAAAAATAGAAAACCGGAAACCGCATACTAAATAGGAAACAAAGGATGAGCCTCTTCACCTGTTCAATAGACGTGGGTAGAGTGTGAACCGGGCGATAGTTTAGTCTATCTACTCCAATTGAAAAAAAAAGAAAGTGAGAAGATTGGAAAAGAGAAAACCTGAAACCTCATCCTATACAGGAAACAAGGGATGAACCTCTTCACCTGTTCAATAGTTGTGGGTGGAGTGTGAACCGGGCGATGATTGTAGCTCTTCACAACTTCTTGTCTGTTGTAGGTCTTAATCAATTCAGTCGATTTTTCTCCTAAAACCTGTTTCGTTATTTATTTACACAATGTCGGTAACTATACCATGCGCTGTTTTCTATTTTTCACCTTCAATTTGCCCGGTGAGTATCAAATTTTTAAGCTTCCTGTTCTCATTATGTGCTTTAAAATACGCAAATATTTCTTACTAGTGTTAAATTTAATTCTCCTTTTTGTATGAATTTTCTGTAAAAAGTCGTCGTTGATAATTCCATGGTCTCTAGGATACTTCTGAATACTCTCATTTATATTACTTTAATTCTCCTCTTTATTTTGTGGAAATTGTTCATAATTCGCTCCATATAGAAGGACTGAGATTACATAAGATTTCATTACTTTCTTCTTTGTTTCTAACAAACTTGTTCTGTTTTGAAGTATTTGCTTTGGTTATAGGAGGCATCTTTCCCTAACCAGAAGCATTTTAGGATTTCACTATCGCCATTTACGACGTCTATTAAAAAACTTCCAAGATATATTTCTGGGTTTGGTATCTCCACTTTGTAATTTGGATGTTGGCTTGTTGCTTGATGCCAACATATGCGCATATTGTCTTCTTGCAATTGATGTTTAGTTATTTCTTCTATTTATTTCAGTATAAGTTACTGTCCTTCCTGATATTACATTGTTTTAACCAACAATTCCTTCTAAAAAATGAATTAAGATATGTACGTTTTTTTTACCTGTTTATAATTTTTGTTACATTCTGGGTTTCCATCACTTACATTTGAGGTTGAGATGATTTTAGCTTAAACTAAAATCGTAATGAAATGTATTCTGTAAATTTGAAAATATTTTTAGAAGTAGCAAATCCTAACATTTTTAATAAAGCAATCAAAGTTAGGGCGACGTGAAATGACAGAAAATTCAAGAATTGCGACCGGATGTGTGAGAAATTCTGGGAATATTTTTGGTTGTCCAGAACAAGAGGGTTTATAAATTCAATTCTAATATATTCCAATATTCTCATTATCCCTCAGAGATAGCTTATCGCAATTATATCGCTATTACGGTGACAAATGTTTAAAATATCTACATTTGTAGTTCCAGCAGTACAGCGTTTTCAAGGACCAGCATTTTACTCAATCCAATCATCATTTTCCTGTCGTATTCCTTTGCTAATTTCCTCTTCCAGATATTCCACAGCAGAAATTTTACTGCCTGGAAGAAACCACTGTACGATTCTTCTTCAAACATTACAACCTTAAAATATTCAAGATTGTAAAGTCAATTCCAATATATTCCAATATACTCATATATTCCAATATATTTCAATATGCCCTCGGATGATACATTGATAGCTTCTCACAAGTCTATCACTATTCAGTCAGTCAGTTAAGGGCCATACGTGATACACGCTTGGGCGATCATGTCTCGAAAGAAGCATGACTGACTGGGCAGAAGATTATCCCGCAGTAGGTTGCCATTACTTTCTGCGGTATACTGGTTGCCAACCAAGGCTATAGAACCCAATCTGTCCTGCTATTTAACCCATAACTGGAAGGAAGTGATGGATTAATATCTTTCCCAAGAATGCGCGTAAGTGAATACAATGGATTGAACTGGAATTCGAACTCGGTTCCCCGGTTTCTCGTTCCGAGCCGATATCCACTGTACCGCAACGCACATCCTATTACTATGACAAATATAAAAAAAATCTACAAGCTTTGGTTCCAGCATTTCAGGGTTTCGCTGTCAAGGAACGCTATGTAATTTTGACACAATTGAATCATCCATATTAACTTCGTATTCCATTAGTAATTTCAATTTCCAAAGATTCCTACCGCAGCACTGTTACTTCATGCAACAGAATACTGTACGATTCTTCTTAAAACATTCAATTCTTAAAATATTCAATATTTTTAGTATTATGATTACCATATTTCAGAAGGTTTTTAGTTTTTCTGCCATTAAATGAGCATAAATTAAAATGTTTCAGCTGGCGGGAACGAACGAACAAACAGATGAATGGATTATGAGAAAATAGCATACACTAAAGACAGTAAAAATCGATTTATATTTCCTGGGTAACAATTTTATAGATTGTCAGAGTCGTCCACTGTAAAATGAGTGGGAAATTATCCTATATATATATATATATATATATATATATATATATATATGTGTATATATATATATAACAATTCTTCACGTATTTTACAGTGGAGAACTCTGACAATTTTTATTTACAGTGGACGACTCTGACAATGTATAAAATGACAATACATATATATATATATATATATATATATATATATATATATATATATATATATTAATTCAGATACTTCAATCCAAGGGGAAAAAGCAGGAAGGTAAATTCCAAAAAACCGATCCTAATTAATATTAAAAATTTATTTTAATATTAAAAAATGATACAGGAAGAGAGCTCCATGTAATAAAATATTACAGAGCAAAACATATATTAAAAAAGGATTAATTCAAAGATGTTGAATGTCCATTTCGATATGAAGATCCCCATGGGTGACGACACATCACTTCAGCAACAGAAAAAAACCTTTCAGAAACTGGAGAAAAATTAGTCTACTTTTCCTTTTTAAATAGATTGCAAAGAAATTAAAAAATAAATAATAAAATAAAATAAAATAAAAATAAAAATAAAGGGAAAGAAAAAGAAAAAGAAAACGAAAAAGAAAAAGAAAAAGATAGAATAGAATCAAATAAATAAGAAAAGGAAAAAAAGGAAAAAGAAATTGACAGCGTCTGGGTTCGCAAAAAAAAGGGAGAATGTAACTAAAAATTAACAGACAGCCGTGTTAAATCGACGTCAGTTTAAGCAACACTGAAAAAAGTTGGTAAGAGAGATAAAAGCAGGAAGGGAGGGAAAAAGAAAGAAACTAAAGAAAAATTTTTTTTTTAAATATTACAGACGCTGGACAAATTAAAAAACCTAATTTCCCCAAAACGTTGAAGTATTAGAAAAAGGCCTTTACTTAAAAAGGCATAATTATTAATAAAAGGGAATAAAAAGATATAGGATTTAAAATAAAATTATTTTTAAAAAAATTAGGTCATTTGAAATTAAACTAAATAAAGACAACACTAGGTAAAAAAAAAAAAAAATTAATTACAATTATTATATGCATACCTATAGAAGTACACACATACATACATATATATACACACACAATTCTACGAATAAGAATACATATATACATACACATACACACACATACATTCAATTTATTACACACTTATATACATATACATGCGCATACACACATATATATGTGTGTACACACCTATATACAAAAATTTCATATACACATAATATACATGTGTACACATACATGCACATACACACACACACACACACACACACACACATATATATATATATATACATATTCCATATGCACTCACACACATACATATTAATGAATATTATGAAAAGGAGCATTTAAATAGCTAAAAAAATTTTTCAAAATTACATATAGCCCACATACATAAATACATATATACATATACATACATATATATACAAATATGCACATCCACACACAAACACATATACATAAAAAAAAAGAAAAAATTGAAATTAAAATTAAAAAAAATTTTTTTTAAATATTAAAAAAATTATAGAAAAATTTAGAATTTAAAAATTAAAAATTAGAAGTTAAAAGTTAAAATTCGCCCTATGGCGGCACTTGTTTATAAATTCCCTCCTAAAGTTCAAAAGTAAGTCCTGATGAGGATACTTCAAAATCAGAATCTTCTCCAATAAACACAGATATTTTTATATATCGGGATGATGGACTGATATGTATTCCCAATTCCAATGGGCCTTACACTAATAGAATACATAAGAAAATTATCAGAGCCCTAAATTTTCTTGGTTTTAAAGTTGAGGTTACTTCCAATCTCAAAATTGTAAACTATCTAGATATCACCCTTAACTTAAATGATGGTTCCTACCAACCCTTTCTCAAAGAAAATAGTTCTCCCACCTATATAAATAGTTTATCCAACCACCCCAAGAATATTATAAGACAAATACCCAAGATAGTAAATAATAGGGTTAACGAATTATCTTCCAATATAAAAATTTTCAACGCAAGCAAAGAAATTTACGATAAGACCCTTCAGAAAAGCGGTTTTGTTAATAAGTTAAAGTATGATAAGCCTGCTATAAACCCAGAATCATCAAAAACTAAAAACACCCGAAAATGTAGAAAAAGGAAGATAATTTGGTTTAACCCTCCTTATTGTAAGCTAACTAATATAAATATTGGTAAGTATTTTCTCAAATTAATCGATAAACATTTTAATAATAATAACAATCCCTTAAATAAAATTTTTAATAGATTCACCCTAAAAATTTTTTGTATATAGGTGTGTACACACATATATATGTGTGTATGCGCATGTATATGTATATAAGTGTGTAATAAATTGAATGTATGTGTGTGTGTATGTGTATGTATATATGTATTCTTATTCGTAGAATTGTGTGTGTATATATATGTATGTATGTGTGTACTTCTATAGGTATGTATATAATAATTGTAATTCATTTTTTTTTTTTTTACCTAGTGTTGTCTTTATTTAGTTTAATTTCAAATGACCTAATTTTTTTAAAAATAATTTTATTTTAAATCCTATATCTTTTTATTCCCTTTTATTAATAATTATGCCTTTTTAAGTAAAGGCCTTTTTCTAATACTTCAACGTTTTGGGGAAATTAGGTTTTTTAATTTGTCCAGCGTCTGTAATATTTTAAAAAAAAATTTTCTTTAGTTTCTTTCTTTTTCCCTCCCTTCCTGCTTTTATCTCTCTTACCACCTTTTTTCCGTGTTGCTTAAACTGACGTCGATTTAACACGGCTGTCTGTTAATTTTTAGTTACATTCTCCCTTTTTTTTGCGAACCCAGACGATGTCAATTTTTTTTCCTTTTTTTCCTTTTCTTATTTATTTGATTTTATTCTATCTTTTTCTTTTTCTTTTTCGTTTTCTTTTTCTTTTTCTTTCCCTTTATATTTATTTTTATTTTATTTTATTTTATTATTTATTTTTTAATTTCTTTGCAATCTATTTAAAAAGGAAAAGTAGACTAATTTTTCTCCAGTTTCTGAAAGGTTTTTTCTATTGATGAGGTGATGTGTCGTCCCCCTGGGGATCTTCATATCGAAATGGACATTCAACATCTTTGAATTAATCCTTTTTTAATATATATATATATATATATATATATATATATATATATATATATATAAGCCAAGATGTCTGTCTGTCTGTCTGTCTGTCCTTTATACAAATCCAAAATTTTTATTTGATTCTCACCAAACTTTACACAAATATTCTTTAGGGTCCAAGTCAGGTTATGGGCTACTTATTTTTACCGATTTCCCGTGATATCGGAAATCGATACCCCAGTCTCTGATAAGGTTTGATCAAGATCAAAATTTCAGCCATTTTATTGTGGTTCTTTCTGCAGAAGTTTTTCACACTTGTTGGAATTATAGTTTTCAGTCTCAAAGATTAGTAGAGCATCTCAGACGCCTCATTTCCCCGATATCCTAAATAGATACTCCCGATATTCTATTTAATCTGATCAAAAACCGATCATCAGCGATCAATATGACTCATTTTCTCCAATTGTATTCCCGTTGGGTACGATAAGTTTTCATTGATTTACTTAGGTTAGTTTATACTTGGATCACTTATTTGACTCCGATATTGGAAATCGATACCCCGATATTCTATCGCGTCTGCTCAAAAACAGGTTTTCAGCCCTTTTATTTTGGCTTTTGCATCGGGTATTGCTCTAAGTAGGTATAATTGTAGTTGTTAGTCTCAGCCATGATACCATTTACTCAGAGAACGTACTTATCCTTCAAAATTAAGTTTGCGACGGAAAACGTATTTGACATCGATACCAGAAATCCAAATTTGACTTACATTTATTAATTTTTTTTTTTCAATCTACGGTTTCGCTTTGACTAGAAACAACTATTGCTTTTTAGTTTTTCGTGCCAAAGTCCAAAAAGTCTGAGCTCCAAGACCATGGATTAGTTTTAAAGCTTTCGTTACACCCGAATAACGCCAGGCTATACGGTTAGTATATATATATATATATATAATCATGATCTGCAGACCTCCAGACTACTACGGAATCTCTTGAATCTATTTTGGATGGTTTTCCTTGTTTAGGTTGGTGAATGTGGCTGTAACAACTGCCCTTTGTTAGTCTTTTGTGCTACCTGGTATGCTGTTGGTCTCTTTTTCATATGCACTTCCCCCATAATAATCAAGTAAGTTTCAGTTTAGGGAAGTTTGTGTCCAGATATAAGGGGTGTTAGGGGCACAGAATTCTGAAAGCCATGACTGTTTTCTCCTGTTTGTGTAATACGGTGCAAAATCATGTTTTCCATACATAGGGTAATCCAGCAGCCACCCTCTTGACCAAGGACGGCACTACCTTCTCAGGTCAATTGGTGTAGGCAAACCTGATGCTTTTGAGACCCTACTGAATTATAATACACGGTATAACGTCCTCATCACAAGTGAATAATTCAAACAGCCTGCTCTTGACTATATATATCCCACAACTCTTTCCGAATTCTCTGCACTGTCTAAGGAATCACGGCGCAATTTTTCTTACAGACAGTACCCAATTGATTCAAATATACTGTACATTTGACAAAATATAAAACGGGGATACGCGATATTAAACAGATAAAATGTTGACAATTTACATATAGCAATATATATATACACACACACACACACACACACACATACACACACACACATATATATATATATATATATATATATATATATATATGAGAATCCGTGTTGGGAAACGTGGATCGTAGTAATACAATTTAAAAAAATATATAATTATTCAAACTGGACCAAAAGGTAGCTCTGTATTTTTAAATTCCGAACAAATGTTTTTAAAGAATAAATTTGAATCACTTAATACAGGGAATAGTCTATTTCTGCAGACGAAGATATCAGCTGTCTACCGAAATAGACTATTTCCTAGATGAGGTGATTCGAAATGTATTTTCTTTGTTCATGATCTGTGATACGGCGAAATAGGCTTGTATGTGGATGACCCATATATATATATATATATATATATATATCTATGATGGCCCAGTTCTTGTGGTAAATTGAGAAATGATTGGGTCATGAATGCGATTAACTAATTATATTGAATACTGAAGACCAGCCTCTCCCCCACTTTATGCCCTTCTGACACATTTCATGTATTTTACATGAATATATATATATATATATATATATATATATATATATATATATAGGGTGACATCTCAAGAAAAGATAACCTAAAAGCTTTTGAATAAAACTCTTAATATTTTGGCAACAAAACATATATTGTAGTGCACGTAAACTTTTGGAGAAAA
Organism: Ascarosepion bandense; assembly: GCA_037127315.1. Classification (NCBI taxonomy): domain Eukaryota; kingdom Metazoa; phylum Mollusca; class Cephalopoda; order Sepiida; family Sepiidae; genus Ascarosepion; species Ascarosepion bandense. The sequence goes on from JBBBDQ010000930.1 coordinate 1,383,076, forward strand.
TTGCAGTGACTTCATCCGCCACCAAGAAGCAGAATATTTGAATGGTTCTCGCAGGTTAGAGATTATGGGATTGTGCAAAATATGGTCTCTAAATTTTTGATGGGTACTTATTCTGGTCGGAAGGGATACTAGAACGGAAAAGAATATTATCGCGTTACATGACTTTAATCCTTCAGACTTTTAATTGTCGTCTTATCTCAAGGATAATGTATACCACAACAACGTTCAAACGATTGGAAAACTGATGGCAGCAATCACAGCAAAAGAAAAAAAAGATTCAGGGTAAATATCCAAAGTAGAAGTTTGTCTTCAACGGATTATTTGGAGCATATTTTGGAAAGTTTATGACTTTTATGGAAAGCAACTAAATTACCTGAAAATTTGCAGAACGATCTTACACAGATTTAAGTGCAAATTCACCAAGTTTCTTGAAAATACCCGACACTTTGTTGTATTTATTACAATATGTGTGGGACCTGTTTTCTTTTGGTCACCATATATATATATATATATATATATATATATATAGCTCCTATTTCTAGATAGTTGAGCTCTCTCGGGTTTGATCCCGGATAAAATTTCAAACAACCAAAATTCAATATGCAATGACCGAATATTTAAATCATGGTACGCAGTGTTATAACCTCAAGGCCCAATTTACACCACCTGTAAATTCCTGGAGTCTTACGAAAAGATTCACCCCAGCGTATTCCTTGAAGAATATACCATACACAACTCTCAATAATTCATATCCCACACAGATACAATCGAATTTTTTTAGAAAACTACGTTGGAAAGTTTAATTCTATCTTCAATCTGTAAACCTCGGAATTTTATGACATACTATATATACATTTAGCTTTGTAAATAGATAATACTATTTACATCGAGCCTTCCACCTAGATTATCGATCAACTTTAATATTAATAAAATTAATATTAATAGGATCTAGTTTTTGGGATTTTACCTATTTGCTCGTCCATATATATATATATATATATATATATATATATATATAATTTTATAACTCCGAGGACCATTAAAATTCTGATGACGTACTATTGATAGTATCGAAACACGACATCTCTTGTGAAGCCGAGATAAATGTTTTTACTCTAATATATATATATATATATATATATATATTTATTTATACATATATATATATATATTATTCAGATGATTTTCGTGGTAAAAATTAAACGTCTTGGTATTTATATTTGACAAATGAAACAAACTAATTTACTTCATTTTTAATGTTATCTAGCTTATTCCTTCTAGCAATGTTACTCAATTGCCTGATTAAAAAATAACACAATATAATTCTGCTTGTATCTTCGTTCATTTGTAAGTTTGTTCTCACTTACATATAGACTTATTCTTCTATATGCTCTGTCCATTCAAGACGTAGGCGATCATGGCTTTCCGCATCTTCCTATCCATGGTGGCTTTTAGCACGCTTTCTCCTGTTATACCACGCAACCCTCGTTCCGTCATCTACCTGATCAGGTTCTTCAAATATTTTATCCGCTGCTTTCCTCTGTTTCTTTTTCCCTCTATCTGGTCTGTTAGTATCAGATTCTTCAATCCTTCCTTCCTCATTGCATATCAAAGGAAATTTAGCTGTCTCTTCCTCATGCTCAGTGTTAATATCCTTTTCGTTTACATCCTTTCCAAAACCTCATCATTGCTCACATGCTCGATTCATAATATTCGTAGTATCCTTCTCTAGAAGGACATTTCAATTGCTTCAAGTTTTTCCTTCATCTTTGATGAGATTGTTCAGCTTTCACTGCCATATTGAAGAACTGACAACACAAAGGAATTCAGTAATCTTTTATTTATTTCTAGTAAAATCTTCCTGTTTCTTAATACTCTATTCAGCTTCTGGAATTCCCCTTTCGCAATAGCAATTCGCCTTCGGATCTCTGTGTCACAAACTCTGTCTTCTGTTAGAACACTTCCCAGGTATTTAAACTTTTGTAGCTGCTTGATTTTAGTATCCCCCACAATTCAGACAAATAATAGATCATTTCATTATGATCGTTTTGAGTTTACTTGGTTTAGTTATCCGAATACCAAAGATTCTGTGTGTTATGTAATGAGGGAATATAAATATTTTGTCAGCAATTTTCATTTTTTTATTTGTTCATACAATAATATTCTAGTGATACAAATTTTATTAATAAATACATAGATAGCTGGAAGGGAAGAGGTGGATTCTTACTTTTGTCAATTGTATTTCTACAGAAGTAAATATAACGAATGCAAACAGAATTAGAACTCAGCGCTCCGATTAACAATTTCGAACCATTTTGCAAATCGCACATTAAAGATTAAAGAAACTGATAATTGCCGTGTCACATCTAGGAACAAACCACATTCTACGTTTTGCATCGATCATTGTACGGGAAGCTTTTATGTGGCTATAAACACCATTTTGATTGTAAGGAAAGAAGGAGAAATATATTTAGGAAACTCTGTTTGGTCATAGTGAGAACAACAAATGATGTTTAATAAGAACGAAAAAAGAGGGAGAAAAGAATATCGTTTCCGTGCGTTTAACGTCTGCTTCAGTGAAGCGGAAAACCGGGTCAGTTTTTAATGTTTTCATTTGTACTCTCTCGTCTTTTTTATGACCTGCTTTCATACTTAAGATTATGACTGCAGAATTTTGTTACAAAAGCGTCATTTCTATGTATATTTCAATGAGATAGAACTGACAAGGTGTTTACTTAATCATTAAACTCAACAAGCTCAGTTGTCGGAAGACGTAAATCGAAAGGTGAGATTTACAGTGAAACTAATAGTATATATTATTTAGTTAAATTATTGTATTATGAAATTTGCACAAGGAAATCATGTTCCAGCATTTTCATAGTCAGCCAAGTTCAAGAAAGTCATCAATCACTTCCTGATGCTATTTTTGTTAGAAGTAGCTACAAACAATGAATACGAGAAAATTTTGGAAACTTGCTATAGCAAATTTACGAATACAAGTATTTAGGAAATTTGTTATAGCAGTTAGGATGTCCGTTGTTGTGCAGTCGATATCAGCTAGGAATGAGAAATCGGGGAACCGAGTTCGAATTCAAGTAGAATTCGTTGCATTTACATACCTGCAAATAGCCTTGGAAAAGGTATTAATCCATCTATTCCTTCCAATTATCGGTTAAATAACAGAAAAGATTGGGTTCTATAGCAATGGCTGGCAAAAAATCTACCGCAGAAAGTAATGACAACTTCCTACGCGTTATTCTTCTGCCCAGTCAGTCATGTCTCTTTCGAGACATGATCGCCCAAAGCGTGTATAACGTATGGCACTTAATTGACCGTTATACCAGAATGTCAAATTACGATGGCCTCACATCTGATGCAATTTTGGAATGCATGAAATGCTTCTTCTTCTATATGCCCCGTCCCTTCAAGACATAGGCAATCATGGCTTTCCACGTTCCCCTATCCCTGTTAACTCTGAGCATGCAACCCTCGCTCTATCATCCACCTGATTAGATCCTTCAAATATGTTATCCGTTGCTTTCCCCTGTCTCTTTTTTCCCTCTGTCTGACCTGTTAGTACCAGGTTCTCCAATCCCTCCTTCCTCATTGCATGTCCTAGGAACTCCAGCTGTCATTTCCAGGTCTATCTATCTTGCATAAAATCATGGCTATATAACGAATACATGAAATGCTAAAAAAATATAAATGAAGAAGCGGTCATCTTAAAAGAAGAAACATTTTTAAAAATGAATTTATCAGAAATAGTTGAACATTTAAAATAATGATTTGTTTAACTTTGAACACAGAGTCTGCGCACTGCATTAACGTTTTTATTTAAGAATAAATCAGCTTCGTCACGTGTTATTCTGACTGCTGTGATAATTTTAGAGCCCATGAGGAAAGGGTCGGTGAAGATTAAATGTGATGTTCTGATCTTTTCTCACTTTTGCTTCTTGCCGATGGTGAATCTATATTAAGCATGAACTGACGCCATTTTGTAGGCCTCTGCTTTCCTGACTTCACCTTTCGCACAAACATACGTGTTTCTCGCCTGAATTGTACATGTGTTAAAATATTTGTAAATTTATACCAGATATACGAATATCTATGAGGAACAGGTTTTTTGTAAATCTTATGTCCCTGCAGGAAGTAGACAATCAGAGCTCTCCACACATTCCTTTCGTTTATAGTTTAGATTTTCAAGAAACACTTTTGTTTATAATTTTAAATTTTTATGACCTCGAGATAAATGAAGGGGAGTGTTTTCTAACTGAGTTTTTCACAAATTTAAATTCAGAGTAGTCCTGCCTATCAGACTACCCTGGAATTTAACCCATACATGGTGAGAGAATAAATTCTTTCATATGAGTATTAAAGGGAAATAAACAAAATAACATTGTCCGGAATTTGTACTCAATTTGCATAATAGCTAAATCTACTGCAAGGAATGTCGGTCTAGGAAATTTTCTAATCCGAATCTATCATGCACATAAAATCTACTCCCCTGCCGGTGAATTGAATACTGCTGTCAAACCTGCTCTGGCGCTCCTGCTATATTCTTGGTTTTCTCAACAAAATCCGAAGGAGAGTCTGCAATTTAGTCCATTCCGACCTCGTGGCATGACTCTAGTCTCTTTCTCACCGACGAGATATCGCTTTCCTCTGTTTCTTTTACAAATACATTCACGGATATCTGCTTCAACGAGCTTAGTTCTTTGGTGCCCTTCCTCCGCGAAGTTTCTCGAGCTACTGGACTAGCAACAAGGTCCCACCATTTTAATCTGAAAACAATCAAGTTTAACCGCAAATTCTACTCTTACTGCTTCTTTTCTCGCACTTCCTGCTTGTGGAACTTACTTCCTTATTATTGTATAGATGCAACCTCCAAGAGTTTAAATACAACGTCAAATATCTCTCATCTACTTGACTCCTATCTTTCTTCTCATGTTACACTTTCCTCTCACGCATCTCTCTTCAAACCAACGTTCTTGTCCTTCTCTTGCCAATTCTTCGACACTTACAGTGACCTGTTCTCCACTTTCTTATTTTGCGCAACAGTAGCAGGACTACATTGTTTGGTGTGAGATTATTATAAAATAAATATATAAATAATTTTTTACTATGTCTACATCCAGGGAGAGAAGCAATTGATAGAAGCAATTCCCAAGTGTATTAAAGCGAAACTGAAAATTTGGTGTAATTTGAAATCGTATTACCGAATCCACTTACTGTTCTGAGAAACTTCCCTATCCATTTATTCCTGAAAATATTTTAAATTATTATTTTATTTGCAGTATTCCTTCAGGACATACGCGGTGATAGCCTATCAACATCTTGTTCTTGCAGCTCTTAATATATTTTGTCCTGTTATTTTTCTGAAAACTAAATCTACCATCCATTTGTTTAACCCAATCAAGTAGCATGACTACATTGCTTGGTGTGAAATTATTATAAAATAAATATATAAATTATTTTTTACTATGTCTACATCCAGGGAGAGAAGCAATTGATAGAAGCTATTCCCAAGCGTATTAACGCGAAACTGAAAATTTGGTGTAATTTGAAATCGTACTACCGAATCCACTTACTGTTCTGAGAAATTTCACTTTCAAATATTATTATATTTGCAGTATTCCTTCAGAACCTACGCGGTGATAGCCTATCTAAATCTTGTTCCTTGCAGCTCTTAATATATTTTGTCCTGTTATTTTTCTGAAAACTAAATCTACCATCCATTTGTTTAACCCAATCAAGTATGTGGCGCACTGTTCTCCCCTGTCACTCTTTCTCGTTATTCGTCCCATGAGTATCAAATTGTTCAAGATTCTCTTCCTCATTACCTCTTCCAGAAATTAAATCTCTCTCTACCTGACTCTCCTTTTCGTTTTCACTATCTCCAAAGCATTATCGTTGCTCACATGTTCGGCCTGTAGTATTCACAGCTTCCTTCTGTATATAACACGTGGCGAATACTTCAAGTGTTACTTTCTTGATAAGATGGCGGCTACAATCTGAATAATATAAGATACGCATATGATACAATGCTCAAGTGACACACCACAAAGAATAATAATAAGAAAACATTGGCCTATTTATTGTTAAATTAGTGGATATAATCTTGTTATATAAAAACTTGATTACATTTACCGTTCAGATAATGTTTGTATAAAATTAAATCTTGATTTATAATTCAATGAAAGTAAAGTTTTAAACACTGAGAAATATATTTATCATTTTACACTCTTGCTGGTACGGCAATTGCATCTATGTGCCCTGTCCCTTCAGGACGTAGGCCATCATAGCTTTCCACGTTTCCCTTGTGGCTTTGAGCACGCCTTCTCCTGTTACACCATGCAAACCTCGTTCCGTCATCCACCTGTTTAGGTCCTTCAAATATGTTATCAGTTGTCTTCCCCTACCTCTTCTCCCCTCTATCTGGCCTTGCTGGTACGGCAATTGCATCAGCTTTACTACCCAATTAACCTGATTAGTTTAATAAGGTCAAATGGTAGGTGCTCTCAAATGTGATTTAATATCTGTTGTTAAGTGGGACAAGAAATAGCTTGTTGATTTTAACATCTCCTAAAAAATCTGCTTTACATTCTTCTCCTTATCTGTGCTCTGTCCCTTCAGAACGTAGGCGATCATAGCTTTCCACGTTTCCCTATCCCTTTTGGCTCTGAGCACGCCTTCTCCTGTTGCACCATGCATACCTCGTTCCGTCATCCACCTGATTAGGTCCTTCAAATATGTTATCAGTTGTCTTCCCCTACCTCTTCTTCCCTCTATCTGGCCTGTTTTTATCAGTTTCTCAAAGCCCTCTTTCCTCATTGCATGTCATAAGAACTCCAGCTGTCTCTTCCTGATGCACAGTATTAATTTTCTTTTTGTTTCCATCATTTCTAAGACCTATTAATTGCTCACATGCTCGATCCATGATATTAGCAGCATCCTTCTGTAGACCACATTTCAGTTGCTTCAAGTTTTTCCTTCAACTTGATGATATTTTCCAGCATTCACTGCCATATTGAAGAATGGACAGCACATAGCAATCCAGTATTCTCTTCCTTGTTTCTAGCGAAATTGTCCCGTTTCTTAATACCTTACTCAACTTCGGGAATGCTTCCTTCGCCATGCCATTTCGCCTTCGGATCTCTGTATCGCACTTTCCGTCTTCTGTTATAACGCTTTCCAGGTATTTAATTTTTTGTACCTGCTTGATTCTAGTATCCCCGACCTGTATTTGGCATTTTGGGCTGCCCGTTTTACTGATGACCATGCATTCTGTTTTCTTGCAGTTTATTTCTAATCCTTTCTTGTTACTTTCTTCAGACTCATCTAAAACACTCATATCTACCTGCTATCGTCATGGCCCACGCTAACTGCCAGGTGAGTAAATCTATGCGCCTTCTCGAGCTAACATAATATTGAAAGATTATATTGAACCAATTCCTAGTTATACTGCAAGAAGTGTTGGTTCGCTGTTTTTTGCTGGACAGTTTTCGTTTAAAAATCTTAGATATAGAAAAATGAATAATTAATAAAGAACAAATAGGAAAAAAGTGTCTGTAATTTAACACGTTTCACTTATAATAAGCTTCTTCAGAAAATTAATAAGCATGGATGATTTAAAAATCCGATAGAGAGTATTTTTAAATACCTCATTTAAAAGATACTGTCTCTTGGATTTTGAAATCATTCGTCCTTATTAAATCTCTGAAAAAGCTTTTTATAAGTGATACATGTTAGATTAAAGACACTTTTTTCTACTCGTTCTTCATTTATTATAACAAGCTACTTCAAAAAATTAATTAAATCTTTGAAGAAGCTTATTTTCTAATCGTTCTTTATTATATTCATATTGAAGTATTCCGATCCATATATTCAACTCATATGGATAAGTGTAGCATTCATCCATGCTTCCAATATGTCTGCCAAATCTAATATGGGGCTTCTGATATATACTAAGATATGCTTGATAAAATCCCCAAAGAAATATACAATGTTATTTTTATTAATTTCGCATGTTGGTTGCAGTTTGTTTCCTACCACCCTAATGTATTTCTCCCTTTGTATTTTCTATAAATACATTCATCTTAATTGTTCGGATGAATTTTACTCTATAATACCTAGGCTTTATCATACTGCCATATCACGTTGAATACACCGGTCCTCGCTCCGTTGAATACACCGGGTCTCGCTCGATCACCGAAATTAAGCAACGTTGAGCCTGGTCAGTACTTAGATGGGTGACCGCTTGGGAATACCAGGTGCTATAAGCGTTTAGTGACGGATGTGCGTTGTGGTGCAGTGGATATCGGCTCGGAAAGAGAAATCCGTGAGCCGAGTTCGAATTCCAGTTGAATACCCTTCATTCATTTAAGCACTGGTACCCTTGGGAAAGGTATTAATCCGTCCCTTCGCTCCAGTTATGGGTTAAATAACAGCGTAGGTCTTAGAGACCCTGCTCTAAAAAACAAATCCCAATGAATCTTGATACTCGAAAAGAAAAAGTATTACTAGACACAAAACTTATATAAAAAAAACAAAACAAGAATAAATTGTTGAAAGTAAAAGGTAATATCAGCCAGACATAAATAAAATTTAGTTGGCAATAAATGACCCACCGAGGTTGATATGCCATAAAAACAAAACAACCTAGGCTTTATGGAGTTAAGTTCAGTACAAAATTAACAACAAACTCTTTTACAAGTGAGTCAGTTTTATATAATCGTTTTATTTCGCTAACAGTTTTTTTCATACACTTCTCGCATTGAACTATCTTCTAGCTTATTGCTTTCCAATCAAGTGTGTTCTTCAAAAATGTAAATGCATATCAATCGATATCTACTGTAATCTTGATTCGTATTATTTTCCTGTTGTCGCTGTTAGGAAAGATTTTTCTTTTCTTATTGACCCCTTCTATTTTAATTGCGTTATTGCATTGGGTGGAGTGAAAGAACTAAGATAACACAAATGGTCTCTATGGTTGAATAAACAACTCTCAAATTTATCAATAAATCTAAGTACCTAGTCAGATAAGTGCCATGCATGATACATGCTTAGGCAATTACTTCTCGAAAGAGATATCATTAGGTGGTTAAAATGTTTTTCCAGTAATAGGTTGCCATTACATTCTGCGGTAGCCTTCTTTCCAATCAAGGCTAGAGAACCCAATCTCTTCTGTTATTTAACCCATAGATGAAGAGAAAAGCCTGATTAATACCTTTCCCAATGGTATTTGTGCATGAGTAAATGTAACGAATTTTACTGGTATTCGAACTCGACTCTCCGATATTTCGTTTCGAGACGATATCCACTGCACCACAACACATATCCACATCAATAATATATAGGCCAATTCTTTAGTTAAGATCTCGTCTGGTTGAACATTACAATTGAATAGTGAGGGATTCTAACTAGATTCCATATAATCGAAACATGCCAAAAACGAAACTAATCTTAGGAAATCTCAATACGTTGATTCAGTATTAATGGTTACACGATGCAAACACAAGTCTCTGATCAACGTGGTACAGGAATGTTGTTAAGAACATATTTTTTAGAATAAGTAAAAGAAATTGAGACATACTCTTTATTACTGCTTAGAAACGGTACATCTAAACACAGCACACTTCCTATATATATTAGTGATAATTAGTTCCCACTTTTGGGAACCAATTCTAATGAGATCTGTTTCATCCTATCAACTCAACATCATCTTTATAAGCGGTGTTTCCGCAAGGCGTACGTGTTGATAGCTCCCCAAACCTTCCTGTCCGCTGTAGGTCTTAATACATTTTTTCGTTTTGTTATAGCTCCTAAAATCTGTTCGGTCATATATTTACTGAAACTCACTTTGAATATCGTGCGCTATTTTCCACCATCTTGCCTTCAATTTGTCCAGTGGTCATCAGATCTTTTAAACACTCTCATTATATGCTGTACCTTCTGTCTCTTCTTGCTGTTAAGTATAAGTTTCCCTTTGCTCTAAAACTTTGGCATTGCTCACATGGTCCATGATATCCTCAGCATTCTTCTGTAGAACCAGATTCATGATGAGATTGTCTTGTACTCAGTGCAATACAGCAGGACTCACTGCCATAAAGAAGATAGATACCATGTAACAGATGAGTACCCGGTTACGTTTTTTCCCTTTTCAGTATTCTGCTTACCTTTAAGAATGCATTTTTGGCTGTCTCAATTGACCGAGCATTTTAGATTCTTGAGTGGTAGCCAAGACAGCTCTGAAGTTTTATATCTTTAGATATATGATGGAAAAAATCTTGCCCTCGCCACTAAAAAAAAAATAGTGTTCTCCCTGAAATTTTGAGGCTTACCCCAGACATTAAATTCATTTTCAGGTACTTATTATTTTTCAAGTTATACTATTCTGATATCAAAACCAGTTCTTTGCATGTTATTTATAGCAAAAATATTGTAAGATTTTTTCCTGATCTTTTAATAGCTGAAGGTGGAGAGAATAACTGTATTCATAATTTTCTGAAGTTATTTGCGCGTAAATGAACATAAAACACTCGACTAGAATTGGAAACCTCATTAACAATTACCAATCATTAGCCTTTACACAAATCTCATATGCAGGCTTATTCCCATCTAGGCAATGACCAGACTCGAAATTTCTTAATATCAGTGATCATACGGGAAGTATCGTTTCAATGTGATGTGGCAGTAAGCCTATAATGCTGACAAACAAAAACAGAAATTTTAGTTGGCAAATACTAGATGATGAAGAGTAATTCTTCCATTTTCAAGTTCACCCAAATATTTATTATTATACAATTATCTGCAGCAACTCGTCTATATGCATAATGGTGATACCAGCCTCAAATATAATGACTGATTGATTATTTTAATGGGTTATTAACACATTGTGGTTTATTTAAGGCCAAAACATATTTTACAGTGTAAGAATATTTTCTTCGAACGAATATTTCATTATTATTATTTTAGAATAACAATGATTTTTCAAAATACAAGTGAAATTTTTCAATCAATATCATGGGAAAGAATTTGGTGTTGAAATTAAGGAACGACATTTTCCTCGACAATTAACATAAAGGCTTTATCTTTTTTCACTCTTGTTATTCTTTTTTGTAACAAAAATTATCTAAGACATAGTAATAATTCATTTGGATAATTCATTCTCAAAGATATATTGGCGAGTTGTAAATCAACATTCAGTATCATAACATAAAGTCTTTTTACTCATGTAGCCTACTCTCGACATAATTCAAACTTCATAAAATATTTTTTATGTATTCTTGTCTGGTCAGATTTACCAAACATCTATAAATGTATCTTAGAATCCCTAAAATAAATACGAAAGAATTTAGAATATAAATACGAAAGAATTCATGAAAAAAAAATGAGCGATATATATAAAACATGACTTTTTAAATGGATTTTTTTATTCGATATTATTTATTGCAATAAATGTTATTTTTAGTGGGTACCAGTAATTACAGTTATTTTTTTCTTAAACAGAGAAATAATAATTATTATTAGGGCTTCACAATTTAGGATTGTTGTTTTTAAAAGACGTAGCTACTGCAAATAACGTTCATAATAATAAAATGTTCAGTAGGATATATGAAAATGGCGAGAAAACCATTTGAGAATAAGAATAAGAACATACGTTTATTTGACTAAAAATTATTACAACAACATTTAGAAATTTGCCTCGATCATATTCTCTTAAATATTTGGACATATATATTGGAGTAAAGGGTAGTAGTAGAGGGAAGTGTAGAGTATTCACAAGCGGTTAACCATTTTGGGAGTGACATCCCACGACATTGCTTAACTTAGGTTTAACTGGTGTCCCAACGTCATGCTGAATATATGAGAGTAAAATAAAATGATGGAAAGAAATCTGTTAAGAATCTGTTGTAAGTAAAGTAGAAAATAAACCGCATTATAATTTTTTTTTAGAATTTACTTATGGCGTGGTAAACGGATATATATAAAGTTTTAATTTAAACAGGGCGAGAAGAACCAATAAAAATCAGAGTTCATCGATTTCACTACACGATTATAAAAAATGGAAATAATTGTGCATAATATATAAAAAACGTACCAATTAAAAAGAACAAGTGTACAAATCTTACTAATTTACAAATGAATATAAGCAGATGACATAAATGATTTCACAATATCTGAGAGCAACAGGTCAACATAAATATGTTATATGTTTATGGGTTGACTTTCTGAAGATGATATAAATATTATTGATTAGAAATGAAATTAGCATTTACTTTATCAAGAGGATTGGAAGCGACACCAGGATTCTTTATTAGTGGCCACAATTTGAACAACATAGGATATGTAGATAAAAGTATGCAGATAGCAGATGAGTAAATGAAATTGCATGAACTTTAAAAATGCTCGGGATATATGTGTCGATCTAATACAAGACAATATTTTAGTAATGAATTGAGTTCTCCCGTTGGCTTGTTTGTAAATACACTGCGTGTATATAACACGCTAAAATGTTCTCCCCTCTCATTCTATGCGCTGTTGGCTTAGGGAGTACGCACTCCGAGTAACACTAAATCAGTCGAGATTTGATCCTGGATGGAAAGAAGTGGATGTCTAGCTACACTGATAAGCTGTGATACAGCAAAAAAGGCTAGTATGTGGATGACTAACACACATACACTAGCGTCCATTATTATTAGACCATTTAAAAAATGGTGTATAGCATACGATTTTAATATTTATTGTCAAGTGGATAATTATCAATGAAAAGAGAATGGTTCTTTTGTTATTTTTACTTTACAGAATTTTACAAGGAAAAGAAGGAAAGATGTACTTATCCGTATCACCCTAAATTTTCTTCATTCTTTTATTGATGAAACTGCAATATAGGTAATTATTAAATACTTATAAATTCATTTGCTGCACATGTTATTGTGCAATATTAACAAAAGAATCATTCTATTGTCATTCACAATAATTCACGTGGCAATGAATAATAAAAAATACTAAGAAGTACATAATTTCTTAATCACTGCGGTAGCCTAATAATTATGTTCCATGGTATATATATATATAGAGAGAGGGCGTTGAGTTATAAATATTACTACAGTATTCATAGCTGATTCTATTAATTGACGGATTAAGTGTTTTAATAAATGTTACCACGAGAAGATGCAGTTTGCTTTTGTTGTTTTCTTGGTGAAGGTTAGTTGTATTATCCATCATAATTTCTTATATTGTAAATGTTTACAGGAATGTGGCTGTAGATGTTTAGAATTGGTTAAATTCATTCTCGAGGCAATATTCATTGAAAAAATTAAGCCGTCAAAAAAATGTACAGTAATTTTTAGCAACACATTTTTCCGATCACATTTGTTACCATAACCCGCACCCCTGAAGATGAACTTGGAAAGAGTTTGAAAGTACTTGGGTATCTTGAGTAATGAACGAAAATAATATTTATCAACGTTATAGCTCATTTTTGACATCTTTTGATTGTAATACACGAAAGATTATCCGTGAGTATAAACGGATTTTATGAAAAATAAGCAAACATGTTTACAATTTATTTAATCTGACATGTTTAAAAGAAAATGTGTTGCCTAAATACAGAAATTTATATATATATATATATATGTGTGTGTGTGTGTGTGTGTGTGTGTGTGTGTGTGTGTGTGGTTTACTATGTATTTATTTCCATCATTACATCTACAATCGAAAAAAACATGTATTCATCATGAAGACAAGGAGACGACGCAGTCAAATATTAAAACACCGAAGAACACTCTTCAGCAAAACGATTAGCGGAAATTCAATGGGAAAAAATTGTTCACTGCTGTTTGTGTCTGTAATTTCTGTTTATTCATACGAATTAAGAATACCATAATAAATCAAATATAAAAGAAAACGTGAAAAAACACCTAACGAAATAATATCTGATAGTTGAGAATATGTGGCTACATAAAACATCTTTTTCACGTGGCCAGGGGCAGATTGCTATAGATGTGTCAAATACAGAATGCGACTGTCTGCAAACTACAAGCGAAAACTGAAGAGGAATAACTAAATAGAGAGATAGGGTGACGTAGACTGAAAAATGCAAATCTAAGTCAGTTTGAAGACAGACGTGTGGCTATAATTATTTGTGAACTTGAATTGCTTGAATGATGATTGTATGAAGTCGATTTGCAAAGAATACGTAATGCGATTACAACGAAATACTGATATCGTCAATAATAAATATCGAGTTTTGGAAATACTTGGTCAGATTAAAATGTTAAAAATTACTAAGGCTTAATCCTAGTGTGAATGTAAAGAAAATGATGGCAGTAACAACAACAACAGCAATAATAATAAAACTTATAATAATTTGAAAATACATTGTAGTGATGAATCATCGTGAAACCATTTGTTTTCTAATTGATGTTGCAAAGTCAGACAACATAAAATCATATTTAAAAAATAAATTAGAATATATAACAACTCCGACTCTGTAGCCACATAATACACAAACCTTCTTTTAGTTCTTGTGCTTATATTGGGTGCCGGTCATGACTTTCTACAAGTCCCTATCTTTGGTAGCTTTTAATAATTTTGTCTTTTTTGTTAATCTCCTAAACTCTGTTCTGCCTCTCATTTGCATAGCCAGATTGAATGGGTTATGTTTTGTTTTTCTCCGTCTGCCTTACCTTCAATATATCTTTTAAATGTCACGTTTTCTAAGCCTCCTTTCCTCGTAATGTGCCAAAGATATTTCTACTGTCGTTTTTTGATGCTATAAATGTCCTTTTTGTTTTCATTTTCTCTCAAACTTCGTTGTTGCTCTGATATTAGCCCATGATATTCTCAGAATCCTTCTTTAGAATTAAATTTATGTTGACGCAAGTCTTTTCCTTATCTGTGAGGAGAATTTCTAGCATTCACTAGTTTTACACAGCGCAACACCTCCAATTTCCCTCTGTGGATGTAATAATTTCGCAGTGACACGTAAGCTTAGAATAAAACAACGGAAATTGAAAAGGACAAAGAATTCTAAGAAAAAATATCAGAACAGACAAAAAGGAACTAAAAAAAAAAATAGAAACCCGTCAATTTAAGACAGGCTTAAGTCACATCATCAACCGAGATCTTCCTAAACGAAAAGTAAACGAAAAAACAAAATTAACGAATAACAGACAAAATTTGCAACCTGATTCATAAGAGACAAAAAAAAATATTCCAAGACACGGAACAGAATCCACTGCGAAGAAAGTCGGTTCTCTGTGCAGGGCCAGGAAGTTTTTCACGCCCAAACAATCCTGCACATATACAATTCTACTATCCGCCCGTGCATTGAGTATTACTGCCATATCTGGTCCGGTGCTCCTGCTATCCACTTCGGTGTCCTCGACCTAATCTAACGGAGAATCTGTAATGTGATCGATTCCGACTTGGCAGCCAAGATACAGTCGCTTTCTAACCGACGCAATGTGGCTTCCCTGTCTCTTCTACAAATATTTTCACAGATACTGCTTCGATGAACTTAGCTCATTGGTACACCATATATACGAATTTCGTCGATCCACAAGATTAGCAACTAGGTTCTACTCATTTACTGTGAGACCAATAAATTGTACAGGGTGTAAACGATAAATTGGCAGTAATTTCAATCCGCAATTTAGGTCTTTTAAAGCGGCATTATCAGTCTGAATTGTTAGTTTCTGTACTCTTTAGAGTCTGAAGTCCAGATTAGCCACCTAAAAATACTAACAAAATGAGTGCCAGTGTAGAATTTAACCATAGAATGGTTATTGCTGAATTGTTCCGCGCCGGGCATAAGACATCTGACATTATCAGAGACACTGGCTATGCTACTAGGACTGTTTATCGTATTGTAGCAAACATAAGGGAAGGTAAAGACATGCAAAGAAAGGCTCACAGCCCGAAAAGTGATAAAATCCCCACCAAAAGGTTTGAAATGATCCATTGCAGCAAATCCATCACAGTCAATGGTTGACCAGGCGAAAAATCGGAATGTAGCCAAAATAACCATTTCTAATGCAGTACGGAAAGATCTTGGGATGAAGTCATATTGCAGACGACGTCGTAACGTTCTTACCGCGAAATCTAAGACCATTCGTAAAGAGAGAAGCCCCTTGCTACTTAATCACCTGAAACACCATGGTGGTACCGTTCGCATTTTTGTGGAGAGAAAAAGTTCATGGTAGAAAAGTCGCCAACTGCAGAAACTCAAGAGTTATCGCCATTGACCCTTCTTGTGTTCCTCCAGTCATGCAGAGTAAACACACTGCCTCTGTCATGGTGTTTGGAGCTATTGCCACCGATGGGAAAGTCATGCCCCGTCACTTCGTTGAAGTGGGCCTGAAGATCAATACGGCGGAATATCTGAAGATTCTGGAGGAAGTTCTCTTATCCTGGATTAAGAAGAACGATGATCCCAACAAAGTGATATTCATCCTGGACTCTGCACCTGTTCATGGATCAAAAACAGTGCAGATCTTCTTGAAGAGAGAGTTGCCGTTTTTTGTGCCCTCGAATATCTGGCCCTCTAGTTTGCCAGATTTGAACCCCTGCGAGCATTGGTTATGGGGCGATGTTGAGAAAGTCTCTAATGTTCGCCCTCATAACACTGTGGCCTCACTGAAGACCTCCGTAAGGCGAGCATTCCGCGATATCAAGAAAGAGTTAGCTGTCAAGGCCTGTCGTGCTTTTAGGGCTCGCATTCAGCAAGTTGTGGACGCAGAAGGTGGACGCATAGAATAAAATGTTTGTATTTAATAAAACAGTTAAATAAACATACGCTAATCTTAAATGTCTTTAAATGTCCCTTCTTTATCAAGGTTTAAAGTCTGAGATCTCAAACTGCCAATTTATCGTTTACACCCTGTAAACGCAAATTCTACTCCAGCAGCTCCTTTTTTCGAACTACCCGTTTTTGGAATTCTCTTCCGCATACTTGCTGTCCTGAAAGTTACAATCTTCAAGAATTTAAATGTACAGTAAAAAGTCATATCTTGTCCCACTAATTTGTATTCTCTCTCTCATGCTTTTCTACATCTCTTCCCTCTCCTACTCTCTTCCTGACACCTCTGGAATCTCTCAATTCTCATAACATTCCTCCACGACCAAACCACTCACATCAGTACTCTCTTCCCTCTCCTATTCTCTTCCAGAAACCTATGCAATCTCTCACTTCTCATAACATTCTTCCTCGTCCACCCAACTTTCATCAGTAATCTCTTCCCTCTCCTAATCTCTTCCTGACCCCACTGCACTCTTTCACTTCACATAATATTCCTCCTCGTCCATCCCACCCTCATCAGTACTCTCTTCCCTCTCCTACTCACTTTCTGACAACTATGCAATCTGTCAATTCTCATAACATTCCTCCTGGTCCACCCCACTCTCATCAATAATCTCTTCCCTCTCCTACACTGTTCCTGTCAACTCTGCAATTTCTCACTTCTCATAACATTCCTCTCCGTCCACCTCATTCTCATCAGTACTCTCTTCCCACTCCTACTCACTTCCAGACACCTCTGCAAACTCTGACTTCTCACAAAATTCCTCCTCCTCCACCCCACTCTCAACAGTAATCTCTTCCATCTCCTACTCTCTTCCTGAAACCTCTGCAATCTCTCAATTCTCATAACATTTCTCCTCGTCCACCCACTCTCATCAGTAAACTCCTCCCCCTCCTAATCTCTTCCTGACAATTCTGCAATCTCTGACTTCTCATAACATTCCTTCTCGTCCACCCCACTCTCATCAGTAATCTCTTCCCTCTCCTACTCTCTTCCTCTCACCTCTGCAATCTCTCACTTCTCATAATATTCCTTCTTTTTCAACCCACTTTCATAAGTACTGTCTTCCCTCTCCTATTTACTTCCTGACACCTCTTCAATCCCTCAATTCTCATAACATTCCTCCTCTTCCACCCCACTCTCATCAGTATTCTCATCTCTCTCCTACACTCTTACTGACATCTCTGCAATCTCTCACTTCTCATAATATTCCTCTTCGTCCAGCCCACTCTCATCAGTACTCTCTTCTCTCTCCGACTCTCTTCCTGACACCTCTGCCATCTCTCGGTTTTCAGAACATTTCTCTTCGTCCACCCCACTCTCATCAGTACTCTCTTCCCTCTCCTACTCTCTTACTGACACCTCTTGAATATCTTACTTCTCATAATATTCCTCCTTGTTCAACCCACTCTCATCAGTACTATCTTCCCTCTCCTACTCTTTTCCTGACACCTCTGCAATCTCTCACTTTTCATAACATTCCTCATCGTCCACACCACTATCATCACTACTCTCTTCCCTCTACTACTCTCTTCCTGTCACCTCTGCAATCTCTCACTTCTCATAACATTTCTCCTCGTCCACCCCATTCTCATCAGTACTGTCTTCCCTCTCCTACTCTCTTCCTGACAACTGTTTTATCTCTCACTTCACATGACATTCCTCCTCTTCCCACTACTCTCATCAATACTCTCTTCCCTTTCCTACTCTCTTCCTGTCACTTCTGCAACCTCTCACTTTTCATAACATTCCTCCTCGTCCAACCCACTCTCATCACTACTCTCTTCCCTCTTTTACTCTCTTCCTGAAACCTCTTCAATCTCTCACTTCTCATAACATTCCTCTTCATCCACTCCACTCTCCTCAGTACTCTCTTCCCTCTCCTACTCTCTTCCTGACACCTCTTCAGTCTCTCAATTCTAATAACACTCCTCCTCGTCCACTCTACTCTCATCAGTACTCTCTTCCCTCTCCTACTCTCTTCCTCTCACCTCTGCAATCACTCACTTCACATGACATTACTCCTCGTCCACCCCACTCTCATCAGTAATCTCTTCCCTCTCCTACTCTCTTCCTGACACCCCCTGCAACCTCTCATTTCTTCTCATAACATTCCTCCTATATGACCCCCTGCACAACAGTGTCAGTAAAATGCCTTCCTTCGGGCGACACGATTAAAAAAAAGACACTACAAAAAAACATGAAGAACTAATTCAGGCAGACTCAGTAGAATGACACAACGAAAAATGTACAGCAAAGATTGAACATCACAAATAAAGGAGACATGCATAGAAATATAAGAAGACTAACGAAACAAATACATGGTCATCCGTAATATGCATACAGTCCATGGACGACACGCGGATATTAGAGAAAGCGCATTCGAGTTTGAATTTGAGTTTAATTTAGCGGCATATCAACCTCTGTGGGTTATTTAATGCAATTAAAATGGGGTTTTAAAGTATTTTTAACGTTTAGTCATAGTGAGAAGGCTGGTTTAGTCAGATTCTGATAACAAAAATTCTTCTAGTTTTGTATTCAAAAATATATTGCTGATAATATTTTTTTCCTTCAAAAATGTATTATAGCAATAATCATTTTTCCTTCAAAAATGTATTGTTGGTAAGATTTTTAATTAAAAAATGTATATTTTTCTATAAAATCTATTTTCATACTTTCATGGTGTTTTGATCCAAGTTTGGAGGTTAATTATTTGCCCATAGCTGGGACCCTAAAAGATGCTACCACTCACGGTCAGGGTGGACCTGGGCACAACAGCATTTAAGAGATGGTTTCATTCTCCTCACAACTTCCCAATCAGAGTCCTTGCTGCTTGATACCCAGGACACTAGAGAAAGAGAAACACTTCCACGATTAAAGAGAACATCCAGCAATACACAGAAATATCGACGGACTAGAAATATTAAAATCTGAAATGGAGTTCTAATTGGTCAAATAGAACAGAAAGAAAGTGGCAGAGCCAGAAGGAATTTTGATAGAGATGCTGGAGCGATTAGAAAATTTCGGCATAGCCAAGATCACAGAAATAATAGATAAAAAACCGACATTGGTGATATACCGGAAGACTTATGCTGATCTATTTTCATAGCACTGGTTAAGAAGCCAAGTGCAAACAAATGCGACATCTATCGGACAATCAGATACTGATCATCCGAATTTTAATAAATAGAGCCTGTAGCAGATACAAGACAGAAATATAATGAAAACAAACTCTAAAACAAGTAAATTGATTCACATTATCTTATCAGAATGAACAATACAAATTCAGAAAGATGTGTTCAGTGATTTTTTTATGAAGCAAAGGGAGTTGAATATTGTATATCTTGGTCGGTGTAGAATAATGCAGATCATACTTGATTTCAAGTGAAAATGATAGAATTTTGGTAAAAAGTGTGTTTTGCACTGAATATGTCACTGAGTACAAAGCTCATGTGTCAGGCAGATTTTATTTTGACGATTTAAGGTCAGAAAAATAAATAATGTGGAGGCACCCGAAGCTACAGGTGTCAATAGGGACAATTATTTAAGTGAAAAGGTGAAGAGGCTCATCCCTTGTTTCCTGTTTAGGATGCGGTTTCCGGTTTTCTCTTTTCCAATCTTCTTACTTTTTTTTTCAATTGGAGTAGATAGACTAAACTATCGCCCGGTTCACACTCCACCCACGTCTATTGAACAGGTGTAGAGGCTCATCCCTTGTTCTCTGTTTAGGATGCGGTTTCCGGCTTTCTCTTTTCCAATCATTGCACTCCTATGTAGTCCCCTGCACATCAGTGGCGTTACCGTCTTGCTCGGGGTGATATGATTAAAAAAAAATCAGCTGTCACAGAGATTACGTTTGCTTTTAGAGTTGTGTCAAGCAGTTTTGTAGACAGAAGTTGAAGAGGAAGAATTAAACGGGTCGGGCACAGCGCTTGCAGCCCTGGTATACGCGTATACCTAATTCCACCAGATCCGAGCTATTCACTCGACTATACGGACAAGTTGTAGATGGAATATTTTTATTTAAATATGAAGTGATAATATTTTCGATTTTATCAGTTGTGAAAAAAAGTCATTTTCATTCAGTTTATTTTATCATTTATGTTAAAGAACAATTACTCCTACAGAATGTAGTGACGGAAAGCGAGCATAAAGGATTACACATCAACTGTAAGAAGACAGAAGTCATGGTTTTTGGCAAATGACGAGATACCAAATCGGAGATACCAAAAAACAAAAAAAGTGCAGAAGTTTAAATATTTGGGAAAAGTATTTAACAGATGACGGTATGTATAAAACTGATATTTGCCTCATTGGGACAAACAAGGAAGCATTCCAAAAGTTAAGCAATTTAATAAGGAAAAGAAAATCTCTCGAAACAAGCTACTGCTACGTGATATCTGTCACACTGTATAAAAGTGAATGCATTTGCTCAAAGATGAAGAGTAGATTCAAAGCAGCAGAAATGTGGTTCCATGGAAAGATTCTGAGATTACCATAGAACAACCATGTGCGCAAAGAAATTTGGGAGAAAAACGGAAATACAACGAGACTAATGCTTAACATCAGAAACAGAGAGTTGAGGTTTCTGGGTCACATAATGAGAAAAATGTTTGGAAAATATAATACTTACCGGACAGAAAGAGAACGATTTGGATAGAGAAAAAACAATGCAGAACATTTTTAGTGCGATGGAGTAAATAGATGGCAGAACAGGGTTAAGAAATATAACAGAAATACAAAATTTATTAAAAGCTACAAGGGGCATAATGATGCGGAGAGCGTTAATCACTATTAATAAACAATTGTGAGAAAGGTAACGGGAAATGATTGCACTATATTTACTTAGATGATTTGCCAATTCTAAAGAATGAGAAAATGGTGATGAAAATGACAATTAGTTGGTTCTTTAAAAGGAAAAGATTGTATCGATGGTCAAAAGCTTGAATAGTGTTCGCTAAAATTTATAGAATCTTTCCCTTGAAAAAAACAGGTTTCAGTAAAATAAGCTTCTCCCGTACAGTAGCTGTTTTTGCTCTTTCTAGTACTTGCTGGGGTTTCTGTTCACCTTTTATTTGAAAGAATGCTCAATGTTAACATCTTCATTGTGTCATTGACACCTGTACGATTTACATGTAATGTTTATTTTGTTATTGCTACAGCTAAAAATATTCATGTCAGGTGTTTTTTTTATTATTTTGGGTTTATGTAGCGTCAGGCAATAAGGTTTGAAAAAGTATTATCATAAAAACACATGGGTTTTAATTATTCTGAATCATTTTTAACCATTGATCATAGAAAGCGATTGTAAACAGCTGATAGTTTAGATATTTCTGGATGGGTTTTAACGTCATGCATGACATTCCTATGACAGTCTCAATCTAGCGTTGCTATTTCAGAACACACCCAGGATTTTCAGTATATTATTTTAATTTTGTAGCTAGTTCCGGTATCGGGCGAAACTATCCATAGAGCAGCCTATTTTATGTTTAATTTGCTTATCAACTATACTAAATTTGCTATAGCTGATCCGTACTCCGGGCTATTTAAAAAAAAAGGATTCTATTGAGAGGTATAAACGCCAGAGTTCTGAAGTAATATAAGATGTGAAAATATTAATGACATACAAAAGACATAATTTGAATGTTAAACCACCGGCCATAATTATTAGGCCACCTCAGTGTTTTAAAAAATGACCCATTTCATAGTATGTTTGTATTTATTGCCAATTGAATAATTGTAAATGAATATATAATAGGTTCTTTTGCTAATATTGCACAATGACATGTGTATCTAATGAATTTATAAATATTTAATAATTACCTACATTACAATTTAATCAAAGAAAGATTGAAGAAAATTTAGGGTGATTCGGACGAGTTCCTTTTTGCTTCTTTGTTACTAAAGAAATTTTTTCAAAGTAATAATAACAACCAACAAAATTCTAACTTCATTTGGCAATAAATACTAAAACTATTATGAAATACATCATTTCTTTTTTTAAAAAATGAGGATACTTAATAGTTATGGCCGGTAGTGTGTATGTAGCATTCATTTATTAACATTATATTTGTTTGTAGGGTATTATATTATGTAGAATTTTTATCGAAGTGACCCCAGTTTTATATTTTATGAGCATTAAGTACACATCATGGTTTAATAAAAAATACAATGTTATAGACTCGATCATGTCAAAATGTCACACTATAATACAAGATGAGAAAATACATTTTATTGGCAGTTGCAATTTTCTTTTCAATCAATCCAGCTCGATTAAATGTCAATGAATATAAACTGACTTGAATGTTGTGATAAAAGATTAAAAAAAAGTAACACCAGTGGAAAAGATACTTGTTTAAATGAACCAATTAAATTAGTTTATATAGTAAAACCTGTAAAACAGTGTGTAGATACGAATCTTAGTTTCCATAGTTTAAAACATTTTTCTTCGAATTCCTTACAAAGTGAAAAGCTGTTCATCCTTTTATATTACTAAAGAGAAATATCTATTTGAAATCAATCTTATGTCTACTTCACCTCTACATTAGAAGGAACAATTCAATTTTGTCACGTTTTCTTTAATGATAGTCAATGAAACCTTTAATCAATCTGCCAATCAGAGGATTCCTGTGTAGAATTCATAATTCTCTATGTAATTAATCTCAGAAGTCTCCGTTCATTTGCGTTTTATGAAGGTGACATTGAGGTTTGTTCAAATCTCTCTTTTTGCTAACGTATTAGGTTGTTACAAAAATAACGGCCGATTAGAGAATGGCTGATTGCAGAGACATAACTTTATTCTTGTAAAATTAACAGTAGAAATGTTGAAATATTAGACAAAATATGAGCCTTGAGCATTTATGTTCCTCTGCAATCGATTATTTATTACTCGTTGATAAAAAGTTATTGGTTGTGATTCAATGAAATAGATGAAATGTGATTTTACATCTGGTTTAGAATTTTCAGATTGTACTCAGATTGACCCCGAAACTCTCTGGAACATCCAGCGTGAATAATAAGCAGTACAGCATGCTGTTTCCAAATCCCTGACGAAACGAATTGCGTCATGGTGGTCTTTTTGTCAAAGACGGTACCCAGACCTACTATATTGTGCTATCGACAAAATAAAAAAAAACAGTCAAACAAGTCTCATAGGTGAAATAACCATACAAAATAGCGACAATTTACCTGCCGCACTCTTTTCTGTGAAGAAGTCAAATAAGCCTAAACTTATTTATAAATGAATCTTTGCGTGTGTGTGTCTCTGTGTGTGTGTGTGTGTGTGTGTGTTTCAATTTACTATAGACATTTAAACTATAAGCGCCTGCAAGTGTTCTTAGCCATGTTTTGTGTCAAGATACTCCCGATAAATATCGAAAATCGATAATTGAAAAAATCGGGTTACAGAAGAAGTGGCCCAAATTTTCATCAAATTTGATACTCATAGACAAAGACATGAGAAACCATAATCAAATGTTTCAAGGTTGCAGTTCCTACAATAGTGAAGGAAATCGATAATATATATATATATATATATATATATATATATATATATATATATATATATAAAAGGCAAGATGTTTGTGTGTGTGTCTGTTTATCTGCCTCTATGTTTGTATTTTCTTCAGCCCTTTTATTTTAGTTTTTGCTTTGGGTTTAGCTCTAAGTAGGTATAATTGTAGTTCTTAGTCTCAGCCATGATATCATTTACTCAGAGGACTTATTCAGCCTTCAAAATTCAGTTTACGACGAGAAAAACTTATTTGATATCGATCGCAGGAAATCAAAATTTGACTTACCTTCATTCATTTTTTTTAGTCTACGGTTTCGCTTTAACTGGAAACAACTATTGCTTTTTAGTCTTTCGTGCCAACGTCTAAAGAGTCTGAGCTCCAGGACTATGGTTTAGTTTTAAAGCATTCATTACACCCGAGCAACGCCGGGCTATTCTGCTAGTCTGTATAAAGAAACAAATCTATTTTACTTTTATTCTTACGTTCATATTAAAAGAAAAATGTTGGAATCCATTTTGTAACTAATACTGAAATGAAAAAGAAAAAATATAGCAAGTCAAGAAGAACAGATGTATGCGCGATTAATCGAAGACGTGAAAATTAATCATGTGTATATATTTAACTACAAGTTTAACTACTGATGGATCCTGCTTGGTACTTCGCATTGATGGCAGGACTGAGAGTTGAATAATATCCGTAATTTCTCTGTAATTCTTGTCAGTGTATTCCGGCAGCATTACAATTTCCGTAGGATTCCTGGAAGCAACGTCTATAGCAGAAAATAGACGTAGGAAAACTAATCTACTGATGAGACAGTAGCGGCTGGACGTGATATAATATATAATACCAAACAAATTTCATCATACAACGCGGAAGTAGTATCATATTACTGCACACCACTGCTAATGAACTCATCTGGGGATAAATAGAAATCGATTATACATTATCACACATGTGTGTCTAAAACTGAACGTACAACAAAGGACAGGAAACTCCAAAGTTTCAATTATTTTGCTCAAGTTTGTAGCAGCCACAGGAAGTCCTGCTGGTTTCCAATAAGTGACAAACGATTTTTCCTTGAATGAAAACAGTTGTACTAAATAGTGAGATACATATGTTCATTGATTTTTTTTTAATCATTTCACGCCAAGCAAGGGGGAAATACCACTGATGTGCAGGGGGATACATAACTGTAAAAAGATTAATTAGAAAAGAGTGAGTAGTACAAACTAGTTAGAAAGGAGCAATAGAAAACTGAGAAATAGGTGCGATGACAGATACATAGGTGGAGAGAAAGGGAAGGTAATACGGGAGTGGGGAGAGAGATAGAGTCCAGTGGATAGTAGATGAGTATTGACTTTGCATTTAAATTTCTGGAGGTTGTAGCGAGATCCACAAGCGGGAAGTGCGAGAGAAGAAGCTGCAGGAGTAGAATTGTCGTTTGCATTTGGCTAACCTGACTGTGAATGGGTGCACGAGTAAACACCTATTGAGGTGGCACCAGTGACTTAAGTTCGTCCGAGCATAAGCCATGAAAGTATTTATAGAACAGACAAAGAGATGCCATATTTCGACGGTAGGAAAGTGGCTGCAGTCGAGCCGGCAGATCAGTACCTATCACATTACAGACTATTCTTTTGGAGCCTGTCAAAAACACTGAGGAGAACGGCAGGGGCGCCTGACCATAAATGGCAGCAGTACTCCATGCACGGACGGATGGTTGACTTGTACATATGCAGGATGGATTCAGGCGGAAAAACATTCTGGATCGACATAGTGACCCACCCTTCTTAGCAGTAGATTTTGCTATGGATTCAATAGAGTGGTTCCATTTGAGGTCTGAGGACAAGGTAAGTTCGAGGAGGCGTAGTGTATTGCTCTCCGGGAGAATCGCTTGGTCCATGCTTATGGGAGGCAGGAGAGGTTGCCTGTAATGGTTGACAGACAACAGCTTGGTCTTAGACAAATTGAAGTTGACAAGCCACTTCTTTCCCCAGTTCACCACAGCGTGTAAATCCCTTCAAGGTCAGCAGCGAGATTATGTCTGTCCCCCACGACTGGTACGGGAGTATATCGTAGTGTCATCTGCGTAGATGCCTACTTGGGACTTGATCTCATCTGGGAGGTCGTTGATGAAAATAAGGAAGAGCGTCGGGCCCAAGATAGAGCTCTGTGGGACACCAGCATTCGTGCTGTAGTACGAAGAGGCACGCCCATTCAAAACGGCCTTCATTTTGCGGTTGTTTAAGAAAGATTGGATTAGCTCAAGCAGGCGACCGGTAATACCGTAACTCCGTAGTTTGCACAGGAGGCCAGAGTCCCAAACCCTGTCGAAAGCCTTGGAGATGTCCAGAGTAACCGCGCGAGCCTCGTCAGACTCATCAAGGGCCTGTAGCATGTACTCCGTTACGGTTGTTAGCAGGTCGGCCGTGGACCTGGCAAAGCAGAATCCACATTGCCTGTCAGAGAAGAGTTTGTGGGCAGTGAGATGATAATCTATTTCAGCATTGGCCTCGAATACTTTCCCAAATATCGGTAGAAGACTGATAGGGCGATAGTTGGATGGGTCCGAGGGTTCACCACAATTCGATTATTGTTATTATGTTGTCATTTTCCATCATATTACGATTTCTGCTGTGATCCCACAACCTATCAAGTCAGCGGAAAGACCTAAGACATGTCGTGGTGTGTTGTTATGGCTCCATTTCATGTTTTTTCTATCTCCCCTAATAACCCTAACGTTACAGAGACAAAGTTCTCTTTAGTATGTAGGCTGTACTTAAATAGACAATTTTTGTTTATCTCTTAAGCTAGAGTTTCCAGGGAGTTTTTCATTGCGTTGTTATTTTCCATTTTTAATCATTCCAATTGCTCGTACTATCACTGATACGATTCTAGTTTTCATTTTCCAAATTTATTATATTTCGATATCTAGGTCATTATATTTTGACAGTTTTTCGAATTTCTTGGTTGATATGTTACAATCCGCTGGATAAGCCATATCAATTAATAGGCACGTGTTTTCTTCTAGTTTTTAACAATAATGTTTGGCTTATTTGCTTCCGTTTTACTGTCTGTGTAGATGGTCTAATCGCATAGAATGGTGACATCTTCTATTTCTGTAACCAGTTCATATCTGTGTTTGTTTACATATTTTCCATAGTGTTTGCACATTGTCCAATGTAAATATTGCCCCACTCTAACGTGACGATTTTTATATTCATTTAGGTCAAGTACAGAAAATCCTGAGATTAGATGGTCTATTGTTTCTTGGCATTTATCACAGAATCTGCATTTTGGATACACATTATTCTGTATAATATTAGCCGGAAAGTTTCTAGTGAAAAGAGTTCGGTCTTGCGCTGCAAGAATTAAGCCTTCAGTCTCAGACTTTCATCCACATGCATGTAACCATCGATGAGTATTAATTCTATCAGCATTAGATTTATTAGCACGTTCTGGATATTAGCCATGCAGAGATTTGTCTTACCAACGTTGTTTCATCTGTTCAAGAGTTTTATCCTTGGCTTTCTTTTTCATAATTTCTGCCTCAATAGTTGGTTCTTAGCTTCTGATTTGCTTTTCTACAGAATCTACTAAATGTAAATCTAGTTTGAATTTACTGATTTCTTTCATTATTTAATATTTTTTCTTCTGTTTTCATGTTGTTTGGTTAATTGTATCATCCAGTCCATTGTTGTTTATAGGTATGTTAGTAAGCCAGTAGTTATTGTTTTGTATGAAAATTCTAATTGAATAAACCTCTTCCACTTTCTTTACGGGATATGTATAGAAGCTCTACATCAACCTTTGGATCATGCATCTTATGCTTAGAAAGAAGCTTTTTGTTTTAGAATCCATTCGTCTGATGTTGTTTCTGAATCTATCCTGCACATTTAGAAACCTACATCAATAAATCTACCGTGCATTGAATACTGTTGCCATATCTGGTCTTGTGCCCCTGCTATTCTGCTTGGGCTTCTAGACAAGGTACAGCGGAGGGTCTGTAATGTGATCGATACCGACTTAGCAGACCCCCTGCAGTCTTTCTCTCACCGGCGCGACGTGGCTTCCCTGTGTCTCTTCTATAAATACTTTCACGGCTTCTGCTCCGATGAACTTAGATCACTCGTGCCCCCTAGGTTCGAATTTGCACGAGATACTAGATTAGAAACTAGATCCCACCCTTTTACAATGAAACCGATAAAATGCAACCGCAACTTCTACTCCAATAATTTCTTTTCTCGCACTTCCCGACTGTGGAATTCCCTTCCACATGACTGCTTCCCCAACGGCTACAATCTCCAGGAGTTTAAATGTAAGGTTAATAGACACCTCCTAACAAACTAACTTCCATTCTTTCAAACACTCTTCCCACCAAACCAACTATCTATCACCCCATTTCTGACATTTCCTATATCTAACAACTCTTCCTATTTATCTCCCCCTATGTAGCCCCAAGCGCAATAGTGGCAGTGGAATGCCTTGCTTGGGGTGAAATGATTTTAAAAAAAGTTCAAGATGTTGAAACTATATTGAATCACTGAATGGCAAGGCTATTAATGGCCATAATTTTGTTCTGAGAATTCAATTCAGTTTTTAATATCAGTCGTAGACCTCTATAGTACGCTTTACGTACTGTTTTTTTTTTCTTTTTTTATGGTGAATTTTTACCCTCTCATTTACAACTAAGTAATTATAAGATTCTTCTCGCTCTAAATCTTTTATTGTTACAGCAGCGTCTAAGCTAATTGTGGACTTTGTTTTAGCAATCCACGTAAAATTGCACATTTATTCAAATTGAATTTCATTCCAATGTATTCGCTGAAGCATTTTACAGTCTGCAGATCTTCCAGCTCTTTATCATTCTTAGCCTACACCGTTAAGTCATCCATGTAAAATAGATGGCTTATTTTCGCTTGAGCTATGTATTAACAACAAGCTGTCTTGCTAAGTTGACAAGTTAATGCTATTAATGATATGCAAGTTATTATTATTATTATTATTATTATTATTATTATTATTATTATTATTATTAAGTCCTTGGATTTCTGTTGAATGAGACTTACGTCTAAAAATAACTTCACGACATTTTCAACTTAGAATTTGTTCAGAAAACTCCTCCCAAAAATCACTAACATTACCCACAACCGCTGGTACGTAGTGAGCTGTACTTGTGGAGACATTTTTAAAAAACTTTCTTTATAGCTTGCACTACAGAAACCGCTTCAATGTGTCCATCGAAAAATGTTCCAGTGTATAATTGAAATTGTTGGTGTCCTCATGTGATACAGGTTTGAGATTACGATTTCAAGACATTGTATTGTGATAGTTCTTTTGAAGATCTTCAAGTCTGCCATTAAGAAATAACATTTTGTTTTTGTTTCTGTGACTATTATTATTATTTTTTATATTATTATTATTATTGTTAGTAGTAGTAGACGTCGTAGTTTATATATATATATATATCGGATGATTAAAAAGTAACTCCTAATTTTTATTTACTTAGAATTTGACATGAGAAGAAAAAATTTAACATTATATTTCTTATAAAATTCGATATGGCCACCAGATTTTTCAACCAGCTTCACGATCAATTTCGGAGACTTTGCGGTATAGAAGACATAACATCTTGCTTTCGCCATTTAGAGTCTCGTTTTGGTATAGCAGACTGGCTTCTTTAAACAACCCCATAGAAATAACTCACAAGGTGTTAAATCAGTACTTCTGAATGGCCTCTCATACATAAAATATGGGGTTACAATTTTTATTAAAAGAGACTGACAAAGTGAGCTGTTGTAATTTCTTATCACATTCTTCCATATTATATAAAAATTACTCTAACCTCATGAAGAAATTTATGGAGAAAATGAGTAAAGTTCATAATGTTTCTCGATGACGTTTCTCCATAAATTTAACTTCAATTTAGACGCAAACAGGAAAATGTAATAAAAATATTACAAAAAATGGTTCATCGATCGATTTCGTTAAAGCTTGTCTAAATTAATTTTTGAGGCTTGATTATGAAAAACATGGAGAAAAGAGAGAGAGAGAGAGAGAGAGACATAGAAAGAGACAGAGAGACAGAGGAAGACATATAGAAAGACAGAGACTGAGAGATTTAGACAGAGAGAGAGAGAGAGAGAGAGAGAGAGAGAGAGAGAGAGAGAGAGAATGTGTGTACTTGTGTCAGGGAGAGAAATAGTTACAAAAAGAGAGTGAACGTAAAAAATTTTATAGCTCATACTGAATATTAATAACATACTATTTGTACATAATTAAAATACATGTTAAACCATTTTACGCTACAACCTCACCAAATAATACGATATATTTCTTGGTTCTCGGGGCAAATAGGTTTTAGGAGGTATAATGCTACCAACTCCAAACTAACTAGTTGTGAATTCAAATATATCTTTCTTTAACACTGGTTTTTAACTAATGCGTAAAAAGCTCCGTTAGCCCAGTGTGGGATAGACGTGATTGAACAATGCTTTTCTGAAGGGTGTTTGTACAAAATTCGAACTCGGCTCCCTGATTTGTCGTTCCGAGTCGATATCCACTGCACCACAATTGTAACACTAAGTGTTATTGAAATTTCACGCTTATATATAGACACCCCTGTGTTACTCTATCACATCTGTTTTACTCTATCACATCCGATTGCTTATTCTGATTTTTCTATCAAACACACACACACAAACACACAAACATACATACATAACTTTTGATTCTTTTATACAGACGTTATGTATCTCTGTGTTTGCTCTTTCCTACTTTCTTATATAGTGCTGACAAAATTAAATTAAATATTTTTTCTTCTTAACGTCAGCCCCTATTTTTTTTTAAACTTTCTGTGTATAAATGTGTTTGAGGGCTTCTTCCGGTATAAAAATTTTGTAAGATATTTCAATTTTGACTGATTGATTTTTTATCTTAGTTTATTTTATTTTTTTCTAGTGTGTCATTCAATCTCTTTCTTTCTTGTTGTCTTTGCCGGCTGTATTTTATTTTAGTTACTTTGGTGTATAGGTCACACTGGCTATTTAACTGACCCTCCCATGCCTACTCATCCTTTGGCCAAAAAGTTAAAAAAAGTTTTTCTTTTTCAACTCACTGGCAGAATGAATGTGTTTTGGAATGGAATCAGGTGTCTTGAATATTGTTAAAAGTAAGCTATTTTCTTTTTTTCTGGTTTTTTTTTTCGTTTTTACCTAATTTTTGCTTAATTTTGAACATTTTATGCCTAATTGAAGGATGGGTTTTGTTTTTTAGCAGAAATTTCTTTGACTGGAATTTAAAACTTAACAAGTCGCCAACATTTTTTTCTTTTTTTTATTTAATCGGAATAGATAGACTTAACTACCGCCCGGTTCACACCCCACCCACGTCTATTGAACAGGTGAAAAGGCTCATCCCTTGTTTCTTGTTTAGGATGTGGTTTCCGGCTTTCTCTTTTCTAATCTTTTCACTCTTTTCTTTTCTTGTTTCTTCAATTGGAGTGGATAGACTAAACTATCGCCCGGTTTCGCACTCCACCCACGTCTATTGAACAGGTGAAAAGGCTCATCCCTTGTTCACTGTTTAGGATGTGTTTTCCGGGCCTTCTCTTTTCCAATATTTCCACTCTTTTCTTTTTTTTTCAATTGGAGTAGATAGACTAAACTATCACCCGGTTCACTCTCCACCCTCATTTATTGAACAGGTGAAGAGGCTCATCCCTTGTTCTCTGTTTAGAATGTGGTTTCCGGCTTTCTCTTTTCCAATCTTTTCACTATCACGTAGCCTCCATCGCATCAGTGGCGTTACCGCCTTGCTTGGGGTGATATGATTAAAAAAAAAAATAAATAAATTTTGTTTTCGATCGTTGCTGATGAAGCGGGAAATTTCTCGCTGAATTGGCTATTTAGTAAAATTAAATTTCGGAATTTTTCGTCTCATATATATATATATATATATATATATATATATATATATATTAAAGTACTAGTATTTCTCTCAAATTTAGGTATTAAGCACTTTAAAAATCTGTTTTGGCTGGAAAGTTTTGTCCTATAATTATCTTAATTGACAAAAGATTTTGACTATCATTATGTGTGAAACTTAAGTAGCAGGCTGAACAAAGAAGCTTTTGAGCTATGATACTGCAAAGAGTTCTTAATCTGTTCTAGTACACTAGATACATTTGGTTGCTCTTTAGTTAGGCTTCAGCTCTTCCTATAAGACATTAATTTTTTCTCAGTTTAGTTTTCTTTTAGTACCTCACACTACATCTATTTGGATTGTATTGTGTATTCATACAGATAATCATAACTGTCAAGGATAGAGAATTTACTGTTACAAATACGTGCGAAACTATAACTCAGAAGTACATGCTGATATAGAAATTGAAGATGGCTTGAGGCGTGAAGCTGATAGTTTTCATGCAATTTGTATTTCTATGACCACAATGTCTAATATTATCTGCCTTCTCTCGAAAAACATACTGATTAGTGGCGGGAAAAGTAGCAATTTAACTCTTTTTTTTTTAATTCTGTATATATATTTATACGAGTGAGAAAATTCTAGTAATAACAATAATGAAAAAAATATTAAATAGAAAGAAAAATGAATTGAGATAAAGGGATCGGGATAACTACAAACAGTGAGAAAAATGTTAACAAGTTTATGAAGACATGTGTACATCCTCTTCGAATATATGAAGAGATTCATACAGAATTCTCCATAGAATTTCATTGGCTATTACGTCTATTTATTTATTTTTTTATTTATGATAATCATTACATTTTCGTTTCGTACTAAATGGTCTCAAAAATTTCAACTGAGATTAATCTATTAGATGCAGCCAAGTAGAAATATAATTGCCAGAAAACAGAGCTGGGAGTAAGAAATACAAATTAAAACTGTTGAGAAAAATACGTTATAAAAAAAAGAAATGAAACAAGAAAAAAATAGAATTCTTTATGTTTGCTGCATACGTTAACAGCAAACAAATACAGTTCTCAATCATCAATTTCAACTTTTTTTCTCATATTTTAAATATTATTATTATTATCAATATTATTATTATCATCAATATTATCATTATAAATATTGTTAACAATATTATTATTATCATCAATATTATCATTATAAATATTGTTATCAATGTTATTATTATCATCAATATCATCATTATAAATATTGTTATCAATATTATTATTATCATCAATATTATCATTATAAATATTGTTATCATTGTTATTATTACCATCAATATTATCATTATAATATTGTTATCAATCTTATTATTATCAATTGTTTTTTCGATGAAACCTATTTTTATTTATCACCATATTATCATGTTGCTTAAAGTCTTCACACAGAGCTAATGATCCACTCATTACTCTCTAAATCTGTATATCGGGAGACAAAGAATCGAAACAAACACACTTCTCAACTTGGTATCTATACTGTTGGTACCTTCATTTAATCCTTTCTCGTTATATATGTGATCATATCGATAAGGTCAACTTAGCTGCTAACCTAAAACTACAGCTACAATTTCATTGTTAACTGGGGCATAGAATAGCTAGTTAATTTTAAGTCGCCCAAATATGACTGCAGTCTATAAATCATCTGAGAGAATGTATTCTGTCTTCCATCAGCATGGCTTATGCTAACTTCCAGAAGAGAGATTCTTTTTTGTTTTGTTTTTTAATCATTTCACCCCAAGCAAGGCATTCCACTGCCACTATTGCGCTTGGGGCTACATAGGGGGAGATAAATAGGAAGAGTTGTTAGATATAGGAAATGTCAGAAATGGGGTGATAGATAGTTGGTTTGGTGGGAAGAGTGTTTGAAAGAATGGAAGTTTGTTAGGAGGTGTCTATTGACCTTACATTTAAACTCCTGGAGATTGTAGCCGTTGGGGAAGCAGTCATGTGGAAGGGAATTCCACAGTCGGGAAGTTCGAGAAAAGAAACTATTGGAGTAGAAGTTGCGGTTGCATTTTATCGGTTTCATTATAAAAGGGTGGGATCTAGTTTCTAATCTAGTATCTCGTACAAATTAGAACGTAGGGGGCACCAGTGATCTAAGGTCATCGGAGCAGAAGCCGTGAAAGTATTTACAGAAGAGACACAGGGAAGCCACGTCGCTCCGGTGAGAGAGAGTCTGCAGGCGGTCTGCTAAGTCGATATCGATCACATTACAGGTCATCCGCTGCACCTTGTCTAAAAGCCCAAGGAGAATAGCAGGGGCACCCGACCAGATATGGCAACAGTATTCAATGCACGGGTGGATGGTAGATTTATAAATGTGCAGGATAGATTCAGACGGAAAAAACATGCGGGTCCTGCACAGAGAAGCGACTTTCATAGCAGCGGATTTAGCAATGGATTCGATATAGTCATTTCACTTGAGGTCCGCTGAAAGTGTGCCTATTTTCGTGTTAATATTCTCGACTAGCATAAAATGAAAAAGATATGAAACCCATTGCTAAGATTTCTACTAAAAATGTTGTTTCACTGTTTCTTGCTCTCTCTCTCTCTCTCTCTCTCTCTCTATATATATATATATATATATATATATATATATATATCTTTAGAATCTCTCTTACAAAACTACAAGTCTACTATTCGCCCATGTTTTGATTATTGATCGCGCATGTGGTTCGATTCTCATGCTATATACAAGGTGTCTATAAAGTTCGTGTGCACTTTAAAAATTAAAATTATAAGTAATTTCATATATTTTTTAATGTGCAAATGAATTTTATGGACAACCTGTATATATACATTTTCTTGTAAAAATCCAACGACGAATCAGCAATATCATCGGTCATGATTGGCGTCATTGCTTCAGTCAAAACTCCAAAGATGTAATGTTGCTCCGATGTGTTTTTCTATAAACAGTTTCATGGCAATTGTTTGGTTGAGCTCTTTGCTATAGATAATAGATTTTCTGAATTTAATCGCATAACTAGATTAGCAATAACGTGTTATCAATTGAAAGTTGAATTGGGTAGATGTAGCCGCAGATCTTATACTAAGATTTTTATTATCGCACTTCTTTCTCGTGGATCTTTCTGCCAGCCTCTTGCTTCCCAGAAAAAAAAAAGATTAAATATAATGACAGTCGCTATCTGCTGACTTTCTGATTTCTGTTGTTCTAAC
Organism: Ascarosepion bandense; assembly: GCA_037127315.1. Taxonomy (NCBI): domain Eukaryota; kingdom Metazoa; phylum Mollusca; class Cephalopoda; order Sepiida; family Sepiidae; genus Ascarosepion; species Ascarosepion bandense. The sequence goes on from JBBBDQ010000930.1 coordinate 1,418,551, forward strand.
ACGTCAAAAAGATTCTGTTTACTAATTCTTCCACGTGAGTAAACTCTGTTGTTGTAGTGACTTTACTGTTTTATATGGAGAAAATTCGATTAAAAAAGAAAAAAAATGAGGCTTGGTTGTTAATACGTTTATCAACCTGATAAATTCGTAATCTATTAGTAACAGCTGTCCTCCGAAATCTGCCACTGGGTATTAATGAGCTAACAGCAGAAATCTATAATCAATATTGTAGTTTTATGAAATAATACTATATATACTCGTATATAATACGACGTTATGCATAATTTTAACCCATTCAAAACTGACATCGATGTAGTGCGTATAAAACTGATCATGAAACCTCACATCCGAGTATATTTGACGATTAAAAACAGATCTAATAAACCTCTAGATCATGGGGAAGGCAATAAACTGCATACGGAAGAAAGGCCTCTTATTCGGAGGTTGTGAGAAGCAAGAAACCACCTTTAAATTCCTATTGTTCCCAATTTTCTCTTGACCGGTGTGGTATTATCGGTTAGGATCCCTGCTACGGGCATATAATTAAAAATCTCTAAACTAGGGTCAAATCACCATGAACGTATAAAAATAGAGTTTTATCGGAAACAATTCAAGTAATACATTTTTGCATGAAAATAAAATATTACCAGAAATATAATTTCTGGAAAAAATACATAGCAGCAATACATTCAACTGTCAACAAAAACCACTAAGTCAAAGATAGCTGATCTACAAAATCATTTCTGACAAAGATATATATTCTTTTTATACAAATCTATTGTAAAAATCTTGACGGCACTAAAAAAAACGAACATTTCTCCAGGACAATGATTGGGATTCAGTCGCTGCCGCTCGCTTTATGGGGTTCAAGCTTTGAAAATATGTTAGCGACCACTGAGTGGGTAATGTTAATGTCATTCAGTTGGGCCTCAAGTCGGGATCGAAATTTGGGTATAGATAATTCAGACGAGTGGCGTTTCGAGTTGGTGGAGAATCTGCGAGCAAGGCTCTCTGCATTGTCTGTTGTAGTGCTAAGAACCTCAAATTCGTTGATTAGAGGGAGGAATTAAGTGTTTGCTATTGTTTAGTACACTTTTATAGAGCCTCCAGTAGTTTTTTGGAACCAAACGTACGGAATGCTATGCTCTGCTGCATTCAGGCTGCAAACAGAATCTTAGCTTCCTTTAAATATCTTTTTGTACTCATTCCGAGCAGAAGCAAAGAGACAGCTGTTATGATCCGACGCTTGACTCCGATAAAGCCGGAAGAAGTCATTTCGAAGGGCGAAAGCAGCCGAGCAAGCGGAAGAGAACCAAAGAGATGAGTGTGATTTTAAGTTTCAACTTCCTAGATGGGAAATTTCAACTTCCTTCGAGGACAGCCTTAACTCAAGAAGAGACCTTCAAAGGGAAGACTAAAGACCTTGTTCTAAGGGACATCACAGGAAATCGCGGAAAAAGTCCCAATCGGCTCTTTGGTAGCAATAAGATATTCTGCTAGTCTGAAGTTCTTGAGTGGGAGTGGAATGAGTTGTTAAAAGAAAGAACCACATGGTTAGAGTTTTTGAGGAGGGCAGAGTTGTTTGACATTGTAAGAGTCATTGATTGAAGTAAAACAGAGATCTATCAGTGAGTCACATTAATTTGGGTTATTAGAGAAACGCGTGGGAAATTCCTCTACTTGAGTAAGGGACTGTGTGGTAGAAAAATCAATGATGTGGACACCAGCAATCTCTGTGACAGTGTTTTTCAGCCACTTGGCGTGGTGGGAGTTAAAGTCGCCAAACACAAATATATGGGCAGACGGATTAGAGGAAATGGCTTTGTCAATATTATTCGAGATGCTATCAAAAACGGAACAGTCGGGAGATAAAACGAAGCGGTAGAGGAAGAAGAGAAGGGTAACTGAGCTTAGTAGGGAGAGACAGAAGCACATATAAGAATGATCTAGGGATTTAAGAGTGATCACTCTTGCAAGAGAGAGGCGTTCACTGACGTACAAACTAAGCCCATGCATGTACACATTGAAGTCCTTCCTGAAGAGAGGAAGGTAACCAGGTTCATAGAATTCAGAAGAGAAGTTTAGAGGGATCAATGTTAGTTTCGCAAAAGGATGGGATGTCTGGTGAGTTGACTTGGAGGAAGGATTCGACACTGTAAATGTTCGTGCGTATACCTCATATGTTTGTGAAGGAGCTTTTGATGGGTTTGGGTATTTTTACGTTTTCTTGTTTAGATTTGCTATTCCAATAGTGTGTATACATGAAGTTTTATTAGGAGCGAGACCTAGAATAGAATCAGTCGGCCGCTGTATGCAGCATGTGTTGGAGGGAAACTGGGGCAGACTGCAGCATAATGTGGCCTCAGGGTTGCCCATCGGAGGTTCATGCAGGAAACGATTTCCATGCGCGACACGGCACTATATATAACCCCGATAATTATTCAACTGTTGATCAGAGCAGCCTCTTATGACGCTACGCACGATTTCGGGCACCTAACTACTAGTTGGATGTAGTAACGATGAAACTGCCAACCCGGTACCATCAGAATTAAGAGACATTGCCACCTTACACAGACACTGCAAAATGCTTGTGACATCACTAGGACTAGGACCTGACAAAAGAAAAGAAGCGGAAAAACTCTTCTAAAACAGGAAACAAGACGTGCGCCTCTACTCCTTTACAAAAAAAGAGGGAGGAATGTGAAAAATCTTAACGTGACATTGTGTATTTAATTCTGGGTATTTATCAAACGATACAACTGTAAAATAAATACTAGGAATATATATTCTACGATTGTTTTTGCTGTTTGGATTGGGTCTCTGATTCCTGCTAACATTTTATTTTCTCTCACTCATAATAGAGCCGTAAGTCTTAGGGATGTTATCATCTTCTTTGGAGAGAATTGATTAAGCGAAATTGTCTGTATTATCGTGGATATCAACGGGTTAAGGTCTCCAGTAGCCAGAAGATTCTAAGTAATATTACTATTTTATTATTTTCCAGAACAGTTTACCGATGTAACATTAAATCATTATGTTCATTTTCACTTTTATCTTGTTACTAGCTGTAAAGTCGATATCAAGTGTTTTTAATTGTAAATGTTTCAAATAATAGAATTTCTTAATCTAAAATTCTTGTTTCTACGTAATTTCTCCAATCTCTACGAATGTTCTTTGATTTTCGGATTAAGTAAAAGCAAATCTTATTATTTGTGATATTTTCCCCCGATTTTATGAAAGCTGGAGGTTCGTTTTCCACTCTTGCTTTTTGTATGGCACTTTAATATCTCGAACTGAATCATAGCAATTATCAAGTTTCAGAAAGCAAAAACACTGTTTCGGTCTGCTAAAAGAATCGACTGTGTGTGTATATATATATATATATATATATATATATATATATATATATGGGATAAAATATATGCTGCATTTTTTAAATAGCTGAATATCAGTGATGAAGTAAATATAAAAAGTTACATTTAGGTTAAGACCTAGTGGACACAGTCTATCTATTTTTACAAATTTTAACAAAAATGACACATATATTTATATATATATATATATATAAAGTTTACTATATATATATATATATATATATATATATATATGCATCTGTGTGGGTCCATTTATATATATATATATATATATATAGCACTTAATGAGCCAGACAAACCTACCTATGTTTCACCTAAACGGATAGTCAGAGAAAGCTGTTAGGTGATTACTCGTGTCGGCTTTTTCTTTGGGATTCGTACAGATTTCGGTTCGAACACTTTTGATTGACTTTCATGCTCTAAGCCCTTTATTTTTTTACAACCATTTTTTCATTACTTGGTAGTTTACGAGGAAGCTAATCGAGACGTATCTCTTTCTTTCTCTGTATATATATATATATATATATATATATATATATATATATATAGAGAGAGAGAGAGAGAGAGAGAGAGAGAGAGAGAGTCACCGCAGACAGATCTGTTTCGCTGTATCACAGGTCATCAATATGGTTAGACATCCGATTGCTTTTAACCCAGAATTGAAACCCGACCGAATTGGCGTCAGCCGGCTATTCTACCTCTGAGCTATGGACGATCGGTAGAAAGAGGCAGATTTTAGCGTATGACGTATCATACGCCAATAATTCCAGGTAAAGAGGAATCTAGGTTTTACTATTTTGAGTGCCCCGACATTTATTTTATTATGAACAGTGATCAGTATAATAATTATTATAGAGCTTAATATAATCATATAGTTATGAATTAATTGTATATTTTGACACGGAAATTTCTATGTTTCGAGATAGATTCTCATCATCAGGCAATGTTTGATATTGGTTTTAACGATGATTTACATTTAAATAAAAAAAATCAGTTTGCTGTGTATATATGTGGGAAGATATAAAATTTACATGTGTGTGTCTTTCAACTACTAAGAGCGACGATTCATTGTTGTATTCGGCCCCAAAGAATATACAATAACTTTTTTTTCTTCTTCTTTCCTTCCCTTATCTTACTTTTCACTTTTCTCCTTTGTTCTTTACCCCCTTATATATATATATATATATATATATATATGCCATTTAAAATTTATCAGATTATGCAGCCTTGGTTTCAACTGTTCGATATCTTGGAAAATCAGTTGATATCAAACGCCTGAAAATAACGAAATGTTGAAATCAAGGTTGCGTTATCAGCTGAATTCTGAATACAAATTTTTGAAATTATACATCATATATTTATTGAGCAATTTTGATGCAGCTGTGTACTGATCTTCTTTAATTTTTACCAGTAACTGGTTAATAATTATATATATATATATATATATATATATATGTGTGTGTGTGTGTGTGTGTGTGTGTGTGTGTGTGTGTGTGTGTGTGTGTGTGTGTGTGTGTGTGTGTGTGTGTGTGTGTGAGTGTCTCTGAGTGTGTATCTTTGTGTTCTGTATGTTTGTGTAAATTTGTGTGTATACAAATTTTAATATTTCAATATATAAATAATATTTTTTGTATTCGTTTTAAATATGGTTATATAAAAAATGATTTTAAGTTTTCATGGAAATAGATCAGCACCGTTTATAACGAGAAATATTTAAATCTTCAAAATATTCTCGTTTTTATTCTATGCATTCACAACTTTCTTATTAACTTTGCATGATTATGAAAGACAGAAGAGAAATGGAAACGGTAATTTCTGATATCCTTGGGAAAAAAGTTGAATTTCAATTTAAATAACTGTCTAAATAATTCGTTTTGGACGGAAGACGCGTCATACGTACAGGCGGATACACGAATACACACACACAGGGACATACACGAACACACACACACACACATATTTGAATAGCGACATTTTCCAAATTGTTTATATAAAAATTAGTAGCAATATTCAAAATAAGAGTGAGACTGAGATATATATATATATATATATGTGTGTGTGTGTGTGTGTGTGTGTGTGTGTAACATTTTGTCATCGATTGTATAGTTTGAAAAATTTTCTATTACGTATATATATGTATATATATATATATATATATATATATATGGGAGCCTTGTGGAGAAGTTAGTCAGTTCATTGTGCAGAATCGTGTCGACTTCGAAGTTTCGTAAAAAGAAGCGTTATCATGTCCTCAATTGTCAGTGCTTAAATTCACTCTACTCCTTGTGTGTGTTTGTACATGTGTTTGTGTGTGAGTCAGACACACAGAGAGAGATAGAGAGATAGAAAGAGAAAGAGGGAGAGAAAAAGAGAATATACAGGAACATATAAAGTATGTTTATAAATATAACGAGTTTTGCTTTTATCTAAGATTTATACGTGTGAACAGATGGGCGTTAATTGGACACTAATCTATGTTTTATTGTTGTGCGTATGTTGATCGGACGGTTTTTTTTCTGTGTGAGAAGGGAAGAATTTAAGTTAAATTAGATATGGTTGCATGCAAACAATTCTTAGATTTTTTAAACATTTATTTTATAAAAGTTGATAATAGAATTATCTCTTTTTGACGTTTATTTGTACAAGTTTCTGACATAATAAATGACGTTCTTTTACAAATATGGGTTCGTTTATAAAATAAAAGGTATAATCTGCTTCGTTCTATGTGGTATGACGGAGATTAATTATATATATATATATATATATATATATATATATATATATATATATTTAGTCATCCGCAGAAAAATCTGTTTCGCTCTATCACAGTTCATCAGTAAGGTTAGACAACAAATATTTCTAGCTACAACTGAAACCCGCCCGAATTGACATCAGCCGTCGATTTTACGTCTTAGCGGATTGTAGCGCGTTATATACAGTGTATACATAGGCCGGTATATATATATATATATATATATATATATATATATATATATATATATATATATATATAAGCAATGCTATATTTATGAGTGAATTGACCGAGATCAGATTTAGACTACGTGATTTCCTCTAACGGGGTTTGGATCTCACCAGTGCACCCATACTTAGTACACTGGAATGTGCCACTAGATAGGGGTAGTATATATGCATAGCCGAAATAAATGTTTCAAATCGGCGCAAATAATTTCATAGCTCAATCAGCAATGAATTAGAGCACTGGCTATTAAGCGTGTATAATGATAAAATTCACGTTAAAAAGTCTGCCTTCTTCTGCCGAATGCCCATAGACCAGAGGCAGAATCGTCGACTGAAGCCAATTCGGTCGGGATTCAATCCTAGGTTAAAAGCAATCGGAGTAATGATGAGTTATGATCCAGCGAAACAGATCTGTGTGCGGATGACTATATATATATATATATATATATATATATATATATAACTACCAGTTATTAGTCAAAATAAAATTAGATCAATATACCGTTGAATTAAAATGTCCTCAATACATATACAATATAGAGTTTTTAAATATTTTTATTCGAGCTTTAATTGATTATGCAAATTGGTTTCAACCTTTAGCCGTTTCATAACAAATTATATCAAATACACATAAAACGCTAGAAGATACTACAAGTCTGAAACCAATCTTGCGCAATCGATTGCCGAAAGATCATTTCCCCACGATATCGGAAATCGATATCTCGATATCCGATCAGGTCTGATCAATATCAAGGTTTCAACTTTTTTATCGTAGTTCTTGTGCAGAATTTGCTCTAACTTGGGAAAATTATAGTTTTGAATCTCTAACATTAGTAGATTTTCTCAGACGACACATTTTCACCGGTATTGGAAATCGATACCCCGCAATATTCTATCAAATATGATCTAAAACTGATATTCAGCCATCAATATGGCTCATTTTCTCCAATTTTACACCCGATGGGTACGATACGTTTTAATGAACTTAGGTTAGTTTATCATTGGATGATTTATTTGAATATCCGATATTGGAAATTGATACACCGCTATCCTATCGGATCTGATCAAAATCAGGTTTTCAGCCCTTTTATTTTGGTTCTTGCTTTGGGTTTTGTTCTAAGTAGATATAATTGTAGTTCTTAGTCTCATCCATAATACCATTTTCTCAGAGAACTTATTTAGCCTTCAAAATTCAGTTTGCGACGAAAAACTTATTTGACATCGATACCGAAAATCAAAATTTGACTTACAACAATTCATTTTTCTTTCAATTGGTGGTTTTGCTTTAACTGGATACAACTATTGCTTTATAGTCTTTCGTGCCAACGTCCAAAGAGTCTGAGCTCTACGATCATGGATTAGCTTAAAAGCTTTCATTACACCCGAGCAACGCCGGGCTATACTGCTAGTTAAATATATATAAACAACACATTCAGTGCATTAGTTGCTCACTATAACTGGTTTGACCACAATTTTAATAAAAAGATGCTATTCCAATTAAAAATGAAACCATTTACACAGACGAAAATGGGTAGAAAATGATTTATTGCTAGATCATAAACATTAAATTTAGCTCTCCGTTCTTGATATTTCATCTCCTATTATCACAATGTAGAATATTTAATGACTAAAGTGATTTAAACAGAAATAAAAAAGGAATCTAAAAATCAGTTACATTATATCATCAAAACACATACAGGATAATGGAAAAAAGTTTATATAATAATGAAAAAACGTAACATGCCAACAAATATATTGTATTTATTATACAAACATATCAATTATAAATTCATCAATGTCAGAAATGTTCAAATTATTTGACCCTGGTCATTCCCACACTTCTTTACCTGCAAAATTTTACGTAGTCATACCGATGTTACGGAAAATTAAACATAAAGCAAAATGATGTCATTAAATATTTATTCACTCTAAATTAGAACCATTTTGTACAGTTTTCTTTCTACATTCTTTATTCAACTTAAAGATTCAATATTCTAAGCACCTAGGAAAATATCTCATTGAGGTTTTTTTTTTAATATCATCAAAGACCCTGATATAACATGAAGTTTATTAAAAAGCGAAACGTGGTGGAGTTGTCTGCAGATTGTGCCAAGAATAAACGTTAGCAATTTGCTTGTTACCAGAATAAAAGGAAATACCAAATAAAAGATGAGAAGTAAAGTCCAGATAAAATCACATCTGTAGATACATATTAAATTCATAAAGACCTGGATGAAAGAGTGTAAGGTTCTAGTGAATCACCTCCCTAATTTTAAAAGAAATTTAGTTGTTTGAAAATTCCAATTTTGCAGTGGAAAATTTTCCGTGTTATACGCTTGAAAAAAGTTGGAAATTCAGTTATCATAAAGCGCCTGAAGATTTTTAAAGTTTTAAAACTAGGTTACGGAAATAATTATTTTCAAAACAAAAAATATTGAAAAGATCTACAATACAAATGTATTATGCAATTTAAATACAACTAGTTACTGATCTAATTTACGTATGACTAAAAACTATATATATATATATATATATATAATGAAATTTATAACGTGAATTCCTTGCATCTGGTTAAAAATTTCTGCAGGAATATTTAATTTTGAATTTAGGAAATCGATTTTTTCTAGAGAAATTTAAATTTTAAATTAGATTACAGTTTGTGGTGTGTAATAGGTAAAATTTAATGTAAGAGGTAAGATTTAATGTTTGTATTTACCGTAATAGGTATGTAAAAGGTAAGATTTAATGTAAGAGATAGGATTTAATGTTTGTATTTACGGTAATAGGCATCTAATAGGTAAGATTTAATGTAAGAGGCAAGTTTTAATGTTTGTATTAATGGTAATAGTTACGTAATAGTTAAGATTTAATGTAAGAGTTAAGATTTAATGTAAGAGTTAAGATTTAATGTTTGTATTTACGGTAAGAGGTATGTAATATGTAAGATTTAATATAAGAGTTAAGATTTAATGTTTGTATTTACGGTAATAGGTATGTAATAGTTAAGATTTAATGTAAGAGGTAAGATTTAATGTTTGTATTTACGGTAATAGGTATGTAATAGTTAAGATTTAATGTAAGAGGCAAGATTTAATGTTTGTATTTACGTTAATAGGCATGTAATAGGTAAGATTTAATGTAAGAGGTAAGATTTAATGTTTGTATTTACGGTAATAGGCATCTAATAGGTAAGATTTAATGTAAGAGGTAAGATTTAATGTTTGTATTTACGGAAATAGACATGTAATAGGTAAGATTTAATGTAAAAGATAAGATTTAATGTTTGTATTTACGGAAATATGTATGTAATAGGTAAGATTTAATGTAAGAGGTAAGATTTAATGTTTTTATTTACGGTAATAGGTATGTAATAGGTAAGATTTAGTGTAAGAGGTAAGATTTAATGTTTGTATTTATGCACAGTTTTGTTGATTAAACTAATTTTGTATGTTTTAGCTTAGTTTTGAAATTAGGAAATCGATTTTTTTATATAACGTTAAATTTTAAAGTAGATCACAGTTTGTGGTTTGTAATATGTAAAATTTAATGTAAGAGTGTTGTTAATACTATGACAGTGTGTCATTTCTAAGGGGTCCTATCTCTAACTTGTGTAGTATTTTTAGCATGATTGTAAGGTTAGTTCTTTCATGTGTTTGCGGTTTATTGTGGTTTCCTGCCTCTGGTTTAAAAATTTGTTGCTATTCATATATTTAATGATTACAAGTTTGTTTGTTTTTTAAGACAAATAAAACATGGTTCCTTTATTGATTTAGCTGTTCTTGCTTGTTTTAAGATTTTCCATTTCACTTTAGGTGTTTTATTTTCGTCTTTTATCTTCCAAAAGAGACGTCATGTTCTGTTTTTCTTTGTTATTGAAGGATGTGAGGTGATTGTAAAAGCGCTTTTTAAATACGTTCATGTTTTTTTCTGATATATATTTTTTCATCTTTAGGATATTCCATGGATGAAATCGAACACATATATATCAGGGATTTTGTTAAACTTTTATTAGGCATGCGGCATTGGTTTGAGTTTCTACAGTTACAGAAGTTGTTATTCAGGGGCAGACTAGTTATTATTGTTGCGTACTTATAATATTTTGCTGGTATGTACTTTAATTATTCTTTCTAGATTGTTGGAGCAGCTATAGCTTAGTTTTATTGTATTCTTATTGAAAATTTTGCTTAGAGGGTTCATTTTTGGAAAACGCTTATCTGTTAATTTAAGAAGTTTATGTCCCAACTTAAAGTTAACTAACTGATTAAAAGGAGGGTTATACCATAGGATTTTTCTGTTTCTAGTTTTGCTTTTTGAGCTCTTGAATGTTCCCACAAAGTTAATTTTGGACGATTGATATCCGCTTTCTTTAAGGATTTTGTCGTAAATTACTTTTTGTTTATCAAATATTTCTTTATTTGAGGAGTATGTGTTAATGCAGCGTTCCACTGATGATGGGATATGCTTGATAATGGATGGTGGGTGATTATAATTGTTGTTTATATAGATTGGGTTAGCATTATTGTTCATGTAAGTTGGAAAGTGTTCGATACTAAGTCTACTGTTATGTCTAGGCAGTCAACCTGCTTGATATTAAGGTTAATTACTACGTTAAGAATAAAGGATTTAAAGACATTATGAATTGATTTTCTAGTTTTATCAACCTTACCTCCAGTAGATTTATGTATTATTATGCGTCCGTCATCTCTATAGAGTCCTATGTTGTTAGTGTCAAATTCTTTATAGGCCGTGAGGTTGTACAATAGGAATAATCCGCCTAGATCTGAAGATTCTACAGAATCCAGGGTCCCCATAGATAAATCAAAATTATCCGTTGAAATTTTTGTCCACTGTTCGTTGTTGTGGATGAGAACTCATTTTTTACAGTTCAACATTATTTTGATTTCATCCTTTGAGGTGTTCGTGTAGAATTCCGCAAATTCAAGATTAAAAATGCCCTAAGATATTGATGGGTAAAAATCCACGATATCAAATTGTAGGAAAGTGGCATTATTTTTCCCCAAGGTTCTCGAATCATTTGATTACATCCATTGTACGCTTCCATTGCATGAGTTGGATTTTTTTCTTATTTGTTGGTTAACTCTTTCTAATATTTCATTAATAACGGTCATGTCACGTTGAATACACCGGTTCCCGCTCGATCACCGAAGTTAAGCAACGTTGAGCCTGGTCAGTACTTACGTGGGTGACCACTTGGGAATACCAGGTGCTGTTAGCGTTCACGGATGTGCGTTGTGGTGCGGTGGATGTCGGCTTGGAGGGGGAAATCGGTGAGCCGAGTTCCAATTTCAGTCGAGCACACTGCACTCACTTGCGCAATAGTACCCTTGGGAAAGGTATTAATCCGACCGTTCCCTCCAGTTATGGGTTAAATAACGGGGTAGGACTTGGGACCCTGTCCTTAAACAAATCCCAATGAGACTTGCTCCGTCAGGGAGGAAGCCCGCTCAACCCGACTAGGGTGAATGCGGCATACATACATACATACAATATTTCATTACTAATTCTGCCGATTTCTGATTTTGTAGAGTTTATTATTCTAGTTGGTAATTTTCGGTGCAATTCCGGCTTTTGGTCTTTTAAAAGTATTTATGACTCATTTGTTGTAATTTTGGGGACTCTGTCGCTTATTTTCAGATTATCCGTAATTTGTTTGTCTGAGTAGTTGAGTCAATCTATGTGGTTTTGGTGCTCCGTGTTTCCTGTTGTTTTTAGTGAGTTTTTTCTTAATCAGGACTTTGTACTCTTTGAGGTCTATCTTATAGAAATTCGATGTTTTATCCGATTTGACAAATACCTTATTAGATTCGTTTATGCTACTAACTAGTGTGTCCAAGTGATTCAGAAATTTGTTTTGCGTTCGCGAAATGTGATTTTGTTTAACATCTCAAATAAGTCGTTCTCAAAGTTAAAAAGCTTGTCCATGAGTGGTGCGGTTTTTAGGTTTTTAAATACAAATGTGTCCTTATTATCTGAAACACCATGGCCTTCAATGAAGAAATGTGCTTTCCATCTCATCCTTGGTATGAGGTCTTCAGTCTTTAGGACCAGCTTTTGAAAGTACTCCTATTTGTTTGGAATACCTATTACCTATTTACTTATTACCTTAAATACAAACATTAAATCTTACCTCTTACATTCAATCGTACCTATTACATACCACAAACGGTGATCTAACTTAAAGTTTAAAATTCTCTAGAAAAAATCAATTTCCTCAATTCAAAATTAAGGTAAAATATACAAAACTAGATTAATTATAAAAACTGTGCTTAAATACAAAACTATTCTATAGTTGTACAAATAAACATTAAGTCCAATCCCATCCATTTCCACACTTTACACCTCCCTATTCTGCTTCTCTAAGAAATCTAAACGATAAAGTCTAGTCAGAAGTTCATAAAACTTACATTCTATCTTCTAATGTTAAATCTGTCTACAAAATTCCCAGACACTCATTAATCGACTATATTCACTACCCACACCACTTTCTTCAAAATTCAAACGGACAATTTACAATACTTATTCCCTTATCACTAACACCCACCAACATCCCACACACAACTAACCAAATATAAGAAAAGAGGCTTTCCATTCCTGTCCACACCACCTTAGGAGACATTGTAGTTTCAATGTCGAAACAAAATGTACAAAAAGTAGGTATATAAAAAATTTGTACATGTTCTAAAATATAATTTAAATAAATATTCACAGCTATATATTATATATCGAGCACTGTTTTAAATTAATGTTTTGGACGTTGTAAAAATTGTTTTTCTTTGTTCCTTATTCTCTCGTATATATATATATATATATATATATATATATATATATATATATATATATATATATATTCAGAGTGAGAGAGCATAACGGAATAAGAAAAGTTATCTAATTTATTTAATGATTATTTTAAACTTTTATTCTTGTTTATGTCTTGATTTGTTTCTTTTATTGTAATTGAAGTAAAAAAAAAAAATAACGAACTGTTCCCTTCGACATCCCGTTTCAACATATATGTTTATTGTCATGATAGAAAAATTGCATATCCCAGTTATCTTAAAGTAAAGCCGTTTGGAGCTGAAAATCCTGTATGGTCAACCATAGCTTGGTAGATGGAAGAAAATGGACGGGACAGAACGCGACGTACACTGGAAGACACCAACGGCGGAATAGTTACAATCTCAAAGACAAAACCAGTGAAAGAAACAGCGTCAGTCCGGCAAACACTGACAGAAGAAGCACCCGACAGTCAGATGCAACTAGGTCTGCCATACAACTCCTTTCTCAAACCCTTTTTAGCCGTGAGCGTGGTGCTACTAGCCACATATGTAGGCTTCTTCTGTCGCGCAGAGCTGTCCACCAAAATCAAATTCACGCGAACGTCGTCGTCAAACTTTCTTTGAATTTCAGACATAACTAAATAAATTTAGGTAAAACATATTAAAGAAAATAATTAATGCATTTTCGAGTAGATATTAAATAATGTTACTAAAATTTGCCAACATTTACGTAGATATTTTAGTAAGCATGATAAAAATTTCTGGTCGCTTGTTAAATTTAAAAATAATTAAAAGCTAAC
>JBBBDQ010000930.1:1437500-1565000 GCA_037127315.1 Ascarosepion bandense
GACGTTCAACTCGTCCAGACATATCCATCAATCACATTCTTCTTTCACTTCTGCTCACGGCATGTCAAGACTAGTCTGTGCTTTTAGTCATCTCTACCACCGCCACAATAAAAGCTACAAAAATTAAGATACTGCATGTCTATCCAGATACTCGAAAGCAATCGTGTGCTGACTGCATTGATTACGACAATTCCATTCTGTCATTAGTAGATTTAACCTTTAGTCTTCAACATTCCTTACGTAGACAGTCAGCCAGTTAAGTGCCATACGTGATACACGCTTTCGGCGATCATGTTTATCCCGCAGTAGGATGTCATTGCTTTCTGCATTGGACTGGTTGATTACCAAGGCTATAGAACCCAATCTGTCCTATATTTAGTATATTTAGGCACCAATCCCACTTTTATGCAAGGAGGGAGTAGATGGATTAATACCAAGGGTAATTGTGTGTAAGTGAATTCAAGGAAGTGTCCATCTAGGGGTCCTGATTTAACAACATGTGAATTTTTTCTTTCGTGTTGGTTACAAAAGCAAGTGTAACATACCAAATCAAGACTTTGCAATAAATTGGAAAGCCGATACACAAAGTTTTGCCTTCCATACCACAAGACTTCTTCGTGAAATCAGTTGACGCGATAGCTCGAGAAGCCGATAGCAAAATCTGGTGCCCATCTCGAATTTTAAGTAAAACCTCGTGCTAAACTCTTCCGTTTCATATCCATTTTTTATAAAAAATATAGTTAATATATAAATTATATGTATTTTCAAATTGAGTGTTACTTTTCAATATCACAGTGACCCAGTATGTCATTATATGCAATGGATATGTAATCGTAGCTCCGAAAATGCGAAAATGGGACATACTAAAAGGAGTATCCAATGACAAATATTGAGGCAGAACAGTTGCAAGCGTGGTGTAACAATATTCAAAGTATGTAGGGGAATACTTTACGAAATGCCTAAAATATGTGAAAAATAAAATAACTTCAAGCAAGCAAGTAAAACTTCCCTTATGGCCTAAGGAAGCAGAGTCATGATTTAGGGTCTATATGGATCAGGCATATATCAGAAATAGGGGATATTTTTTTAATCGCTACACCCCAGAAATGCGGTAACGGCACTCATGTACAAGGGGCTACATAAGAGAATAAAAAGAATGAAGAGAAAGACGAATCAGTTACAGGGGAAGGATCAAGAGAAAAGATGAGAATACAGGTTTGATGACAGTTGCGAAGGTAGAATGAGAATGAAAAAGAAGTTACACAGACAAAAGGGACGAGGGAAGGACTGCTTTTCAAGTGGATAAGAGATAGGAATTGACATTGCATTTAAATTACAAGAGATTGTAGCCCTCAGGAAAGAAAGTATACGGAAAGGAGTTCCAACAATCCTAACAGTGGGTTTATATATTGATTCAAGGCGAACACACATAACCTCGCTGCTGATCTTTAAATCGGAAGAGAGGGTGAGGCCGAGGAGCCACAGTGTATTGGTTTCAGGGAGACTCACTTGGTCCTGATTGTGAGGGGCAATAGACACTGCCTATGATGGTTTACAGATAGCAGCTTCGTTTAAAAATTATTGAAATTTACAAGCCATTTCTTACACCAGTCTACACAGAGTGGAGTTTCTTCTCGAGATTAGCAGCGATGTTATGTTATGTTTTTTTCTTACTGATGCGAGAGTAAATGGTGGTGTCATCAGCCTAGATGCCTAGTTGGGATTTGATCACATCAGAGAGATTATTTATGAAGATAAGAAAGAGCGTCGGGCCAAAGATAGAGCCCTGGGGCACACCAGCTTTCGTGTGGTAGAATGTGGAGACGTGTCCGTTCAAGACGACCTTCATTATGCGATTTGATGGGAATGATTGGATCAAACCAAGCAATCGTCCCGTGATATGATGAAATATTTCAGCATTGATAATAGCCTCGAACACTTTTCTGAAAATTGGTAGAAGGCTGATAGTGTGATAATTGAATTGATTCGACTGAGTTCTTAAATACAGGAACCACAGAATAGGACTTCCAGTTGGAAGGAAAACAGGAAGCAGAGAGGCAGTAATTATATAGTTTGGAGAGGACAGAGTTCTGTGGAATACTTCACGACACCGACCAGGATACCGCCGCCTCCGCTCTCCTTATGGAGGTAAAGTTTTGAAAATTTCTTAGAGGGGGTAATGTGAACTTCTTTTATTTGAGACTTAGTTCTAAGGGGGAAGTCGAGTGCGGATACTCCAGACGAATAAAATGTGGAGTTGGAAGAAGTTCTGCGAGTAAACATTCAATCTTGTCAACAGATACCGTAAGGACCTCAAACTTATTGATTAATGAAAGCTTTTTTAATATTAGTTGATTCATATTCAGGACGGCCAGAAGTTTTCAGAGTAAAAGACAAAAAACAACCACAATAAAACAAATACTAAGAAGTATACATATGGAATGTATTACCCTAGATCCTACTCACCGACGATGCACCCGATTTTTGCCACGAGAATTTATGTGCGTGCTTAAAACAAACTTGATACCTCCTGTATAAGGCACCATCATATAACCCATATTCTAATGGCGTTGCAGAATGAATAGTACAAACCCTGCAAATGAGATTAAAAGCATTCTCATCACTTAAGAAAAACATTGAAGCGTATTTATTAAAACACTTCTCAGTTACAGATCTATTTCACATGCAGGCAGGAAACTGAGCCCATCGGTATTAATGGGAAAACAAATCAGAGCCCCTATAACTATGTCCTCCGCAATGAGAGAATTCGTGTGGTATATGAAAAATAAAGAGACGAGTCAAGAAGAAGCAGGTTTCCTGATGTAAAAATTTCCCAACATGACTATATAGTAAATAAAAGGAGAACATTTACTGGCACATGCAGTTCAACTCACAAACTAACACGAACTTGAGGATGTGAAAATGGAAGGTCAAGAATAAAAGAAAGTTATAAAAGTGTAACAGAGCGGGAAATGGAAGAAGATGAGTGGGAGAAAAATAAAGAGACACCCCGATCACCATTAAAGAGAAAACATAGGAGAAAAGAGGAAGGACAAAAATAGTAAAGAGTAGTAAGAGAACAAAACAAGTGTTTACGCCCTCTCCAATTTAGAAAACTGTAGAATCGTATGCAGATGATAATACCAGTTATTATCGAGAGCACTTAGAAAAGTAAGAAAAAGTAAGACAGAAAATAGCCTGTCGTCACAGGTGACAAGAAGGGCTGTGCTAAAACTACTGCTAGTCACATTGATATGCAAATCCTAACAATGTCTTTATGCTGAAATTCAGTTTCTAATGTGCGTTGTGTTGCAGTTGATATCGGCTCGGAACGACAACTCAAGAGGACGAGTTCGAATTCCAGTTTAATTGCTTGTATTCACGTACGCGCAAATACCCTTGGGATAGTTATTAATCGGTCTCCTACCGCCAGTTATGGATTAAATAACTGGGCATATAAGGTTTGATAATCTTGGCTGGCAACCAGTCTACCGTAGAAAGTAATGGCAATCTCCGGCGGAACAATCTTCTGTCTAGACAGTCATGTCTCTTTCAAAACATGATCGTCCAAGCATGGTTCACGTATGGCACTAACCTGACTGATTGAATATCTAGAAGGAAAAAGCTATTCAAGTGTGAAAGATAAAGTTTAAAAACATCTAGTAGTCAGTTCGCACCTACAAGGCGTGCTTTATCTCTGTCCTTTCTGCGTATATTTTTATTGCAACTGCTCTGACGAGCTTTGCCCCCATGCTCTCATGAATTTATGTGTGCTCCTAGATTGACGTCTAGATCCTACACTTTTACTGCTGAAATGCAACCGCTACTTCTACTTCAACGTATCTGCGCCTGTGGAACTATCTGCTGATCTTGAGAAGGATCTTCACTCAGGGATGGAATGGGTTAAGAAGTGGCTTGTAAATGTCAGTGCTGCTAAAACGAAACTGCTATTTGTCAATCATCACAGGCAACCTCTGCTTCCACCATATGCATGGACCAAGCGAGCCTCTCTGAAAGCAATATATTGCACCTCCTCGGCCTTACCTTATCTTTCGACCTGAAGTTAAATAATTACATTGTGTCAATAGCTAAATCAATAGCTACGAAGTTTAGTTCACTGTGTCGGGCCAGGAAGTTTTTTTTGTCTGAATCCATCTTGCACATATTCAAATCAACACAGAAGACTGTTGTCATATATGATCAAGCGCATCTGCTGTTTATCTCGGTGTTCTCGACAGGCTCCAAAAGAGAATCTCTAACGTGATAGGTCCCGACTTGGCAGCTCGACTCCAGTCACTTTCTCACTGGCCGGATGTGGCTTCCCTCTGTCTATTCTACAAATATATTCATGGCTTCTGCTCCGACGAACTTAAGTCACTGGTGTCCCTGCCACTAGAATTTACTCGTGCAACCAGACTTGTAACAAGGTCCCACCCATTTACAGTTAGATCAACCAAATCCAGCCGACAATTCTACTCCACCAGCTTTCTTTACTCGCACCCCCTGCATATAGAACACCTTTCCGTATACTTGCTTTCCTGACCGCTACAACCTCCAGGAATTTAAATGCAATATCAATACCCATCTTTTATCCACTTGACTCCAGTTCTTTCTACATCACCCTGTATATCGTTTTCTTTTCATTTCTCTTCACATTTGTCTTGAAAATTGTGCTCCCATCCGTCTCTTGCCGTTTCTCTGACTCACACTGTAACTGTTCTGTCTTTTTCTTCACTCTTGTCTTGTCTAAACGTTTACTCATATGTAGACATCTGCGCATCAGTGGCAGTACCGCCTTGCTTGGATGAATCGATTAAAAAAAATCTTGCTTCCTTGAAAAATAACATCGTCAACAATTTAAATAACATGTCAATCGTCATACTCTGTCTCCTTACATCTTTTATCTTTTCGTCTATCCTCCCTATACTAAGTCTTTGCTCACTTTCAATCCCTGTAACACCCTGATTACTAGTGGCATTCGCGCCTTGCTTGGAGTGAAATAATTAAAAAAGCGGCTTTGTTGACATCGAACAGATTCTTCTTATAGCCAGAAAGAATTTGTCGTGTGTTATTAATATTAGGCAGGTATGATTCTCCTCTTTGCGAGTAGATCGTTAAGACATAACCCGGTCGTTAAGTGACGATGCACTGTAATTCATTTCGCAAAAAACAATCATTTGGTTCGTCAACAATCAGTGGAAATTTTCCCTTCACTATGTAGGTATCAGAACCAAAATGAAATGGTAGTGTGTTTATAATTACACATTAACCATGCAAACGTGGAAAAAGTTGTACAGCGAAGCAAGATTTTGATTTTATTTTCCGCTTCCTTAAGGACCCTGGGAAATTCTTTGTTTATGCGCAAATAATTTGGTTAAGATTTACTCAGTATCGAAGAATTTATTTAATATGCTGGTAACAAGCAAATTATAATTAAATAATACTGACTATCAAATATTGAAAAAAATCAATTACCTCAGAACGAAAAGAGAATAATGCTAACATTATTATTTTACAAGCATGACAAATGAATAGGTTAACTAACATAAAAAACAAAACTTTTAATGGAAAGTAGCCTTTGAATAAAACACACAATAATCATAAAGACAAATTAATAGTTAAAAATAAATTAGGAGACATTTTTGAGAAATCGAAATATTTTTTCTTGATCCAATAAAATTTTCTGCATTAACGAATCATTCCCGCGTAACGTTCCTCAAAAAGAGATTCACATATCCAGATTATCAGAAGAAAATTATTCAATTAGTTACATTCGGTGCGTAAATTGATCATTAATATTTTTATTTATTTATTTTATTAGATATTTTTGTCGAATACGTTAATTTCTTAATTAAACGCCAATAATGATTCGTTGCTTAGACAGAATTAACATCGAACTGGAGTGCGCATTGCATTGGTTGGTTTTACTTTCTATCACGTGTAGAAATTGGTTCGACTGTTTTGATATATAAGTGAGTAGGGAAAGTCACATTGCACTCAATTTGAGGTCGAACATGATAAAAAATCACACAAAATATCTATTTCCAAAATGTTAACTGTTGTTTTGTTTTTTTTTAAATAAGAGTAAATTTAATTTTAAAATTGTTTTATTCTAGTGATAAGTGAAAGTCTGTTAGTACAGCTTTATAAAATATATAAATTAAATATATCTGATCTCAGTCGGTTTAAAATTAAAAATATTTAATTTCATATCAACAACTGTTTGCATTCAACTTAATCGAGAGAATAATATCATCAGTCGATAAAAATACACAATTTTGCATTCCTAAAATTAGAGAACAATGCCTTTTCGTTGGTTCAAGAAAATATAATTTTTTCAAAACTGAAGTTAGATTAATTGAACTTGAAGGAAGAGGCTACAAAATATTGTATCTATTAGGTAAGTAAATATTTTTCATACTTAATCTGTTATATCAACGTGAAAGGAGTTTTTTAATTTTGTTCCAATTACATGAAAAAACTATAACAAATTATGGGTAAATTTTCCAGTAAAAATATTTTTTTCTTACGAACAGATTAAAAAGTATTCATTGACCAACTCTAAAAAAATTGGGGAATTTTGATGAACCTCTTACGGATTTTCTATCAAATTGTGAAATGAAATTGTTTTAGAACGGGCAAACCTCAAGAGCTTTTCATACAAAGGCGGGCGTCTCTGAAAGCTCTCTCCTATGTATTAATCATTTTCTACACGTATTTTCATAGCAACTGCTCTGAGGAACATTTTCCCTGGTTCTCTTAACACAGGTATTTACTCATGCTAATAGACTGGCATCAAGGTCTTATCCTTTTACCGCCGAAACATTTAAATGTAACCCTTCTCTTCTACTCTGATAGTTTCTTTTCACACACTTTCTTGCTTCACTAATAGCTACAATTTCTAAATGTTTCAATGCAACCTCATTAGCCATTTTCTATCGACGGGATTTTCACGCATCTCTTATATTTTCTGTACCACTTTTTTCTTTTAGTGTAACCTCTGCGGGGGGAGCCTACCTTACTTGGGGGTTAAAATGATTATATATATATATATATATATATATATATATATATATAAACTAATTCTAAATCTAATCTTCTTTATATATGGAACTTCGTCTGTGTGTGT
The DNA here is from genome assembly GCA_037127315.1 of Ascarosepion bandense. NCBI lineage: Eukaryota > Metazoa > Mollusca > Cephalopoda > Sepiida > Sepiidae > Ascarosepion > Ascarosepion bandense. The sequence goes on from JBBBDQ010000930.1 coordinate 1,444,630, forward strand.
GTGTCAGTGTGTGAGTGTCCGTTACGCATAGACTCCGAAACGGCTAAACTAATTTTCTTGAAGATTTACACAGTTGTACTATGAGCGTCTGCGAGTGTTCTTAGCTAGGTTTTCTGTCGAGGTAACCCCGATAAATATCGAAAAACGATAATCGAAAAAGTCGGTTATAGAAAAAGTGGTACGATTTTAATCCAATTTGATAGACTCATAGACAAAGACATAAGAAACGACATTCAGAAGTTTCAAGGTTGCAGTTCTTACAATAGTGCAGAAAATCGATAATATATATATATATATATATATATATATATATATATATATATATATATATATAAAACGTAAGATGTTTGTGTGTGTTTCTGTTTATCTGCCTGTATGTCTGTATTTTTTTCAGTCCTTTATTTTAGTTTTTGCATCGGTTTTGGCCCTGAGTAGATATAATTGTTATTCTTAGTCTCAGCCATGATTCCATTTACTCAGAGTATTATTTAGCCTTTAAAATTCAGTTTAAGACGAACAAATTTTTTTTTATATCGATACCAGAAAATCAAAATTTGACTTACATCCGTTCATTTTTCTCCGGGTTATACTGCTAGTATATATATATATATATATATATATATATATATATATATATATAAATTTCAAAGGAATATTATGATGAACAATATACTTATAAAATTCAGAGATGGGATGAGCATGTTGGTGATCTCTTTCACGACAAGCGAAAGCAACCAACAATACACAAAATACAGATGAACCAGAAATATTAAAAGTCGATATGAAATCGGCAATGGCCAAATTGGACAGAAATAAAGCAGCATCAAGACCCGATGGGATTATAATAGAGATGTTGATGACCTTAGAAGAGATTGACACAGAGATGTTCACAGAAATAATAAAGGGATTTTACAACAGCAGCAATATGCCCGAAGACCTAAGCAGATCAACTTTGATAGCACTACCTAAGAAGTCAGGTGCAAAAAAATGTGAACTTCACCTAAGAATCATCTAAATGAGCCACATAACAAAACTTATCATCCGGATTTTGATAAACTGAGCGTGCAGCTATATTGGCCCAGAGATAGATCAAGAACAGTGTCGATTAGTTAAAGATACGGGAACAAGGAATGCGATATTCATGCACGAAATGCTATTGGAAAGTGCAATACAAATGCAGAAGAAGCTCTATCAGTTTTTCATAGACTACGCAAAGGCATTTGACAAAGTGCACCATAAAGACTAGATAGAGATGCTCGATAACCTCGACATTTTCGGAAAGAATATATGCTGCCAGCAAATCGCTTGCGTACGGATAAAAATTTAATTCAGTAGATATACACAAATACAAAAAGCCGTAAGACAAGAATGTGTTTTCTCACTGGATCTTATAGTGAAACAAATAAGTGAAATAAAAGACTTAACAGAATTCGTCATTGGTGGCCACAATTGGCACAATAAATGATACTCAGATGACACAGTGTTGATAGCAGAAATGGAAAGGAAAATGCAGGACATCTTAGAGAAGGTAAAAACAGAAAGCAAGAGAATAGAAATATATTCATAAACTTCAAGGAAATTGAATGCATGGTCATCAGCGAAAAGAAGCCGACTACAGGTCGGAAAATCTAAAGTAAAACATGTAAAGAAATGTAAATACCAGGAAATCGGGCTGAGAGAATATGGCGAGTGTTATGCTGAGATCCAAAAAAGCATTTGCGTAACCAAAGACGCATTTCAATAGCTAACCAAATTACGGAAGGACAAGAAAACCTCATTGGAAACAAAGAGAGTGCAGGATTACTATGTGAAGTAGCAGAAGTGTGGTTCGACAGAAGGATGTCGAGAATACACTGGACTGAGCATGTAACTATCGACGAGGTGTTGGAGAGGATGGAAACGAGGAGAAAAATCTTAACATAAGGAAAAGAAAGTTGATGTTTTTTGGGACATGTAATAAGAAAAAGGATGTGCGGTGTGGTGCAGTGGTTATCCGCTCAGAACGAGAAATCAGGGAGCTGAGTTCGAATTCCTGCTGAATCCATTGCATTCACTTACGCACAAATACCCTTGGGAAAGGTATTAATCCGTCTCTTCCCTCCAATTATGGGTTAAATGACAGGATAGATTGGGTTTTATAGCCTTGGCTGGCAACCAGTCTACCACAGAAAGCAATGGCAACCTACTGCGGGATAATCTTCTGCCCAGTCAGTCATATCTCGAAAGAGACATGATCGCTCAATTTTGTTTCACGTATGGCACTTACATAACTGAATAAGAAAAAAGGGTCTGGAGAATTTAATATCACCTTGACGGATAGAGAGAAAGAGAGATAGGGAAAGCAGAACGAGACATACTTGATAGGCAAATGGATGCCATAGCCGGGTTTGGGTGAGATACCAAGAGAGATAGAAGAGACAGTGCCGAGTAGATGTCCATGATCGCCTACGTCTTGATATAACATGGCAAGAAGAAGTTATGTTATTTATTGAAGTATTTTTAGTGCGACGTTAAAGAATCTATGCAAATTTAAAAAGTTTTGTCTGATAAATTAGGCCCAGCAAAATTATAGTGATGCTTTGACTTTTATACATTTTCCGTTTTTATTAATTATGACACATCAAATTAGTTAAGATTTTATTCATTGATTAGCCTTTTCATTTTATATATTTTGCAATTTTTGTAGTTTTCGAAAATGCATATTTTGCTTGTGGTGATTCATAATTAGAATTCTGGCTTGAATATATTTTCTATTCAATGCATCCAATTAAAAATATCAGCTTCGGATTTACTTCAGATATATTAAAGTTTTGAAGTCAGTTTGTCGGCAAAAACTGCGAAACGATGTATTTTTGTACATTTTTCAGCTCATCTCACTAACTTACATCCTCGCTCTCATGCTTTTCCTTTGTCCACACCACTCTCATCAGTACTCCCTTCCCTCTCATACTCTTTTCCTGACACCCCCTGCAACCTCTCACTTATCATAATATTCCTCCTCTGTAACCCCCCTTCACAACAGTGGCAGTAAAATACGTTCCTTGGGGCGACACGATTATATTAAAAAAAATACTCAAAATGGGTAATGTATGAATTTGAATTTTGGTATCGGTATTTATTACATCAACCTGCAGCATCTGCACTGAGTGTCATGTTGAAAAATCAATCTATCCTGATGTATGAGGTTACTGCATTGAATGAATGTAATTGTGATTTGTATTTTGATAGCCATGGTCAGATAATATAAACATCGAAATAGTTGTATAAACAACGTGCCTAAAACATGACGTGTCAAACGAGATTCGGTTGAATATATAGATCAGAAAACAGTTAAGTCGTCAGCAATTGCAATCGGAATACAGACTGAAAGAGACCCAAGAGGTAGCGGATAAACGCAGACTTTATTACCTGCATCGTATCGTATGCGTGTATGCTGATCCTAGCGACAACCCCTACTCCACAGCTAACGTCACCAAGAAGCGAATAATGAAAATTTTGTATACCTTTATTTACATAAGTGTTTTTTACGTTCTGTTATTTACCCCATAAATGGGGGGAAGAGACGGATTAATACCTTTCTCATGGGAATTTGCGCGTAAGTAAATGCAAGGAATTTAACTGGAACTTGAAAGTGGCTCACCGATTTCGTGTTCCAAGCCGATATCCACTGCACAAAACGGCAAATTTCTATGATCAGCCGAACCAAATGAAAATCATCCTGAGTAGTCCTGTCCCTCACAGAACATGATCGGAAACAGACTACTCAGGACAATCTTCAAACTGTTATAACCTTTGTCCAAATCTTCATCTCTGCATTAAGCATAGTTAAAGGATCAAAATTACCGATTACGTCCCCACCGTTTTTGCACTTACGCAACAACTTTATGACACTACGGGTGAAGCGTTAAGGTATATGCTTATTCAGCAACTAATAGTTGAACATCAGTGCCAGCAGAGGAACAAACCCCAAACCTCTTATAGGGTAGACCATCTATCTACGGAGTCTGGTATCAACCGACCTGCTTCAGCGATTCCCCTATTTCCTCCTCTGTGATTGCTCCTTCCCGGTACAGTCACTTAGAGACGGAAAGAATCAGCCAAATAGGCATCGAACTGAGCAGGAATAAGTCAGGAATAAGTTTCTACTCTTTTTAGCAATGGTCTCAACTACTGGATATATATGTGATGTAAATCGTAGAACTTTACCTGGCCCCCAGTCAACAGGCTGGGGTCCAAAATGACAAAAATAAGACCAGTTTAAACCGGTTTGAACCCATCCATCGTGGTGGATAGGTAATGTTTTGACCAGTACCTGGGCGTACGCGCTCAGGTTCTCCACATTAAAAAAGACCTTGTGTCACATCTCTCTCAAGTGAGGGAGAAGAATAGATATCTCTGGCCCCCGGCCTTCGGGCTTGGGTCACAATGACCAAGTTAAAACCCGTTTAAAGCCAGTTTAGACCGGTTTTGTACCTATCCACTGCAGGTGGATAGGTAATATTTTGACCAGTACCTGGGCGTACATTAAAAAGACCTTGTGTCACATCTCTCTTAAAAGGGGGAGAAGAGTAAATATCACCTGTAGCCCGATTAGCTTTTTTGCGCCAGCTCCAGTTAGAGAAAAATTGGTCAGAAGTAATGGAAAAAGGTCGCTGCGTCGGTCGAGATTTGGCGTCGAAGTAATTTGCCCTTAATGGGTTTGGCTGAGACGTGTGTTACATACGTCTTCCTCATTATCCTTTACCGGTTTACTCTACTTCAACTTCGCAAACGACGTCGAAAGGTGATCAAGCGTTTGCTATTTTCCCTTTTGTGGAGAGGACGACAACATTACGACAACAAACATGCCTGTGACCAACGTCCGTGTCATGGGTGTCTGGGAATGCCGCAATTGATGAGCCACAGTCTCGCATCAAAGCTGGTCTTTCACAGACGTGCGGTGATGAAAGACTGGGATAGTGAGGGACCTGTTCGATAGCCTTACTATCACCCCCCACATTTCGAGACGGTGCCGTAAACCTCGAAGGCGATTGAGTTTTCTTCTCGAATGTCTGGCGGCTTTGAGGGCCGTTCATCGGTCCCGTGACCTTTCACAGCCTTGGAGAATCTCCTTTCGGGGATTAGTGGTGGGTGTCGTGAAGGATACACTACGCGAAGAGCTCGGCCTGTCGGAGGATGAGTATCGCTTTTTTTGGTCTTAGGCCCCAGGTGCAGACTATCTCAGCAACTTTGTGTTTTTGCTTACCTGGTGATGGTCTCGGAACCGGTTGTCTCAATGACATGGCATTCATATGGGACCTGGCGGATTTGCCAGATTGTGAACGCTGCAAACATGGTTTAAAGGAGACGTCTGCGCACGTCTTTTACCATTGTTCGCGGGTTCGCTCTCTATGGGACCGTGTCGGCGAGTTGACTGCTCGTATCCCGATTCGTTAATTCGTGCTCATTGATCGTGCATACGCTTGTGACAATATGTCTACCCCGTTCTCTGAGGTGAAGCGTATGGTGTTTCTGTTGCTGCTATCCACGGATCGAAGGGTGACATGGAAGACGAGACTGGACGAAGTCTTGCAGGTTGGCCGTTTTTCACATCATTATGAAGATCATAACTGACTGGAAACGGCTGACTTCAACAGGCTTCAGCCAAATGTGGGTAAATGTGGCGAACGTGGTTCACGTGAACGTGGCTAGCCTTGATTTTCTCTTTTAGGTCTGTTAATTACATTGGGTTGGATTCCTTTAGAACCATCCCCTGGTTAAGGTAGTACTTTTTTGTGTACCTCGTTGATGCGAATGAATGGGTTTCTAGCCTGTAAGTGGCTTTCTCTTTTGTTATGACCCAATTCAATATTCCCAACTTCCCCAGATTGGTTTTTGTCCCATTTTATCTTGGCTGGATCAGTCTTTGATTTTCCCTTTCCATTAATTATTTTATACTACCACTTTTGCTTAGCGAGTGTGCTAGTTGATTTCGCCGTTTGGCGGAATAGAGCAACCACTCTTCTATGTTGGTTGAACGAGTCTTACTAACATTTCTTTATTTTAGTTTAAAAAATTATGTTTTACTTTAGTTTGTCTTTGGGTATTTCATCCCCCTCCCTCAATTCATTATCATTAAATCTTTTAAATATACCTTTTATTACTATATATATATATATATATATATATATATATATATATATATATATATATATATATATATTATTGTATATATTAACATTTTTATCTCATGGGTTTGCTGTTCCCTTTTTTAGGTGTAATTATGTGGTATTGTGGTGTGTGAAGGTTAGGAAGGAGATGGAAGGGTTCTTGTGGTGAATGTGAAAATTGTTAATAAGTGATTGGGTCGTAATAGTGTTTAGCTAGGTATATCTACCCCCCCCCCTTTTGGCCTTGTACCACAATTTTGTATGTTTTACAAAATAAATATATAGCTAGGCTAGCTGTGGTAACTATTCATCTTGGACAGAACATTAGAAGTCAGTGAAAGCAGAATGATTGCTCAGATTAAATAAATATGAAGCCGTTTAACTGAGCCTTGAAACATACTGCAGGTGGTTACTGGGGAACGGTAGTAAGAGTATATAGGTAATGTGGTCACACAAATTTGCACGGGATGAATACACCCCAGACATATCTGTTGCAAAATCACTATCATCTGAATATCTAACGATATTTTTCTGCTGATCAATAATTGATCACTGATGCTAAACAGAGAAAGGAATCGATAAGTGATATATATATATATATATATATATATATATATATATCATTGACTACAGCAGTCGGCGCTTAGAAAATGCTTCTGCAAAACAAAAACTGGAAAAATCCTTTTTTTACCACTATGAGAAGTCTACTGAAATTGTCTAAACTTAAAAAGATGGTAGTTTTTAGCTCATACTCACATTCTTAATACAATGTTTATGAGTGTTTTACATAAATAGTTAATAAAGGCATAAGTTTATGATGTGATGTGACCAGTTAATATACTTGTAGTTATATCAAAATTTAGTGAATAAATGTGCGCATATATTGTTAACAATTTTTCATTAACTGAGTGAGCATTTGTTTTATATGGCATCTTTTATTAATTAATGCGAACCAGTATGAAATACTGTTATACCCATCTTGGAAATGTCCCTACTTGTTAGACTTGGCATGATTTGAAACGTATTGCTATAAATCGTGAATTAATTAAGTTATGATATTATTTAAACACACCGAAAATCTGATTATTTAAGATATAGTTTCCTGCTGTATTTTTTTTATAAAATGATGACATCAAATCGCAAAGAGTTTTCGATATTATTATTCGAGGAAACATTTTTTCGGGAGTCCGTTCTACAATGTTGGTCGTAAACCGTTTGAATGAAATATCCATCTTAACACAATTTGACCCACTGTACGCAGCATGGCAAAACTGACTGAACAGATCAGAAATGTTGGGACTTATGAATGTCGTTTGTCCAATTTGCCATGGATATAACGATAGCAGGGTCTTACTAAACGAACAGAAAATCCTATATAAACTTTGAGTTACAGAAATATACTGAATATTCAGACCAAACAAACTCATTTGATTCAAACTGTATGCTATAAATAAATTATAAAACTAAAATTTTACACTTTAACACAAGATATTTCTGATAATTCTGCAAAATCTTTCATTGATTTTGTTAAGATTCTCATGGTTTGGTTGCATTGTTTCCTTTTGTCAAACTATTATTTCCTATTCTCATACACATCTCTTTAGGGTCTTTAATTATTTGTTAGATTAGTATCTTGAGATTATAGAAATTGATCTATTAATTGGATGAATTTTACATTTTGGTAAGATGTGCATTTTTGTGGTATGTGCGTTGTGGTACATTGGATATCGGCTCGGAAGGAGAAATCGGGGAGCCGAGTTCGAATTCCAGCTGAATTCATTGCATTCACATACGCGCAAATACCCTTGGAAAAGGTATTAATCCGTTTATTCCTTCCAGTTATGGGCTAAATAACACAACAGATTGGATTCTATAGCCTTGGTCGGCAACCAGTCTACCACAGAAAGCAATGGCAACCTAATGCGGGATAATCTTCTGCCCAGTCAATCATGCCTCTTTCGAGATATGATCGCCCAAGCGTGTATCACGTATGGCACTTAATTGACTGTTTATTTTTTTAATGTTGTGAGAGAACCTCAGACCTCAGTTTTGGTACTTCCGCGATTTTCCTGAGACGTGCGTGGGGACATCGGGTTGGCAGTTTTCAGGTTTTTGCTTCCCACTGGTAGTTAGGAGCCCTAACTCATGCTAAGTGTTAAGAGCGGCTTCTCTGATTGACAGTTGCATAATATCGGGATTATTTCAGTGCCTCATTGCGCATGGATTGCAGCACCGACGCCACACTTTTTCGCGTCACCAACATCATCAAATATCAACAACCATATCTCCGAAAAAAAAAAAGCTAAACCATGTAAAGTAATATCACCTAAACTTCTTGACATTTCCTTTACTAACATCCGGATATTCGAACCAACTTCTTTAGCGCTGAATCTTTCCTCCACCAAAAGTCCCCTGACATCGTAGCGGTTTTTGAGACTAATCTCAACCTCTCAATTCCCTCCTCGGACTTCCCGCTCACTGGCTACCTTCTCCTCTTAAGGAAGGACTCAACTGCCGATATTCATGGTCTGGCGGTTTACGTCAGTGAACACCTCTCTCTAGCTAGAGTGACATCTCTTGAATCTCCTTAACACCCATACATATCTCGTCGGCTGTCACTTCTCAAAATCGGTTAGCTATCTTGTCTTTCTGTACCGTTACCCCTCTTCTCCTGACTGCTCTCTGCTATACAGCATCTTTAACAATATAGATAGATCTACTTATTGCCACTCGCTAACATATTTGTGTTCGGAGATCTTAACGCCCCTCATGCCAAGTGGCTTAAAAAACTGTCACTGATTCAGCTGACATTCACGCCATGAACTTTGCTATTTCTCAATACCTTACGCAAGTGGTGGATTTCCCCACGCGATTACCCACTATTCTTTCGGGACATTCTTCTCTACTGGATCTCTGCTTCACCTCTGTTCTTGACTCCTGTGAAATATCTCAGCTTTGCTCTTTCCGTAATCTAATCATTCTGTTGCTTGTGTTAATATCTCTCTTCACTTTCATTTCCCCCAGAAGCCTCCTATCAAGAAGATCTACTGCTACCAAAGAGCAGAATGGGATCCGCTTCACAATTTCCTATACGACGTTCCATGGAGAAAAGTGTTCAGGCTCCCAGTTGAGGACTGTGCCTCTGGGGTCTTTTCTTGTATGAAAGATATCATTGATGCATTCATATCGATTAGTAAGTTACCTCCAAAGCCTCATCCCTCCCCCTGGTTTCTATCCTACCTGTTCCACTGCCATTGCGCACAGAAACTACTACTGCCGGCTGTTTCGAAGCCATTCCAATGACCTTAATAGGCTCTTATTCGCCTCTGCTCGTAATGAGTGTAAGAAGATCCTTATTAACGCTAAGCTGTTGTTTTCTGAGACAATGAAACAGCTCATAGCTAACCCCAAGTTAGGCTCCATGAACTATGGGCGACTGTGCAAACGTGTGATGAACAACAGCATGTCTTCTTTCCCTCCCTTAATCAATAAATTTGACGTCCTCACAGCATCTGTGGACAAGGTCGAATACTTTGCTCGCAGATTCTCATCAAACTTCACATTTGACTCATTCTGAGTGCGGGTACCCGACTTCCCTCGTAGAACTGAAGCTCAACTGAAAGATGTTTACATAACTTCGTCTCTGGTATCTAAAATAATATCAAGAAACCATAAGGAGAGAGGAAGGGATGGAATCCCGTTCATTGTCCTGAAGAAATGTACACCCGAACTCTCCGTCCTCTCTAAACACTATAACTGCTTCCTGTTTTCCTGCCTGCTGGAAGTCCTCTTCTGTAATTTCAGTATTTAACGACTCGGAGAACCCTCTGACCAATCCAATTATTACACTATTAGCCTCCTACTAATTTTCGGAAAAGTGTTCGAGGCTGTGATCAGTGCTGAGATAATTCAACATCTTACTGCTCATAAACTGTTCTCAGACAGAGAGTATGGATTTCGATTTTCCAGGTCTACTGACGATATACTAAAACCATCAGGGTATACATATACCAGGCTCTCGTGATCTGATTCAATCATTCCTATCTAAGCACATAATGAGTGTAGTCTTGAATGGACATCTACATACTATCGCCCGAACGCTGGTGCTCCCCAGGGCTCTTTCCTAGGCTCGATATTCTTTCTAATCTTCATGCGCTCTCACTCTCTGTTCACTAGGCTACACGGTCCATCGTCATTAATAAAAATATAACTTATATTTTTATATATATAAGTGTTTGTTGTCTGTCGCTATATAACAAACATTATTTGGTGCCTAAGTGACCTGCTGTTTTGAAACAACAAAACAGATTGATACCAGCTAGTTACCACGGCAACGATTGAAAATTCCGGAATTAAAACTACCGGATAGAAGACGAAAATAGTAAACAACAGGACGAGAATATATAGCAGCGCGCGACTAAGTGACCATAGACATCAACGAAAGGTAAGTGACTCATTGATTTGATAGTGTGTGTGTTCTCTGCTCGTGTTTATAATAAGTCCAGTTAGAAAAAAAAATGCATACTTTTGCCATTGAGAAATGTGGATTGTTGGTGTCAAACACATTAAGAAGGGTAGAACGGATGGGGTGAAGACTATATGCAGAGAATAGTACGCTTAGCGGAGAGCGCGTAGGTTTGGGGTTGACGGGGGTGTTAAAGTTGACGTGGGCGTTAAAGTTGGCGGGAGGAGTGGAGTGTTAAAGTTGACGGGGAGGAAGAAAGTTGAAATATTTACCTATCTGTAAGTACAAAACATCTGAGTTAATGATTTATTTTTGTTGTTAATATTTTACCATATATGTGAAGTGGGTTTACTGGTATGTTGCTTAATTAATCGTACTTTTATTGAGTAAGTGAGATGTAAAATCATGTAAAGGATTTTCTTCTACTCTTTAAAGTGGATAATTGGATTAACTTGTTGATAACAATGTTTTCGTTGGGTTGTGCAGAGTTAGGTTTTTTTTTTTTGGATCTCTTTTCAATGACTGTACACTACAAAATGATTTACATTTCTATGGTTGTGAATTATGCTTTTGTGCAGGTTCCCATCAATTCAACATCCTCTGTGAATTTTCATTTATGTGACTTGGGAAATATCTTTTGAAGATATATTAATTTCTGAAAACTAGTAAATACCTTGGAACAGATAAATATGGAGTGATTTAGTGAAGGATATGAAGAACTCCCGAAGAGGTTGACGATAGGAGTCATTGCTGGCGTGGTCGGCGTAATAATAATCCTGGGAATAATAGCCAGGAAGCGGATTTTTAAGTGTAAAAGAAGCAACAGTGCTTCGGAAAAGGAAATTGAGTTATCCGTTGTGAATAGTACTCCGGGGTCAACGGGTGTTCAACACTGAAATGTCTCTGCGTTAAACAGAGAGATGTCAACAAATCAGATATGCTTGGTTTCGAATCCAGAGGAAGTAGTTCAGGGAATGGAAAGCATTGTACAAACTAAGGAACTACGAGTCACGGGTCCATTTTTTTAGACTAAATTAATATAGATGAAACCTTTAATCCTCCACAAGTAAATTGCATGCGGATTAACGTTGGAATCAGGGTAATTTTCTTCATTTTCTATTGAACATTTCTCGGTCAGACTATGAATGATATGTACGGCAGATAATGGCCATTTTTTCTGTGTTCAAACATAGTATGTTTCAAATTAAATTAAATTAAATGAGGTTACATGTGTAACAATAAACTCGAGCAGAAGCACGCATGGTGTTGGTCAAAGGTCATTTACTCGATGTTAGTTTGGGAACTAGGGCGTGGTTACCGCTTAATAATCATGTGGTTATGCATCGAGGAGTCTACGCTTATGGACAGAGTCGAGAAAGAAAATGAACATTTTTAAGAACTTTGCCCAATTCTGTGAAAATGGATATTAAAAAAAAAAAAAAAAAAAAAAAAAAGGAGGAAAAAAAAAAAAAAGAACAATGAAACATCGAGCTGGTAGAACAATTTTCAAGTTGGACACGAACATTGTTGGGTTGCCGATGTAGGCTCCCCTATATATTTTTTTTTGTTGTTTTTGTTGTTTTTTTGTTTCGGCATGCACATGTTTTTGTTGTTTTGGCATGCACATGTTATACAATTGTCGGACTTGTGTGGCGTGGGGAGGAGAGTGAGGGTGTTGCGCTTAAAATGTTCTTAGGTGAACATTTTGGAAAATGGGTGGGCGAGGAATGTAATATAACAATCTCGCCCCACCCGAGGAAAGGCTGATGCAAGCGGGGGTGTTTTCCGGTCGTTGAAAGGAACGGATGTTTGTTTGACCTTATTTCCGGCAGTAGCGGAAATGGCTACAAGAGGCAAACAGAACAGGTGTCTCTGAGAATTACGTAGGCGTGCGTGGGCGAGGCAAAGCCGGAAGTCCCGGTTTGGAGATTATAAAAGACCTCGGGCACGGATTACGGAGGCAGAGAGACAGAGGTACGAGACAGTCCGGACAGACCAGACCAGAGGAGCAACAGATACGACCCCCCCGTCAACCCTTGGAAGCGCGCTCTCACTCTCTGTTCACTAGGCTACACGGTCCATCGTCATTAATAAAAATATAACTTATATTTTTATATATATAAGTGTTTGTTTTCTGTCGCTATATAACAGGAGGTTTCGCTTTGTTTTTACTCTTTTAAAATTTTAACTCTCTTAGGTAGACATCAGAGGCGGTAACGCTTTGCTTTGAGGGGAAATGAATTAAAAAATTAAAAAAATATTAATATCTTTCTAATCATTGAAGGAATCTTGACAGAATTACGAAAACACTGAAAATTACTGGAACATGGATGAATCATCATAGACGATGCTTTGTGTTGGCAACCTCATCGAGCAAACAAAGTATTTTTTTTTAATCATATCACCCTGAGCAAGGCGGTAACGCCACTGATGTGCAGGGGGCTACGTAAGAGTGAAAAGATTGGAAAAGAGAAAGCCAGAAACCACATCCTAAACAGGGAACAAGGGATGAGCCTCTTCACCTGTTCAATAGATGAGGGTGGACTGTGAACCGGGCGATAATTTAGTTTAGTGTATCTACTCCAATTGGAAAAAAAAGCAAAAGGAGTGAAAAGATTGGAAAAGAGAAAACCGGAAACCGCATCCTAAACAGGGAACAAGGGATGAGCCTCTTTACCTGTTCAATAGACGAGGGTGGAGTGTGAACCGGGCGATAGTTTAGTTTAGTATATGTACTCCAATTGGAAAAAAAAGCAAAAGGAGTGAAAAGATTGGAAAAGAGAAAAACGGAAACCGCATCCTAAACAGGTAACAAAGGATGAGCCTCTTCACCTGTTCAATAGACGAGGGTGGAGTGTGAACCGGGCGATAGTTTAGTTTAGTATATCTACTCCAGTTAGTTTAGTATATCTACTCCAATTACTTTAAAAAGTTCTATTTGGTGAACACTAAATCTCTTGTTCGTCTACATGAAAATTCAAGGTGACACTCTAAAATTTAATCCGAGTAAAAATAAGATCGTTACAATGTAAAGTCAGTCGATATTCTCCATACTCACCAGATTTAGCATTTAAATATTTGTATTTGTTTTGAACCGTGTAGCATTTGGCTGAGAGTTGAGAAACAAAGGCTTTAAAAACCGTTGCAATCCAATATTCTCTTCACGGAAGGATCTACATTGCTTTAAAAATGCAGTTGAATTTGTGTTTTCTTGTTGCACCGAACCTGTTTGGAAAGGAATATGATTAAAACTTGAAAAATAATTTTGAAACAAATAGAATTATACGAAACTGAGTCTAATATTTTATATGCATTTCTTATCGTTTTTGGTAAATTGTAATTACTTGACGAATAACCTAAAATTTGTTTTTTTTTTAACTAGAGCAACAACAAATCATTGACTTTCTCGAAGTAAAATTTTTTTCCCATGTTTTCTAATACTGCTGACTTACATTCAAAGCGATGTTGTGTCAAAATTAAAAGCCTCTTATTTGTTTTCTTCTGAGTTGCACAGAATCATCAGATAGGCTGCATGCCAACTCGCGGGGTCTACTTTGCTAATCTATGATTAATCAAGTCGCTCGGCAAACTCGGTAAAGTTGTTGGTTTCATGATGAATGCACATATGTTAAGCATTATGGAAAAATATTTCAATTATTTGCAGCATAAACTGAAGTTGTAAATGCAGGAACTTACTCAGGAAATGTTCAAGCGAATCTACTCGTGTGCGTTATGAGAATTGTGTTAGTGTGAGTAAAAAAAAGTTATCAGGAAAAAGGGACCTTAATTACCTGGAATGATTGAAGACATGTTGAGTATTGTAAAAATGTTGGATGAAAAATAATGTTGAAATATGAATACACTAGCTCTGCCCGATCCGTCCGATTTTAACATTTGGATTTTAGAAGTAATTTTAGTATGCTTTTATAGATAGCCTATTCAATACCAGGTAATGATGTGATTATTCATAAATATATTTTACAAATGTGAGATTAAGCTCCAGATCATAGCTAGTGCTGAAAAATATGGAGTTGCAAGCTACTAGTACATAAGAAAGGTTGATTAATCACATACTCATTTTTTACTCTAGTCTCCACGCGGTATAATTTTTTTCTCAGCCATGTGTTTCAATTTTTTTTGTCTTGTTTAATTTTTCCCTTTCATATATATATATATATATATATATATATATATATATATATATATTTGTAATAAATTCTAGATTAAAAGTTGCATTTAAATTTTCTAATTGAATTTTCTCAAATTAATTTTACTATGTTACTGTCTTTCTCTCTCTTACTTCATATATATATATATATCCGAAGACAGATCTGTTTCGCTGTATCGTAGCTCATCAGTACGGTTAGACATCCGATTGCTTTTTACCCAGGATTGAAAACCGACCGAACTGGCGTCAGTCGGCGATTGTTACCTCTATGGTTGCTCGGTAGAAGGAGGCAGACATTTTGGTGTGTACATTATCATTATACACACGTCTAATAGCTGAGCGTGTTCTAAATCTTTGCTGAATGAACGATGCGTAGATGCCAGTGTAGCTACTGTTTTTCAAAATCTACCATTCTTCCAGAGTGCTCAATCAGTGTGTGAGAGCGTAAATAGTCATCCGCAGACAGATCTGTTTCGCTGTATCACAGCTCTTCAGTACGGTTAGGCATCCGATTGCTTTTTACCCAGGATTGAATATTTACATTCTTCCACCTTTCTCCGGTTTGCCTGAGTTAACAAATTAAGGCATTGTGATGTGTTGTGTTGTGTTGTGCTGTTTTTCTTTTTCTTTATTTGTCCGTCTCCCGAGATGTTATCAACCCAGTAGAACAACGAATAAACCCGACAAAGGGACGATGAATTCATGGGGATCAACACCCAGAAAACTAGAGATGGCGTCTCGATAAAACGCCGTGGAAAAAGCAACAGAAAATCCAACATCTATAATTCCCACGTATATTGATGGACTTGTATAATAATATTATAAACCCTAACGGCATGAAGGGAGTTGAGCTTATCGACACTGACTCCTTGCCCGGTAAAAAGCGACACCCGCTACAGGCATCACAGGACTTTTCATATTGACGTCGTAAAGTGGATAACTTGCTTCGGATGTCACCGGACAATTATCCTGCCATTTATTACACGAAACAGAAATAACACTCTGAACATGGAATGTCGGAACTATAAACATATGTGGACAGCTGGAAAACATGAATCAGAGGATGACTAAATCTAACATAATTATTTTAGTCATATGTGAAAAGAGACGGCCCAAACACTGAGACCTCCTCAGTGATGATCACAGAATTATACACGCAGGAGGTGAAAATAATGAAAAGAGAGTTGGCTTTATACTGGATAAAGACACAAATAAATACCTTATAGAATACTGCCAGATATCTGAAAGAATTCTAGAAGTTAAAATGAAAAAGAGACCCCTTAGTAGTGCTACAAAAGAATAAATATAATCTTTCTACGCCATGCTCGGTTATGCCAAGGTACGATGCATATAAACATAAATCAGAATTATCATGAAAGATTTGAATACCAAAGTTGGCCAAGGTAGAAAAGGTGACATGATCGGTAATTTTGGACTAGGACACTGTAAAAGATGAAATTGGTCTAATGGTGCAAAGCAAATGACCAGCTAATAAATAACACCTGTTTCCAAGAGCAGCCAGGAAAACTCTGATCATGGTGAAGACCAGTAGGAGAAACTAAGAATCAAAATGATCATATTACTTTTAACAAGCGACTCAGAAACACAATCCTTCACTGGAAAGTCTAACCAGGTGCTGACTTCAGAAGTGAACATCTACTAGTTGTATGCAAACTAAGAATAAAACAAAAGGAATTAAAGAAACCTGACACAGCCTTAAGGTTCCAGTACAGTAGACTCGCGAATGACTCGAACCTGCAGAATATGTATACGGAGAGCGTAAAGAACGAAATACGAAGGCCAAATTTGAAAAGGAAGCTCAAAATGAGACGCAATGAGCGTGGCTCTAGTGACATCAGCGAACACCATTATTCCAAAGGAAAAAAGAAAAACGAGTAGATCACTGAAGAGATTTTTACCATGATGCAAAAGTGACAGAAAACAATTCCAAGATATAGAAAGCAATACAAGAAACAACAAAAAGAAAGAAACAGCAATGCAAACAGGCTAACGAATGATAGCTCAATGACAAACACGGCAAAGCGAAGAGACTGAGATTGACAAATAATGGTGATATACATAAAAAAAATAACAAGACAAAATACTTGCTCAGCAACAGATGGCAAATGATGGTACATTTATATTTGAAAAAGGAAGAAATACTTCAGAGATGGAACAAGTACAGCGGAGATCTCTTCTACGACAAGAGAAGAGAGAAACTAACAATGCACAAAAATACGAAGAGAGCAGGAATAATAAAAACCGAAAGGGTATCGGCAATGACCAAATTGAACAGGAACAAAGCTGCAGGAGCCGATAGGGTTGGAAAGAAGATATTAATATCTTTAGGATGCTTTAGTGTAGACAGGCTCACAGAAACATAAACGAAATTTACAACAGCGGCGATCTACTGGAGGATGTAAGCAGATCAATTTTCAGAGTGCTATCTAAGAGGCCAGATGCAAAGGAAGGTGAACTCCACCGAACAATCAGCCTAACGAACAACATAACAAAACTCATTGTCGGGATTCTGATGAACCGAACGCGCAGCAGATTCAACCTAGAAATAAGACGAGAACAGTGTGTATTCTAAAAGATACCGGAACGAGGAATGCAATGCTGTCTGAATGAGCAATAAAAATGCAGAAAAACCTTTAGCATTGTGTCATGACCGAAGCATTGTGTCATTGTGTTATAGAAAGATAACACGGACTCGGATAGAATTTTGAATAGTATAATCTCGGAAAACGTAGTACAAAGGTAAACGTGGACTGGAGAGAACTTTCTCTCGCATGCGTCCTGACTTACTCATTCACTCTCTCTGGCTACTAATCAGTGACTCCTAACTCAGAGTTAGTAGCCATATTATAAGGGTGTGGAAGAGTTTAGTTGTAGATAGGTCCCCACAATACCCAATCTCATGCCTATTACTCTGTAAAAGGGTTTATTATTTTTCTGAACTGTATTACCTTTTCTTTTTGGGATTGATTGTTACAGACTCGGTATTCCCTACTCGCAGTACGGCATATTCCCTACTCGCAGTACGGCATATTCCCTCTCGCACGTATTCCCTAGCATGCTTTCCCTACTCGCAGTACGGTATGTTCCCTACTCAGCCCTAATACGGCATATTCCCTACTCGCAGTACGGCATATTCCCTACTCGCAGTACGGCATATTCCCTACTCGCAGTACAGGCATATTTCCCTACTCGCAGTACGGTATGTTTCCTACTCGCAGTACGGTATATTCCCTACTCGCAATACGGCATATTCCCTACTCGCAGTACGGCCCCATATTCCCTACTCGCAGTACGGCATATTCCCTACTCGCAGTACGGTAGCATGTTTCCTAGGCTTCCCCGCAATAGGCATATTTCCCTACTCGCAGTACGGCATATTCCCTACTCGCAGTACGGCATATTCCCTACTCGCAGTACGGTATATTCTTTTAAAAAAATTTAGAGAAGATTTTCTGATCTGGAAGAAATATATTTTTTTTGTACTTTTTCAGACTTACGGATTTTTGACTGTTTTTGTCAAACGCAGATCTCAACTTTCTGGCAAACATTGTTTCTGCTGGTGAGCTAGTTGATGGTGTATTCGGGTTCGGCGTTATGTGATATTCTTGTAAAAAACTGTGAAATGCTATGTCGGCAGGACTTCCTTGAGATTTTTAAATGCCCTTTTAAGCGTGTCCACGAACCTTTCTGCTTGTCTATTTGATTTGTTAAAGTGAGTCAGAAATTGTTCTGATGTTAATATAGTTTTTATTTTTTCAGAAGCCGAGGGGCACTCAGTTGTCCAGTTCCAATTGTTTTGTCTTTTTTTAACAATTCATTCAGTGGAGCGCGTAACTCGTTCATATTTTTTATGAATAGTTGGTAATATTTGGCAAGTCCAAGAAAACTTTAGAGCTCGTTGACATATTTTGATAGCTTGTGTCCGCTGTTGGTCAGTCTTCTTCCATTCTTGTCAATGATATGCCCGAGATACCTTTTTTCATTCATATAAAATCACATTTCCATTCTTTTATCTTGAACCCAAAATCCTGAATTTTCTCAAAAACTTGTGAATCTGTTGGCGATGTTCCTCGGTAGATTTACTTGCTATTACAATGTCACCCAGGTAGGCACACGCAAAGTCAACACTACCCAGCATGGTATCCGTGACCTGCTGAAATATGCCACACTATCAAACTTGTATAAACCCCTGTGGGTGTTGATACATAGAAATATTGCGCACTCCTCTTCAACAGGGATTTGCAGATATGCATCGCTTAAGTCCAATTTCGAAAATATTTCCCCACCATTTAGTTTATCAAATACATCCTCCGGTGTTGGGAGTGGGTAATGGTAGTCTTTTAGAGCCGCATTGAGCTCTTTCGAGAAATCTTCACAGACGCGAGTTTCGTTGACCTTCTTTTTTTTTTAACATATACAGCGGGGGCAGCACATCTGCTAAAACTCACTTTGGACAGTATACCGGCATTATTAATTGGTCTAATTCTTCATTTATTTTTTCTACTAATGCGAAAGCGACATTTCTTTCTCTTTTGAAAATTTCAGCCCGAATCTGCCATTTGTCTTAGTACATTTTCCTAGCCCCGCCAAGAAAACTTCGGGAACTTTTCTTTTCATTCGTCTTTCAGGTCATGGGCTTCCGTTGGCATATTTTTCACCTTTTACCAAAAATTGTTGATTGGTTGGTCCTACAATTCAAACTACTCTACCAATCAGTTTCAAATAAATTTTGAGTTTCTTTGTGATGCCATTTAGTATTACAGTTAGCGTTAGTTAACCTTCAAATTTGATTTTGTCTCCTGTTAGTGCACGAGCTGTTTTGTTTGCCTATTTTATCGTTGTTCTTTTTTTAATTTCCTCCAAAAGTGATAATTGAGAGATCCGAGGCAGTATCTAGTTGCAGCTTAACTCTTTTGTTCAGCCTATTGACTACGACCTATTTTCGTAGATTCTTATCTACCTTTTCATTTCATCTAGTTCGTCTGCCTCTATTTCTGCTGTTCCTTTTGTTTCGTCCTACAGAATATAGCTAAAGAAATCGATAAGAAATTGCTAAGCATAAACTTCAAGAAAACTGAATATACCATCAACAGCAAAAAGAATACCCTAAAATGATAACTATAGGTCTAAAATCTAAAATAAAACATGTACAGAAATTTAAATACTTGGGAAGTGTTCGGACAGAGAATGAAAAGTGCGACATCGACATCGAAAGTTGCACTAACATGACGAAGTATGCATTTCAAAAGATAAGCAGAATACTGAGAGACAGGAAAATCTCATTGAAATAATGAAGACAGCGCTGAACTGATAGGCAATATCTGTTCTTCTGAATGGAAGTGAATGTTGTGCAATTTTATCAATTTTTATCAAGGGTAAAAGAGAGGCTTGGGTCAGCAAAAATGTGATTTTACAGAAGGATGCTGAGGATAAAATGCACTAAGCATGTAACCAACGATGGGGTTATTGAGAGGATGCAAACAAGTAGAAAACTCATACTTTACATCAGGAAGAGACTGGTGAAGATCCTGGGACACGTAATTAGAAGGAGGAGCTGGAGAATTTAATACTTACAAGACAGATAAAAGGAAAGGAAGACAGGAAAGGAGCGCGAGACCTACTTGATATGCCTGAACAAATGGATGGCGGACGTTAGTTAGGAAGTGATAGCAAGATCATAGCTAGCGTTGAAAAATACGCCGTTGCACATTACTAGTACATAAGAAGGGTTGCATAATCACATCCTCATTTTTTGACTCGAGTCTCCACGCGGTATAATTTTTTCTCACCCATGTGTTTCAATTTCTTCCTCTTGTTTAATCTTTCTCTTTCAGATATATATTCTAGATTTTACGTTGCATTTAAATTTGCTAATTGAATTTTACCTTGGCCAGTTTTTCCACTCATCACTATGTTGTCACCGGACAATTATCTTGCGATTGATTGTACGAAACAGAAATAACACCTGGAACATGTAATGTGGGAAACATAAACAAATGTAGACAGCTGGAAAACATGAAGCAGAAGATGACTAGATCTAACATAAATATTTTAGGCATATGTGAAAAGAGATGGCTAAAAAACGGAGATTTCCTCAGTGATGATCACAGAATTATATACGCAGGAGGTGAAAATAATAAAAGGAGAGTTGGCTTTTTACTGGATAAAGACAAAGAAATACCTTATAGAATACTGCCAGATACCTGAAAGAATTCGAGTAGTGAAAACGAAAAAGCAATACCATAATAGTGCTACTTGCACCGACAACACAAAGTACAGGTAAGTAAATATAATCATTCTACTCCATGCTCGGTTATTCCAAGGTACAGTGCGTATCAAAATAAATCAGAATTGTCATGGCAGATTTGAATACCAAAGTTAGCCAAGGTAGAAAAGGTGACATGATCGGTAATTTTGGACTAGGACACTGCAAAAGATGATAAAGTAATCCAATGGTGCAAAGCAAATGACCAGATCATAAATAACACCTGTTTCCAAGAGCACCCAGTAAAACTATGATTATAGGGAAGACCAGGTAAAGAAACTAAGAATCAAAATAATTATAGTACTTTCAACAAGAAACTCAGAAACACAATCGTTCACTGAAAAGTCTAATCTGATTACTTCCTCCAATTGCCACTGTTGTAGATTTATATAAAAATCTGGTTGAGGTAAATAGGGTTAACTTCTTTTAACTTCCGGTCCCTATAAAATGAAGAGACTTTCTAAAACAATATTTTACAACTGCGGGATTAGCACACTTATCTTTAGAAGAACTTCTGGTAATGATCGATAGCTATCATTGAAAGTAGATAGCGTTGCAAAATATTATTATATAAGAAAGATACGTGAAATCGTACTTTCCTTATTTCACTTTCTACTTTATTAACGCGATTCCAAGGAGTGTCTCATTTCCTCTCTTGGAATACTGTACATTCCCTAAAGAATCCCGTTCTGCATTGCAAACCATGCGCCCTAAAATATCACTTAGATCATAACTCAACTTAACAGATACAATATAAGTAATATGAATCTCAAAACATCTACAGTAATACTTCACACATATACCCACGAGTATAACATATATATTCCAATGCATCTTTCTAAAAACAAAATTCTTTCTACTTAATTTCAATCGATAAAATATGTTGTTCACAAATATATGTAATTATAATTTAATTTCTAATTTCTGTTCCAAAATCTCTTAGAAACAACTAATTTATTATACATGATTTTTGTAACTTTTCTGTGTTAATAATGCTCACTACAAAAATATTAATTCACTAATAAATAAGAAAAATAATATTATGTTAAATTCTGGTAAAATATACACACAAAATCTATTGAGAGAGAAAAAAGGACGTTGTCGCTTTACTGTCTAAAATCGCATTGAGATAATGATAAGCAAGTGTTGTCAAATTAAAATAAATTGTCGCTTCAAAATTCAGGTTATTTTCAACGAAAAGTAAATTATATCACTACTTCGATATCTGAACACATTATTGATAAGTTCATAATTAAACGAAATGTTTTCAAACCAATAGAACTATATGAGACAAATAGTAAACCTTAATCTCTGGTGCACAAATGTTTAAATGAATGTAGAAACATTGTTTTCAACGATGGTACATCATTCGCACAAGGCATGATGTTTTGTCTAAACATTTGCAACTTGTTACTCATTTGTACAAATCCAACTGAGAGGCTATGTCTAATTCCCGAAATTACACTTAGATAAAATCAGCTGCCCGCTATATATCAATATTATTCTTCAAAATTGCACATAGATAGACGTCAACTGCCCATTATATATCAAAATAATTATCTAAATGGGTTTTAAATAGCCGTCAACTTCCCGCTATATACAAGCTTTAAGCAAGATTATTGCCACCGTTATTCAATCGTAAAATCTTGCCATTTTGCAAACACATGTCGCAGTCAGGATATATAATTTGTTGCTGCGCACAAACACACACAAATACACAGACGCACCTGTATTGACCCCAAAGAGTTCAATGATTTATATTTGTAACTTCACGATATTTTCCTTAATAATAAACAGATTTAAAGAAGATTTGGGGAAAATAAATTCCACTCTTATTCTAATATAGTTCAAATTAACATTATGTATATATATATATATATATATAGTAATATTTATATCAGTATTATATACTAGCAGTATAGCCCAGCGTTGCTCGGGTGTAATGAAAGATTTAAAACTAATCCATCGTCCTGGAGCTCAGACTCTTTGGACTTTGACACAAAAAACTAAAAAGCAATAGTTGTTTCCAGTTAAAGCAAAACAGTAGACTGAAAGAATAGATGTAAGACAAATGTTGATTTTCTGGTATCGATATCAAATAAATTTTTTCGTTGTAAACTGAATTCTGATAGCAAAATAATTCCTCTGAGTAAATGGTATAACTACCACTATACCTACTTAGAGTCAAACCCGAAGCAAAAAGTAAAATAAAAGGGCTGAAAAAATACAGACATACAGGCAGATAAACAGACAGACACACAAACATCTTGCTTTATGTATATATATATATATAAAAAGCAATCGGAGTCTAACCGTACTGATGAGCTGTGATACGGCGAAACAGATCATATATGATGACAATATATATATATATATATATATATATATATATAGCATATATGTCATCCGCAGACAGATCTGTTTCGCTGTATCACAGCTCATCAGTACAGTTAGACTCCTGATTACTTTTTTTTACCCAGGATTGAAACCCGATCGAAATGGCGTCAGTTGGCATATATATATTATCGATTTTCTGCACTATTGTAAGAACTGCAACCTTGAAACTTCTGAATATCGTTTCTTATGTCTTTGTCTATGAGTGTATCAAATTTGATTAAAATCGGACCGGTCTTTCTATAACCCGATGTTTTCGATGATCGATTTTCAATATTTATCGGGAGTACCTCGACTCAAAACCTAGATAATAACACTCGCAAGATGCTTATAGTACAACTGTGTAAATTTTCAAAAATATCGGTTCAGCCGTTTCGGAATCTATAGGTAACGGACACACACACTCAGACACATACATATGCACAGACAAAGTTCCATTTATAAATAAGTTTATATATATATATATATATATATATATGCATATGTTATTTTTATAACACATTGATCCATCTAGATTGATGAATAGAGAAAGAGAGAGATAGCTAGAGAGAGAGAGTGATAAATAGAGAGTGAGAAAGAGAGATCAAAGTGCTATAAAAATAACATCTAACAACCCACATTTTGCAAGAACCATTACAAAAAAATTCTTTTAGAAAAAAAAGACTGTTTAAATCGCATCAACGGAAACATATTGATGTTAGAAAAGACTTGCATCTTAAACCAACTATAAGCAATCTAAACTTATTTAAAACTTAAAATGGCATGTTAAAAGTGTTCTTTTCTTAATTAGGTTGATACTCACGCGAATTACAGATTCACTCAAATTGTGAAAACTCGAAAGAAACGATCCTATTCGAAACAGCACAAAAATAAAATGAAACTGAAACAAACTAAACAAGCACCAACAAAAACGCAACCATGTGAAAATGAGTAAAGGGAAGGAAACCGCTTGTGGCATAGAAAATTATATAAAACTTCTGTACTATTTTACTTCTACAAAACGAAGAAAATGTAAGGAAGCTGGAAAAATTTATTAAAAAATAATCAAATATCCTTGTCTGCTATATTTAATATAAGACGTTCAAGACAATGATTTCCGCCCAAGTATGCATTTTATATATATATATATATATATATATATATAAAGACAGAAAATTTAACCAAGAGCCAACAACCGACCATGGTTTCGCCTAACGGTTTGTCAGGGAAATTGGTTCCAATTACACTGAGGAGCCGTTAGGTAAAACCGTGGTCGGTTGCTGCTTAGATTTTCTGTCTTTGCTTGCTCTACTTTCGTATTGAGCGCTTTAGTGTTAGGGTTTTTGTCTTGGGTTTTTTATCTTTCTAACGAGTGCTTGACTTTTTGTTCATGTACTTCGTTTGTTTTTTTCTTTTTGCTTCCCCTTAGTTTCAGGGAAGGAAGTTTACGGGAAAGAGTTTCAAAGGCGGGAAGTTCGAGAAAAGGAACTAAAAGAGTAGAAGAGGAAGTTCTATTTGAGGGTTTTCATTGTAAAAAGTGGGACTTAACAGCCAATCTAGTAGGACGAGTAAATTCCTGTAGAGGGAGATAAAGTAGTCAGAAAGAGGCTGAAACTGAGCTGCCAAATCGGAATGAATACATTGCAGATATCTTTTTTAATTTTGACAAGGAGCCCGATGTGAATAGCAGAAGCGCTCGACCATATGTAGGAACAATATTCAATGCATGGACGAAAGGTAGATTTGTATATATGTGAGATGGATTCTGACGAGAAAAACTTGCTGACTCAACACAGTGATCCGACCTTCCCAGCAGTTAAAAGAAAGACAAAAATTGTCTCTATAAGTACAGTTCACAAACTAAGAATACTATTGTCCATGTAACACTAGTGATGTTTCGCGAATGAGAAAAACAAATCATGAAATGTAGCCATAACAATGCAAAACTACCTGCCATAGTTATTCCCGTAGATTTCGAAGTAGTGTGACCCCTAGCAGAAATCAAAAAATAATGACCAATAAAACTATATGAGACAAATACTAAACGTTAATCTCTGGTGTACAAATGTTTGCATAAATGTAGAAACATTGTTTTTGACGATGGTACCTCTTTCGCACAAAGCATGATGGTTTGTCTAAACATTTGCAACTTGTACAAATCCAGCTGAAAGGCTATGTCTAATTCCCAAACCATGAAATTTAGGCATAGCAATACAAAACTACTTGCCATAGTTTTTCCCGCAGACTTCGAGGTCTTGTGACCCCTAGCAGAAATAAAAAAATAATGATGATGATAACATAATAATGATAATATTGAAGCTGTTCATTATGTCATAATGCCAGCAATAAATTCTTGAATATTATAGACATGGTGATTTGTGGGGAATAATCCGCATACCATTGCGGCTGACAGCTATTTCTAGGGTAACACTTTGTAAATGGAGTGAAAATCCCAAGCGTGTATAATTCAAACGTCAGAAATATATATGCTTTCTGACAGCCAAAAAACGGTGAGGAAAACGTCATTCACCATTATACAACGAGAGTGTTAGTTACAGACCTTACGCTTATGACACCCAGAAAAAGTTTGTGCTAAAATCTATTGATTCTCAAATGTAGTTGATGCCAAAACTAGTTTCATGAAAAAGAACAGTCATATCACAAGGTTTATTTATATTATCTCTTGGAGAGTAAATGATTAAGTAGCTATACCAATACACTAACACAGAATTTAATATATATAAATATGTGTATATACATGAAATAACAAGTTTATTTCAGTATCATTATTTATCTATTGATCTCAATTTCTCTCTGTCTCTCTCTCTCATTCTCTATCTATCAATTAATCTATCTGCTTATCTATATATCTATTTATCTATATATATATATTTCTGAGATGAGGTATGTACATTATTAATGTTATTCGGAATGGTGTCCTCATTTTTATTGTCATATTCATGCCGTTTCAGCAGTTGTACACTATTAGCTTCTTCAGGTGTTTAATATCTATTCCAGAAATCTACAGGAAAATAATGGGAATAAAAGGTTCGAATCAAATTTCCAGTCGCTTGAATAATTTTAAAACGTACAATGGCCGAAACGTCATGAATATGACAAAGATGAGGACAGCAATCCGAATATATATATATATATATATGTATAATAATAAAATTGACTCCGTACGTATTCAAATCTTAAAATGTTACACAAGTAATTTTTAAGAACCACGAATAACCGGCAGAATCTAACTCCGTTATCGCCCTCGGCTATAAAGCTTTGGACAACGAGGGGAAAAAAAAGAAAACTGCGGGGCACCAACAATACATACAGCACTTCACAGCAAAAAAAAAAAAAAAACGAGCCGTTGTGCGAAACCGCGGTAGGTCTTGGCGATCTTGCGATTTTTTCTCGTGTATATATATATATATATATATATATATATATATATATGAATATCTATAACCTCGTTGGGCACCTTTTAAAGCATTTCAAGATAAAAAGTGGTGAGGAGGTAACAATATTATCAATTTAATTGCGGATATTTTAATTAGTATTTGAAATACAAGTTATTGTATTCATTATTATAACACACGTTATACAATATGGCACGTATCAAAAGCAATAATGAGTAAATGGAAAGTTTTCCAGCATTTGTGAAAAACTGTGTTCCGTGATACAGAACAACAGAGAAAAACAACAGCAATTTAACCATATAAAAATTATTAATATGATGTCAATGAAATAAATTTAATAACTCTAAAATAAATATGCTTTCTGTTTTGGAGTAAATAATACACCACCGTTAAAACAAATGAACTAAGACATAAGCCTTAAATAAATAAATCAAAGTCAGAAAAAATGTTGTTGCAGTCAGTCAATAGTAATTCTAATAGACGTCACGGAGACTACCGTCCAGTCAATCAGTTAAGTACCATACATGATACACGCTTGAGCGATCATGTCTCGAAAGAGACATGACTGACTGGATAGAACATTATCCCGCAGTAGGTTGCCATTACTTTCTGCGGTAGACTGGTTGCTAGCCAAGGCTATAGAACCCAATCTGTCCTGTTATTTATCCCGTAACTGGAGGCAAGAGATGGATTAATACCTTTCCCAAGGGTTTTTGCGCGTAAGTGAATGCAGATAATTCAAATGAAATTCTAACTCGGCTCTAAAATTTCTCTTCGCGAGTCGATATCCACTGCACTACAACGACATTATAACCGCTAGAAATGAGTTATAACATGACTGACAAGGATATCGAAACTCATAAGAAATTATAAAATTATAAAAAAACGTTTTGCTCCGGAATATATTATAACAATGACGATAAAATCTTTGAAACAAGCTGGTTTAATTTTTTTCTCTTTTGTGTGTATAAAAAAACAAATAATTTTCAAATATGGAAGAAATATTAGCTTAGACAAAATACAATCACAGGTGCAAAAAAATCATTATCAAGTTACTGAAACTTCAGAAACAAAAACACAATTTTACTAAAATAATTAAGAAGAAAACAGGACATTTCACTCCTGACGCGATGCCAAATGCTATACCTGAATTTCAAGACACTTCACATGATAGAATTAGCTTGTTTGCTTACTTTAGAAGATACAAGCAAATTTTGAGAGAACAATGCAGCGACTAATAAGACGAGACAAAAAACAAGCCTTTTTCTACTACCGAAAAAAAGAAGAATTTGTTTTGAAGAAAGTTTAAATATACTGATTAAAATGTTTTAATGAGAAAAGCTCTTTATTCCGTACACGTTGGAAATGTATCAATCTGACGTATGTGCATATATACAAGCGCTAAAAAATGGGCAAAAATATAAATGAATTCGAAATGACTTGAAACGTCTCATTTTCTAGCAAGTGTGTAAATGCTAAATATTATGCCTTAAAAATAGAATAAACTTACTCAGTACTGTCTGGATGGAATTACTTGAGCTGTGGGATGTACGTATAAATATATATTCCAAAAGTCCAAGTGAACAAGCGACTAGTTTATAAACAGAGTGAAAATTTAAAGGAAGAATTGAGAAAAAACTTTGGTGTTCTGTCAGATGAGTTGCATCGGTATTCTAATTTAAAAGCGATATTTTAAGGGGAAATGTTTAGACCAAAACACAGCGTGCTATTCTCAGCACTGGCTGAAGACAACGAAGAATTAGGTAGACTTGAAAAATAATGTAAATGAACAGACTAACCAAACAAAATGGGCAGGGCCAGCATTGTATATAAAGAAAAAAGTATTTGTGCTGTTTTTTTTTTTGACAGTTAGATAAGTCCAAAACTACCCATTAGTAAATCCAGAAAAAATATTTCGAAATTCATTGTTAAAACAAAGTTCAAAGCTGAGTCTTTCTAGGGCGTATTTGCAAATACATTTTGAAGAATTTTCAGAGTTAACAACTGCAAATAAGCACAAGGGATTGTATAAGTTCAGCCGACTTTCTTTTGTTTTAGAAGCGGTCCCAGCTATAATTCAACAACTTATAGACACCATGGTTGCGAATTTACAATTCGCAGTTGGTTATCTGGATAATATATTAATAATAAGTATATCTTAGGAACGACATATTGGGTATGTGAAAACCGTTCTTTTTAATACGAGAGTACGTTTTCAATCTCAGTAATTAAATGGGAAAATTGTTTTTGCCTAAAACTGACAAATTATTGACAAAAATGTCGTCAATCAGATACGTCGTGAACAAGTGCAATTAAAAATATTTCTCCCCCACCGAACGTTACTACGTTACGTGAATTTCTGGGACTAGCAAACTATTATCAAAGTTATGTATCTAAAAATTTATATTCTTAAAATGCGGCATTTGGGGGCTCTACTTAACAATTTACATATAAATGGTGTAAAATGAAACTGATGAACGGGTGGCAAAAACGCTTGAAGAAATAAAAAAATCGTAATAGTTTAAGATGGTGGGGATTATGTAATAGAAGTAGATATTTTATATTAATATGATGACAGTAACATTCAAGTTATCTATGCTTCGGGTTAGACACTATTAGGAAAAACAAAAATACACCTCGAAATCGATATCTAAAATGAGGCAATAGCAATAATATTTAAAGTGGAAAAACTTCACAAATACATATATGAAAAGAGTTTTCGGTTGCAGACAGACCACACACATCTATCGTCAATTTTTGATTTGGGAAAAAAAGATTTCTTCGCATACAGTGAAAAGATTACAACGGTGTTATACTATCTTATTAAATTATGATTTTAGGACAGAATATCAAGCGTCCAACAAATTAGGACATGCTGATTGGTTTTCATCATTGATATCGAAAAAGACTAACAGGTATGAGGGCACTGATATTGAGGCATTAAAATGTGAAATAGAAATTAAAAGTATTTTGCAATGTAGCACACTACTTCCCAGAAACCCTTGAAAAAAATAAAAGTATTTATTTACCTTGCTCTACTATGAGAGAGTGTTGTGACAAAATGTCAGTATTTAAAGTGGAGAATCCGAACGCGGACGCTTCGGTTACTGGTCAAATTTACCCAACCCCGTCGACGAGATAACTATGTACTAAATTGTTTTAGCATGTCTCAACTTCTCTTAACATAACTAAACTTGTTCTTTTCCCTAAATAATATCATAACAAGACATTTTTTATTGAGGAAAGAAAAAGACAACTGTAAGGAAGACAAGCAATTTTAAAATGTGATTCAGACTTGAAAACTGACGCTCTCTATGATGGTGTATTGATGTTGGCACAAAGAGTAATAATACCTTTTATGTTAAACAAAGCAAATATTTAAATGAATTTCATAGTAGAAATCCGGAAACTTGTACAGTTATAGGATTCCGGATGACATATTTCCGGGTAACGGTACACATATAAAGATACGAATTTGAAAATCAAAAAAATATTTTCGATTAAACATATTACCACCTTGCCTTATCGCCCAAGTGCAAAGAGACAAACTGAAAGGTTTGTGAATAGATTTAGAAGAGCTTTGAATAAAAGCAAGAGGCGAAGAAGTGAGCGAAAAGCAGCACAAAAATTATTTAGAGTATTCCAGATAACGCCAATTCTCAATAAAGCGGCGACAGAATTGATCTTCACAAGAAAAACGGTGTTCGACATGTTGTTACCAGGTTAAAAGAGAACAAAAACGGATGACAAAAAGCACACTAACATTTTGAAAATTATCGATAAATTGTTTTTCGGACTATATAAAATGGAAAAGAAATGTAGGAAGACGAATTGATTGTGTCAGGAATCGGAAAGATGACATGCCTGTGGAACTCACTCCCGTATTCTTGCTTTCCTGACGGCTACAACCTCCAGAAATTTAAATGTCAAGTCAATACTCATCTACTAACCACTGGCCTCTAGCTCTCTCCCCTCCCCTGTATACCTTCCCTTTCTCTCCACCTATGTATCTGTCATCGCACCTGCTTTCTCAGCTTTCTATTGTTCCTTTCTAACTAGTTTGCACTCCTCACTCTTTTCTAATTAATCTTTTTACATTTATGTAACCCCCTGCACATCAGTGGCGTTTCCGCCTTGCTCGGAGTGAAATGATTAAAAAAAAATGTATGGTAAATGAAAAAATAGAAAAACAAACGATATTGCAATCAGTGAAAGAAAAGTTTTACTGAAAGATAAAGCTATAAGAAAGGAAGGTCTTATGAAGATACTATATGATACTTTCGATGCACCAGTACCCAAGAATTAGTTGAGCCTACAAGTACACTTATTAGAAAAAGCGAACTTACAGAGAAACTACTCGTTGTCCTCAATACGAAAACGATACAAAATGTATTACCTTGACGAACTCTTATAATATATAGGTATAAATATTATTAAATTAAAAAAATCTCAAATGATGAAATTTTCTAAGTAAATTCTGCTACCCTAGTAACACAAATGAACGAGGCCAGAAGCCTTAATAAAGAATTCAAAATCATTAAAAAAAAGCTTAAGATATTTAAGCCAACGTTTTTTCTAACTGACGTCGTACCTCATAGCCTAACCAAGATTTATTATGATGACTGCTACAAACTTTTTATACACTTTCTTAATGAAATTCAACTAAAAAGTTAATGATGGCCGTTAAATTAACAAATGACACAATGTCAGAACGAACGATATATTAATACAAAATTGATATTAAGTATAATCGTTCCCGGGATGTAACATACATTTCTTTTTAAACAACCTTTTAATGCAAGTGGTTAATACACTATGAAAATATGAAAATACATTTTATAGTAAAATTTACCAGCAGTGGTAAAAACGGTAAAAAATACTAGCAACACAACTTTTTGCAAAAAGATGTAAAACAAATTAACAGCAATACATTTTTGTAAAAAAAAAAAAAATCAGTAATATATTTCTGAAGAAGAAAATATATTAAAAAATAATCAGCAATGCATTTTTGCTTAAACAAATAAAATTACCAGTAAAAACTTTTTAGTAAAAGAAATTACTGATGCTTCCTTCAAAATTTAAGTTTCAACAATAAATTGCCGAACGAATCGATAAGCTGTAAAACAAAACGAACACAAACATTATAAATATTAATGGTCATTAACTTTCAAGACGATGGAAAATAATATATTATATAATGATAGATATGGGAGTGTGAAACGAAAACGGTCCTGCGTATGACGGTATAATGCATCCAGTAGCAAGGCTTCTGATTGGGAGGTTGTGAGGAGCTTAATTTCTGTTGTTCCCAGTTTCACCCTAACCCGGAGTGGTAGCACCTGTTAGAGTCCCAGCTACGGGCAAATAGTTAACATCTAAAATGGGTCACATCCTTATGAAAGTATAAAAATAGACTTTTATAGAAATATATATATGCATAACAACAAAATTGTTTTTAGAGAAATGAACATTTTAAGAAAAAAATACCAAAAATATATTATTGAAGAAAATAATATTACTACCAGTAATACATTTTTAATAGAAAAATAGAAGACTTCAGTTTTCTAAAATAAAATAAAAACTTTCATCAAAATCTGAATAATTCAAACCTCTCACTATAACCTAACATTAAAATATAGCTTAAACTCCAACTTTGTAGCATTAATTAACCTACAGAGGTTGATATGCCATTAAACAAAATTCAAGGCTCAAGGCTCAAGGTGAATTGAAAAGAAATACTGGTTTTCCTATTAAGATGTCTTAAAAACAGATAAACAGCATTAGCTCAAAAACTTGGCAACATGTTACGGAAATTAACGAAAATTAACGAAACTGGTTATAAACAATCGACAATTTGCAATGATGTGTTTGAACAATATTTTGATCGATATTCGTACTTACGTAGATATTCTGTTTTTAATCATTTCAGATACATTTAAATAAGAGTATCGATCCCAAATAATGTTCAAACAAATCATTTCATATATATATATATATATATATATATATATATATATATTGTTTATTTATTTAGTTTTGGGTCACAATAAAATTAGACAAGTGCACAGTTGTATTAAAACTGTTTAAATATTCTGTTAAAATCTATCGAATCTCAAATGTGGTGGGTGCCGAAACTTTTTATGGAGAAATATATATAACATTTTTTTAGAAAAAAGAAGACATCATAGATATATAGTAAATAACGAACCTAGAGAGCTAACAAACATACCAAGGTTTCACCAAGTTGGATCTTCAGGGAAACTTTCCCTGAAGATCCAATTTGGTGAAACCTTGATAGGTTCGTTTGCTCTCTAGGTTAGTTATTTACTTATTTTGCTCTTCTTGCGTATTGAGTGCTTTTCGTCTTAGGTTACTCGTCTCAGGTTTTTTTTCTCTGGGCTGCGTACTTTGACTGATGTTCAAGTGCTTAGCTCGTTCTTTTTTATCACCATTTTTTCCTTCCGCGTATGTGCTCGGAGGGTTTTTCGAAACGAGTATAACAAGTTTATATATATATATATATATATATATATATATATATATATATATATATATGAAGAATTGTTAAATAATTCATGGGCACATAACGTTTAAGCAATAATAATAATGATAATAATAACATATATATATCACGATCCGAAACATTATAAATGCCTGAATATTTCGTAAAGAAATTGATACGGAAATTAGTATTCATACAAAAATCAGAAATATGTAATTTAAAAATAACCATTCATTTTTTAATGGCTTCACATCATAAATATGTCTAAAACAATTCTTGCTGTTTTTGAATACAGTATATATATATATATATATATATATATATATATATATATATATATGCAGACATGGGTGAGACAGAGGGACGTAGAAACATTTTATTTGTCAGCATTTCCTGCCTTAGGACTTCCCCGGACTATTTTTATATTAATGCGACTACGCATGTGCACGAACAAGATATGCTGAAACATTTAAATTATTAATTTTATATGCGTGTTTTAGGTACATAATCTCTCCAGGTTCAATTAGTTTATTTTACTTTTTGCTTACTTCATCTTTGTTATTAAATATCGCATTGCGAGAACAGTTTATCTGTAAAGAATGGTAAAAAGTTGTAAGAACCTGGACGCGAATTTATTGTTATTGAACTAGTGATAAGACACTTCATAAAGAATTTAATGAGAAGAACAAAAATTATACTCATTCTAGGTTACGGTAAGTAACAAATACGTATACTGTATTATAGACTCTTTTGTGTTCATATAATCATTTGTATAAAATTCTTGAAACTCTCCAATATGTTTGATAGAACTCGCTTCTAACGATTATAATATTATTATGT
Organism: Ascarosepion bandense; assembly: GCA_037127315.1. Classification (NCBI taxonomy): domain Eukaryota; kingdom Metazoa; phylum Mollusca; class Cephalopoda; order Sepiida; family Sepiidae; genus Ascarosepion; species Ascarosepion bandense. The sequence goes on from JBBBDQ010000930.1 coordinate 1,478,829, forward strand.
CTTAAAATACCAAACGATACTATAACAAACACACTCAGATATCCTCTGGCATTGGATATTTACAAAAGACTAACCACTGAAACAGAATGTTACACAATCGAATTTAATGTGCGTAACCCGATGCATACTCTCGAGCCAATTGTCAAAATATACAGGACCGGGATCTGATTGATTGTATTACCTATTTTTCACAGCAGAACGTCAGTCTATACAAAGAGCGCCGAACAAGTTCTACTCTAACCGAAGACAGAGAGCTTGTAAATGGATAGGACTCTGGACATTTATAGTAAGTTTCAGACGGGATGTGATAAAAGGTTTGGTTTAAAGTGGGCAATCGAAATTGCGTACACTCAGGACAAGGGTCAAAATATACATACCCTTCTCAACCGTGGGATCAAAGGAATTACATTGTTTAATTTTGATAGCCTGAACCTGAACCCGTAAAAAAATCCCGACCACGTCGTACTCATCCCCAAGACAGAGAGCCTGATAATTTGAGTTCTCGCAGCCAAGCCAAATTCAAATTCCAGTTGAAGTGATTACATTCAACTACGCGCAAATAAACTTGGGTTTGTAGCTTTGGATGGCAACCAGTCTTCCGCAGGAAGTAATGGCAACCTACTACATAAAAATCTCTGCCCACTGTGTTAAATCTCTTTTGAGACATAATCGCCCAAGCGTGTATCGCGTATGGCACTTAAATGACTGACTCTGGCCAAGGGTAAACATTTACCCAGTACGCGCACTATGCTTCTGTATCTTTCTCAGCTGTGTCTGAACACTTAGACCGAGCTTGAATGAATCATAATCTGAAAAAAAACAGCGAGCTTTAGTAATAGTTTTAAGCATTCGCGGAATTCAAAGTCTTCCCAATGAGACAATCTGTGACACAACTTCGGATTTAGCGTGGGGAAACCGACCGAAAAACATTCGGACCAAGTGTGACAATTTACTCAGCATCTACAACCGCGTATCGGGCACATTGCATTGTCTATTTTTCTCAACATATTCTCAGTCCCTAGACAGAGCCATGACTGAGTCTCAGTCCTTCTATACCCGAAGACAGAGATTTTGACAGACAACTTCGATTCGCGCGTGACTCAGAGTAATTTTCAAGTCTCCCACTGAGAACGGTTGTGACACAAGTTCGGGTTTAACGTGACAATCTCTGCATAAACACTTGCTTCAAGCACCAAAATCTACTCAGCCCTCACCTACGCCGAATACGGTAAATGCTTACATATTTTTCTCAGTTGTTTGTTCGTCCGAACTTTGCCAAAAGACAGAGAGGTAGCCTATTTTCCCCTCCGAATTTTTGTCAGTGCACCAACTAAGAAACACTTTCTTGAAGACAGAGAGTTTGACAACATTTCTAATTTTCGCGAAATTTTGAGGATTTAAGTAAAGTCACCTAAGATAAATTTTGACATAAGTTCGAGTTTAACGTGGGAAACCGAGAGAAAACATTAAAGTTTACCAAACCACCACATACGCGGGATAAGGCACAATGCTTGTCTATTTCTCTCATCTTTGTCTTAGACCGAAGACAAGCCTCGACGATACAGAGCTCTGTCCGAAGACTGAGAGCATGACTATTTTGCACAGCCGAGTCTCTATCTGTAGACGGACCCTGGATTGAAACGTACTGTGCCTGAAGAGAGAGAGAGTTCGACTTATAATTTTGCACTCTAAGATTTACTCAAAATCTCCCAACGTGAATGAGTTGTGGCATAAGGTATTGTATAATATGGGAACCCGAGCGGTTATACTCGGAACAAGAGATAAAATTCACCAGCTCTCGCATACGCCCGATCGAGCATTAAGCATGTTTTATTTTTACCTGATTATCAATCCTTAAACCGAGACTCAACTGAGTCGGACTCTGATCAAAGACAGAAAGATTGCCAATATTCAGCAGGTAAGTATCAGTCTGTTCAGAGATCCATGACTGTGTCAAAATCCGCATGAATACAAATAACTTGTCTATTTATCTCAGCTATGTCTCAATTCAAAGAGAGAGCGCCGAATATGACACACTCTACTCTAAGATACAGAACTTGAATGAAAATTTCGGGTTATCACCTACCTCTGGGTATTTATTCAAAGTCTCCTCAGTGAGGGGAGTTCGAACATAAGGTAGAGTTTAACATGGATAAATTGAGAGAATACACTCGGACAAAGAATCAAAATTTACGAAAACGCCTCATACATAGGCATGTCTAATTTTTTAAGCACTATCTCATACCAAAGATCGGACTTTGAAGAAGACTATTTTCAAGACAGGCACTAAGCCTGTCTATTATACTTTGTAGAGTCTCAATCCGTAGTACGATCCCCGACTGCGTCAAATTCTTTCCGAACACAGTAGCTAAATTTTATCGGACATTAAGCTTGTCAATTTTCAGCCCACAACAGAGAGCTTTAATTTCATTTTCGATATCTCTCGAAACTTTGAATATTTACTCAGTCTTCCCACTGATACAAGTTGTGGCGCTTTATCGGGTTCACCGTGGGGCACCTGAGAGGATAAATTCACATTAAGGTTCAAAATTTATCTAGCACCCGCATACGCGGGATCAGGCACTAAACTTGTCGAAAACAGAGAGATTATCTATTCTTGTTAGCCAAGTATCTGTCCATAGACATAACTCCGTTTGAGTTGGTCTCTGTTCGAAGCCAGAAAGCTTGACAAGTTCTATCTCTCGTGTATTTCAGAATATTTACATAAGGTAACCCAGTAAGAAGTGTTGTGACAAATGTTGAATTTAACGTGGGCACCCGAGCGGAAACCGATGACCGTCGCTCAAACTTTACTAATCCTCGCATCTCCTGTACTGGGAACTAACCTTATGTATTTTCTCCACCTAGTCTTCGTAGGTAAATCGATCACTGACTGAGACGTATTCTGCCAGAAAACAGAGATATTTTCTATTTTTCTCAGCTGAATGTGTATCCTAAGACCGAGTCATGACTGTGACGCAAAGTTTACCCACAGACAGGTTGTGACATAAGTTTGTGTTCGACGCAGAGGATAAGCAAAGAAAAACTCGGGTTAAGAGCAAAAATTTTCACAGCCACCATATACGTGGGATTGTATACAAAATTGTGCATTTTTTACCAATTTGTTTCAGTCCCTAGACAGACATACTCTTTTTTTCTGCCAGTATACAGAGACCTTGCTTTACAATTTTAAGATCGCGCGTAACACTGTGTATTTAACCAATGTCTCCACATTGATACGATGTGTACCTAAATGTTGCGTTTAAAGTTTGAAACCACGCAGGGAATATTAAAGGAAAGGGTCAAAGATTTCCCAGCCCTCGCATAGGTGGTATTAATTATTATGCTTGTCTAATTCTCTCAGCCCTGTCTCAATCCGTAGACAGAGCCCAAGCTGAATCGAAGTTTGTCTCATAGCTTGTTTAATTTTCAGTCGAGTCTCTTTCTGAAAACACATTTATTTATCGACATTTTAGAGTTCACGTGGAAATCTGGATATTTACCCAAGTTCTCCCTATCGAGACAGGTTGTGACACCAGTTCAGGTTTATCGTAGGAAGCCGAGCCGTTACATTCGGTTCAAGAGTTCAAATATATACAGCACACGCATTCGCGGGTTTGGTCACTAAGTATGTCAATTTTTCAGCCAATTCTCAATCCGTAGACAGTGCCTCGACAGAGACGTTCACTGGCAGAAAACACAGAGCTCGAATGACCATGACGAAATATCGTGGATTTCTGAATACCAAACCTAAAATCGAATTCTGACCGAAGGCAGATGATCTTTTATTTTTCTCATCCGAATCTTAGACTATAAAACTAACCACGAGTAACTCGTTCTCTTCGCGAAGACAGAGATTATGGCTGACAGGTACGAATTCGATAAAAAATTGTGTGTATGTAAGCATGTCATTCCTACAAAGCGGGATGTGGCATAATGATTTGTTTAGCGTGGGTTTTTTGGAGGCGTAAACTCTGGCAATTATTATCCAGATCGCATATGTGCGAGTTCGGGTCCTTTTCCATTATTCTTCGTTGATAGCTTCGTATGAGTGCCTCTCTGCTCGAAGACTTATAGCTCTCCAGCCCGAGTTTCAAAATAAATGAGGATTTACCCTTATTCTTCTCAGCTGAGAAGAGTTGCGACTCAAGGCCGGGCTTTATGTGAGGAGCACTAGCGGGTAATCTCAAGCCAAGAGTCATACGCAGGATCGGGTACTTTGTTTTTCTACTCTCAGAGTCTCGGTCCATAAACAGAGCCGCGATTGAACCTTTCTCAGTCTTAAGACAGAGAACTTGACAGACAGTGTTCGAGAGTTTCTTTGGTTATTGGACGTAGTAATCCTCACAGAGACGGGATGTGTCACTGGTCCTACTTTCATTTGAGATTTCCTATCAAGAACACTATGGCAATAATAAAATCAGACGCACATATATGTAGTTGCGTGTTTGTCTATCTTTCTTGCCTCTGCACCTAAACATATCTTTGTGCAGCCTTTCTCAGTCCAGTTTTTATGAGATTCCAGATATGAGAAATTCGAAGAAAATATATGCCATCACTTGAAGATGAGGCCATCCTGTTGGTTATCCAAATTTGCGTTTATAAAAATATTTTAAAAAGTGAAATAGCACTGATTCTTGATAAGAGAGTCATTTCTTTTATTATTTCAGCTATTGGTAGGCAAAGGTTTTCTTCATGTCAGAAGATTTTATTGAGAATTAAGGCGCTTTCAACCTAGACGTTAGTTTAAAATGATTATATATCAAGTCTTGCCATAAATTCGTGACTGATATTTGTTTTCCTTAATTTTCGGCTTTTTATACGTAATGAAATCATTGTTCCAAGGAGTGGGGGTTAATAATTTTGTTATGGCTTTAGGCAGTTTGTGTAGGCCGCAGTTATTTCTTAAATAACGGGGTGCATTGAGATGCCCGTTTAGTGAGTTTTAGGGAGACCCTAAAGTTTGGGAATTTTAAGGCAATATTCTATTAGCTTATGCCATGATTTGCCTTCATTTTAATTAGTTTTTTAAACACTTTATTAGATTTTTCTGTTTTAGTAGTTATTTTTTATTAGTTTATTTTTCACATGTGTCACTATCGTCTAGTAGGAAATTGATTGTTTCATCATATGAGTTCTTATTCATTAAGACAACAACTCCGATCTTTCCCTCAAGAGATACGTAAATCTCATTACATCTATCTATCTATCTATCTATCTATCTATCTATCTATCTATCTATCTATCTCAATTTGTTCTTTTTTATCTATGCTTTGTCTCTATTTACATTTTACATCTATGTAAATTAGTTCTTTTTTCTATCTATCTATCTATCTATCTATCTATCTTTCTATCTATCTATCTATTCGAATTACAGTTGATATTCGTAGCATTCACTTTCGCGCAAATACCCATAGGAATGGTATTAAAATCGTTTCTTCCCTCAAGTTATGGGTTAAATAGCAAAACAAACTGGCTTCTATAGCCTTGGCTGGCTAGTAATCTACCGCGGAAAGTAATGACAACCTACTGCGGAATAATCTTCTGCCCAGTCAGTTATGTCTCTTTCAAGAGATGATCGCCCAAGGGTGTATCACCTATGGCACTAAACTGACTGATCTATCTATCTATCTATCTATCTATCTATCTATAGATAGATAGATAGATAGATAGATAGATAGATAGATAGATAGATAGGGCATATTTGTTCGAGCTTATTCATCATCATAAGAAAGCTCTATCAGCGGAAATAATATTAATACATTACCAAAAACGTTTGCACGACTTCTTATTTTATCTTTTATTAGATTTAAAATATATACTGTTCGTAAGTTTAGTGAAACCTTTACAAATATCAATTCTTAAAAGTAATAAGCTGTAGATGATACGCTCAGCAGTAAGGAAAAAGAAAATTATGGCGACAGAAAGCATGAATGTGAGCGATTGTTAACTGTACAAAATGGAGATAAAGCAGAGAAAAAAAATTTAGTCGACGTACAACGGTTGCTGAAGTTGAATTCAATGCGTTTCCTGTACAATTCTTTTTAGGACAATATCATATAGAAATGAACTCAATGGATCATGTACCTTTAAATGAAAGCCGCTAATCAGTGATGACAATGAACTGTCAAAATATCAGGTTTGTTATATGCGTCAACTGCATTAAGATCCAATTGTAAGGCGAAAATGTAACTATTGTATGTTAAATTCGACTGTACGGATTTAGTGAAGAAGAGAACAGGGAGATTTTTTGAAAAAAAATCCGATATGATTGTACAAAATATAATCAATTATATTCTTCAGTTATTTGATAAGTTTTACATGGTGTTACATGTTATAAGTTTTGCTAGTATGGTTTCTACTATTTTTTTTCATTTAAAATTTCTTCTCGACGATTAAATTCAATTTCGAAATTAAAATAAGCAGGTATTCGCAGATTTCTTTGCATCTCCTGCTTTCTCATACCATAATATTTGAAATTCTTCAAAGTCTTCTTTCCTAGTTATATTTCTGTTTTCTTTGGGTCTTTTTAGATTGCGTTCTTAATATTTTGGTTGGCAAACGGGCTAGTTGAACAAATTGGAATCCAACTGAGATTGAGTTCGGTCCTAGTGGATCTGCTCACCGATTTCTCTTTCCGAGTCGATATCTATTGCACCACAACGCACACCCGCCACTAAACGCTTACAGCACCTGACCCAAGCGGTCACCCATCTAAGTACTGACCAGGCTAAACGTTGGCTTAACTTCGGTGATCGAGCGAGAACCGGCATATTCAACGTGATATGGCCGTAAGCCAGGGGGAGACAGAGAAAATAAGATTATTATTCAGAAAATATCACCCCCAGCTTGTAGTATAGGATATGACATAGAGATAATAATAATAATAGTAATAATAATAATAAGAGGAAGAAGAATAAAAATAATAACAATAAATTTTGATAATATTAATGATGGCTGGACGAGGGGAAGAGCAAGGGGAGGCGCGGAGACGGGACATCTTGGAACATGACGTAAAAGGAAATTTCATACAGATATCCGGACGTGTAGCGTTGATTGGACAATAATATTTCTCATGAGAACGTTGTTAACAAGGTTGTCAGACGATACTAGCTCCGGCTATTTATTGAGAATTTTTGCATTTTCACTGCTTTCAAGGCTAGCTAGTTTTTTTTGTTGAAGCAGAGATTATTACTTCGACACTCGTTCTTTGCTTATGATATCATAGTGCCTAGTACTCCCTCTGCTATTTTGCTTCCAGTAATATTTAAAGCAAGTGAAGACATTTTTTGTATTCAATATTGGTCACACTTATTTTATTGTTATAAATATTCCGTTTCCATTCTTCTTCAGTAACACGAATTTAATAATTCTTCTCATCTTTGCACCGAATAACAGCCCCGTAGACGATGTTACTTTCAAGGCAAGCCCCATAGCAGGTATTGCTACGTGTCTCATTTATATTCGTGTTATGTGCGTTGATCATATTGCCAGAGCAGTTGTAATTGACAATAAAATTGTTTTTTATTATGCAATTTATTCAACAAGATATTGTCAGCACAATATTTAACTATTAAACGTATAAAGATTTTGGTGATATTGATTATTACTTCTTTATTGAATGGCAAGTTAAACCAAATTAATTTCTTGATTTTTGTTCTCTTTCCTTCATTCTTCTTCTTTTATGTTCCATGTCCATTCAGGACGTACGCGATCATTGCTTTCTACATCTCCCTATCCCTGGAGGCTCTTAGCACGCTTTCTCCTGTTGCACCATGCAAACCTCATTCTATCATCCACCTGATCAGGTCCTTCACATATGTTATCCACTGATTTCCCCTGTCTCTTTTCCCTTCTATCTGACCTGTTAGTATAATTTTGTCCAAGGCCTCCTTCCTCATTGAATGTCCCAGGAACTTTAGTTGTCTCTTCATAATGCTCAGTATTAATATCCTTTAAGTTTCCATCCCTTCCAAAACCTCGTCATTGCTCACATGCTCGGTCCATGATATCCGCAGCATCCTTTTGTACAACAACACTTCAGGTGCTTCAAGTTTTTCCTCATTCTTCAGAGATATTGTCCAACATTCACTACCATATTGACGAACCGACATCACATAGCAATCCAGTACTCTTCTCTTTGCTTCTAGCAAAATTATCCTGTTTCTAAATACTTTACTCAGCTTCTGGAATGCTTCCTTCGCCATGGCAATTCGCCTCTTCTTTTCAGTCTCTTGGTACTGTGTTCTCTTTCAGCTAAAGACTGCTAGTAGATCTTGTGGGCTTCGTTGAATATATTTTTATTGGCTGTTTTTTTTTGTATAATCGATCTTTTACTGTTTTTAATGTGCTTCAATATATCGGTGTTGGCCTAGATTTTTTTTATTATTAATGTCCGTAATTTTACTTACACATTGTTTGTAGCGGCGATACGTTTTCTGTCTATACGAGCGAACACGTAGAGGATGTTTACTTTCATGCTAAATACTGTTATTTTGATTCTCAATCTGCGGTCCTTAATGGATTTATGCAGATTCTTCTTTTCATAGTGCCGAATATTCCCTCTGCTATTTTACTGCCAGTAATATGATTTATGAATATTCTTTTTATTTTTCTGATCACCTTTTGTGTTTACTACTCACAACCATCAAGCCATCATCTTTGTGTAATCCGACATACTAAAGATCGGACAAATACCTCAAAAGCAAGAAAACGACAGAAAAGTCTCTTTGAGAAAAAAAGAAATTTCAAAGAAAATATCTTCTGTTTACTGGATATGTGATGCTAAGTTTTGCAAATATTTGCGGTATATCTTTTGGTAGGTTAGCTAGTAGGTAAGAAAAAAATTCTTCGTTTCACTGTTTCTCATGTTCTTTTTGATATTCACTATTCAGAATAATTTAATTTTTTCTCTTTTAGCATTTCTCATGTTTATAAATAATGTCAAATTTAATATTGATTTTTGTTATAAAAATATTTAATAGCACTATACTTCGTCCCTCTATCCCCCGCCTTTAGACCATGTGCTATAGCAAAATATGCATTGGCCGGAATTATTCAAATGCAACAGAAGGACTCTTTGGGAAAGGACGAAATTTCAAAGAAAATATCTTCTGTTTACTGGATATGTGATGCATTTTTTGGTAGTTAGGAGTAACTAGGGAACTGATTTTTTTACATGACTATTTCTTTGAACTTATACAGTATATACTTAAGATTTATGTTCTTTCTTCAACCCAACTCTTTTACGTGATTTTAGCAACCCGGTAGTATGAAAAAACCTACAAAGGGCGGAGGAACTCTTGATGAGTCAACGAATAGCTCACTAGATTTGGTGTCACAATAAATCCCCGTGGAGTAGGCAACAGGATACCACTCCACTATCTATCTATCTATCTATCTATCTATCTATCTATCTATCTATCTATCTATCCTCCGTACAATCATGGCTATAAAACGAATAAATATTAAACCTAACGGCGTGAAGGGGTTACTTCCATAGAGAGCAATTTTTCGGCCTGTAAGGACTGACATGGGCAACAGTTGTCACCTGGTCGTCATCCGGCGACTGTTAGCAACAACGGCGTAAAGGGAGCAGGTTTTTCCAAAATCTGTCCCTCGCCCTGGAAGGAACAACAGGTGACTCTGGACCGTTAAAAGAAAGGTTTACCTTGGGGACATGGAACGTCAGGACGTTAAACAACTGCTGACAGCTAGAGAATGTCAAGCAGGAAATGAACAGAATGAAAATCAATATTGTGGGAATATGCGAAACCAGATGGCCAAATAATGGATACATCAGCAGCGACAACAATAGTATAATATAGACAGGAGGCAAAAATAATGAAAAGTAGTCGGCTTTATACTGGACACAGAAATGAAGAAATATGTTTTGGGATACTGCCAGTTCTCCGAAAGAGATCTCCTGGTCAAACTGAAAGGAAGACCGTTCAACATCGCGATTTTTGTCATCTATGCACCAACAACACAAAGCACCGAAGAAAGAAATATAATCTTTTTACTTCACTATAGACAACGTCAAATCTCAATGTAAAATCCAAGAAATCAGGATCATGATGGGAGATTTGCATGCCAAAGTTGGAAAAGAGAGGGAAGGTATGAAAACTGGCAATTTTGGTTTAGGAATCCGTAACGAATTAGGAGAAAAATGAGTCCAGTGGTGCATAGCAAATGACCAGGTAATAACTCTCACCTGGTTGCAAGACCAGCCACGACGTCTATGGACTTGGAGAATCCAAGGAAGTGACACAAAAACATAACCATAAAAAGCAGATTCAGAAATACAATGGTCCAAAGCAAGGCCTATCCAGGCGCTGGCAGTGGAAGCGACCACGTCCCAGTTATCTGCAAACTAAAGATGAATCTCCGGAGATTGAAGAAGCCTAGTGCAGCACCAAAACTGAAATACAATACACTCCTAAATGACCTCCACCTACAGAAAGAATACACTAAGAGCGTGAAAATCAAATATGAAAAACAAATTGGAAAAGGATACTCGAAATGGAACTCGCTAAAGGAAGCAATGCTGACATCAGCAGATAACATTGCCCTAAAGAAAATTAAGCGCAGAAAAAAAAAACGAGTGGATAACTTAAGAGTTTATGAGCATGATGCAAAAGAGGCAGAAAATGATGTCAAGACATGGAATCGAGTGCAGAGAACTACACAAGGAAATAAGAAGAAAATGCAGACAGGCTAAAGAGGAATGGCTCAATGACAAATGTGCAGAAGTACAGTATGAGTGGGAATAATAAAGCAGACATGCATAAAGAAATAAAAGAAGTGACAGGACAAAAACCTGCTCTTCAACAGGATGTATGAAATTCAAGAATGGAGCAATCATATTGGAGAAAGAGAAAATACTGCTACGATGAGAAGAATATATAAAAGACCTTAACCACGACAAGAGAGAGCAAGATGAGAACGAACAGGAATATTAAAGTGTGAAGTGGAATCTACAATGGCCAAACGGAATAGAAACAAAACAGCTGGACTAGATGGTATAGTCATAGACCTGCTGATAGCCTTGGAATAATTTAGTATGGAGAAAAATTTCAGAAATATAAATAAAATTTATAATAGTGGTGTAATACCAGATGACCGCAGCAAGTCTATCTTCATAGCACTACCTAAGGAACTGGGAGCAAACGAGTACGGACTCCACACAGCCATCAGTACAATGAGCTATATATCAAAACTGATCGTCTGAATCCTGAAGAATAGAGCGTGAAGCAGAATCAGGCCAGAGATAGGACAAGAACAGTGCGGTTTCGTCAAAGACATTGACAAAAGGACTGCCGTATTTATGATTAGGATGCTCTCCGAAAGAGCAATACAAATGAATAAGGACTTATACCTGTGCTTTATTGATCATGCGAAGACATTTGACAAAATACGACACAAAGAATTGATGGAGATGCTCGACAGCCTTGACATATTTGGGAAAGACTTAAGAGTAATCAAGAATCTTTACTGACAGCAAACCGCTCGTATTAGGACGGGTAATGAATTCAGCAAATATAGAAATATAGAAAGAGCCGTAAGACAAGGATGTGTCTTTTCTCCGGATCTCTTCAACTTGTACAGCGAGAATATTTTGAGGACTCTAGAAGTTATGCCTGGATTAATCATCGGAGGCCACAATTTAAACATCCTAAGTTACACAGATGATACAGTGCTGATAGCAGACACAGAAGGGAAACTACATAACCTCCTACAGAAGGTAGCTGAAGAGAGTGATAAGAAAGGACTACAAATAAACTGTAATAAAACCGAAAGCATGGTCATCAGTCAAAATGGCAGCCAAATATGCCAAATACAAGTTGGGGGGGACCAAAATCAAGCAGGTACAAAAATTTAAATACCTGTGAAATGTAATAACAGAAGACGGAAAGTGTGACACAGAGATCCGAAGGCGAATTGGCATGGCGAATGAAGCATTACAGGAGTTGAGTAAAGTATCAAGAAACAGGACTATTTCGCTCGAAACAAGGAAGAGAGTATTGCTGGACAATATCGTTGAAGATGAAGGAAATTTTGGAAGTAACTGAAATGTGGTTCAACAGATGGATACTGCGAATATAGTGGATAGAGCATGTGAGCAATGATGAGGTCCTAGAAATGATGGAAACGAAAAGGAAACTAATACTGTGCATCAGGAAGAGAGAGCTGAAGTTCCTGGAAGGAGGGCTTGGAGACCCTGATACTAACAGGCCAGATAGAAAGAAAAGAGACAGGGGAAAGCAACAGATAACATATTTGAAGGACATGATCAGGTGGATGATGGCACGAGGATTGCATGATGTAACAGGAGCTAAGAGTCACTAGGTATAGGGAGACGTGGAAAGCCATGATCGCCTACGTCCTGAAGGAACAGGACACATAGAAGAAGAAGAACTTACATATCTCTTCCCAATCGAACACTCTTACAGCGTTATCTGATTTGGTATTATTTCTTTAATCCAATGTTTGCAATCAAGGAACTAGACTAGCATCTGCGCCTGTTCAGTAATGAAGTTTTCCTCATGAATAACACAACAAAACTCGGTAGTTTACAATTATGTATCTATATAAAACTCTGAAGATGACTGAACATATAAATTTAAATCATTTAAATTTAATTGTTTTATTAAACGTGTATGCACATGAAATTTAACGGATCTCATTCAGTTTCCCTATGATTTTTTTATTTCTTTATATCACTTTTATTATAAAGTATGGCATCTTGAAAACTGATTATCTAAGAAGGTTTAACTGATATAAGAACCTGTCAGCAAATTTAATGCGTATATTCTGGCAATCATAGTACTTTCTATACGCTTTCGACTTCGTAAATTGGTGCATGCTTTAACTAAAAAAGCATTACTTAATAATAATTGTTGATTCTTATTTATTCTTTCTCTATTTATTGAGATTATTTTCTTTGTTTTATTCTATTTTAAGATGTGTGCTGTCGTGCTGTGTATATCGGCTAGGAACAAGGGCCGTGTTCTAGTTTCAGTTGAATTATTAGATAAGGAAATTAAATTGAAATTTATGACGGCATTCATACCAAAAAAGAGACAAGTTAAACATAAAATATAAAACTAGAAGGAAAACAGGTTTAAGAAAGTTATTATCTAAAACAATTGTATGGACAATTATGAGAAATGAAAACAAGTAATATATATATATATATATATATATATATTTCTGTGTGTGTGTGTGTGTGCGCGCGCGCGCGCATTTTTTCTTTTCCCTAGCAAATACTATTTGTTATTTATAATAGTTATGAATTATTCCGCTTTGAATTCATCTCACAGAATATTATTAACTTTTGTAATTTAAGTTATTATTTTTAATATAATTTTGTTTACTTATTTTATACACTTGATATATTAAAAGTAGTAGCCTAAGATTTTAAGATTTTAGATTTTAAGAGTGAAGTTAAATTCAAGTCTCTTAAACGGTAAAGTGTTTTTAATATTCACCTGATGACCGCGTATTGCAGGAATTTCCGAGTCATATATATATATATAAAACAAATTCCTCGTGTCATCAGCAACAAATTTTATTACACAAAGCAAAATGACAAAATGAACAAATATATTTTACAGGCGGAAGATCAAAAAAAAATAATATTCATCACTGAAAATTAAAGGGGTAGGATTGATAGGAAAGCAGGCAGAAATCTATGTCTATTTTTATTTTTAGATTTTTTGAAAACCCCTACTCCTTAATAGAGTCTAAGTTGAAAGTTGAAATTTAGCCTTGTCTGGTTCAAAGTAATGGTAGGGGAAAGAATAAAAAGAAAAGGAAGTAAAGAGGAGAAAGTAAAAGCGAGTATGTGAAAAGTGCGAAGGGGTGGTTGCCAGGGAAGTAACCTAAGAAAAGGAAAAAAAGAAGAGAAAAAGAAATAATTATAATATTAATTAATAAAACATTAACAAAAATTAATAAAATATAAAATATATGAAAATAAAAATAAAATATAAAATATAAAAAATGAAAAAAAATTAAATTAAGGAGTATATCAATTCAAAAATAAACACACACACACATATATATATATATATATATATGTATACATACACATATTCTCACATTTATAGATATATATATATATATATATAAACACACTACTTTATATATATATATATATAACACTACTATATATATATATATATATATATATATATATAACACTACTTTATATATATATATATATATGTATATATATATATAAACACACTACACACATACACACCCACCCCCAACTACACGCGAACAAAAGCCTACACAGATGCATACATACACTTATATATATGCACATACACATTCCTGAACTTAAATTACTTAAAAAGCTAAAGGATATTCGCAACTATGAGTTAAGTTCAATTCTAATTATATTTGAAGTTTTTAAGAAAATAATTAAAGGCGGTTTGGTTGGATAGGAACGAAAAATGTTTATTATACTTTATTATTTATTATATTTATTGTATTTATTTTAAGGACCCTTGTAAAAGTTTCACAAAACCAAAATAAAGTATCTAAGAAATATAAAGGTGCAGGAAAAAATATATAAAGGTGCAAGAAAAAATGGCGGATAAAATTAGTCTAAGTATTCTAACTCGTTAAATGGTAGATACTAATAAGGGAAAAAAGAAGAAGGAATCTATAAGGCTGGGATCAGTCATTGGTAGTGGGGTTCAAATTTACTAGTTAAAGATTAAATTGATTAACTAATTAATTTAACATACGTAACAGTATTTGTTGTTGATTTTAATTTTATACATGTTATTTTGTATAAAATTCGTTTATTGCTTACTTACTCAGACAGAAATCATATTAATATTGAATTCACAAATTTTAACGTATATTTGGTAATTTTCATTTTATTTCAATATTGCGGTTTTAGAAACAAAATAATCCTGATATATTCTTTCAACTTTGAGAGAATTCATTTTTACAATGATTCGGATCTATATCATTAAGCATTAGAACGTAATTATTTTTACAGTAATGTTCACTAAAGGGCCACTTGAGGTAGGTTACTTTAAGGAGTAGTTTATATGAATAAGAGTGGAAGATAACAATTAACTTCAAACTTGAAGCGGTTAGGATCATAGTAATCGCAGAAACATCCCCTTGGGAGTCTGTTACTTGATATAATAAAATTTACTAACTTTCATGTGAGAATTTAACCCCTTTGAGGTTGTTGTTGCTCTCCTCGTCCTCAGCAATGTGCTATCGCTTGATTATATAGAAAATATTAATTTACTTTATAAACCTCCAGGGAGCCACACGTCTATTAAGCTGCTTATTTTATTCCAGGCAAGTGTGTAATTCTCCCGAGTCTGCACAACTTGTAAATTAATTGGCTCTGAATAACTAGGAACACTGACGCTCCTGTCATGAAAGCCAGAAAGCAAACTTATACCGAAAACAAATCAACAACATGAGAATCAACCTTTATTTCTTAGACTGTTTCCAAGACACTCCAACAAAACTGAAGATTATCCCATATAAAATAATGAAGATATGTACATATAGTCTACTTTCGGTTTTCGGCTGAGGTAAAATAAATATTTTTGAAAGAATTTATATTGATTATTTTTAATAAAATATCTCGTTGAATACATGCAAAATATTTTAACAAAATTAAGTTTTACCTTTGCTTTATAATCCACAAGAAATGTATACAAGGACTTCCAGCGGATCCCTGAATCTATGGTAAAGTTATATTTTTTTTTAATCATATCACCCCAAGCAAGACGGTAATGCCACTGAAGCGCAGGGGGCTACGTAAGAATGAAAAGATTGGAAAAGATAAAGCCGGGAACCACATCCTAAACAGGCAACAAAGGATGAGCCTCTACACCTGTTCAACAGACGTGGGTGGAGTGTGAACCGGGCGATAGTTTAGTCTATCTACTCCAAATGAGGAGAGGAAAAAATGAGAGAGTGAAAAGAATGGAAAAGAGAAAGCCGGAAACCACATCCCAAGCAGGGAACAAGATATGAGTCTCTTCACCTGTTCAATAGACGTGGGTGGAAAGCCGGAAACAACATCCTAAACAGGGACAAGGGATGAGCCACTTCACCTGTTCAATAGTCCTTGGTGGGGTGTTAACCGGGTGATAGTTAAGTCTATCTCTTACGAAAAAAAATGTTCAGAATGGTGAGTTAACTAAGTTTTAACTTAGTTAAAGTCCAATCAAAGAAATAGAAAAAAGGACAGCAAAATAAAAATAAAAAACTTAAAATTAAGCATAAATAAATACAAAATCTTGACTTACTAAAATTTCAAAAAGTCTAACCAACACCTACACACATGCTTACGGATAGTTAACAAAAGAAAGAAAGTTATTTTATCTAATGGCCTGCAGAGGAATGGATTTGTGGGTTGGTTAGAAATTCAACTAGCTAAAAAAAAAAATACACAGGAACAAGGAATTTAACAGGACTTATATCTTTTACATTCATATGGTAGCTGCCTGTGGCCACATCACCGTGGTGTAATAAGTAGCAAAATTTACTGCTAGACAGAGTAGTGAGTTCGAGGTACACCGTGTGCCTCATACAGTTGACGTTGTGCTACATTTAGTTTACCGCTTGAAAGTCACCAAACGATGGCTGTCCGCTTGATTAAAAAAAAAAATACACAGGAACAAAGAATTTAACAGGACTTATATCTTTTACATTCATATGGTAGCTGCCTGTGGACACATCACCGTGGTGTAATAAGTAGCAAAATTTACTGCTAGACAGAGTAGTGAGTTCGAGGTACACCGTGTGCCTCATACAGTTGACGTTGTACTACATTTAGTTTACCCCTTGAAAGTCACCAAACGATTGCTGTCCGCTTGATTAACCGAGCAACTCACACGTTTCCAATAGAATACAGAATTTTCTGGTGTCTAATACAACTTGAGAATATTACGACCCAAGATGTTTAAATCTTAAAACCAAGAAATAAATTTTATCTTAGAGTATAAAACAACCAAAGTATGCAACCATCAAGTATGTTTTATTTTTTTATTAAGTCGTATCAAATCATCCGCTAAAATCTCAAGTTCGTTCATATATTTCACTAATGTACATAATTTTTCACGGTATTAATGATAAGATATGTTGTTTAACCACTGCGTGTTTCTTAGAATTTCCGTTCAAAAAATATTTTTGAATTTTTGGGGAAAGGCGTTTTGTTGTAACATTAATTTTATCTGACAGATCTTGTGTAATGTCTTTATTATTTTTACTCAATTTTGGTAAATTTCCTGTCTTTAAATGAAAAGATGTTCCATTACGCTGATTCCTAAATAACAAATATTGTCAACATGGCAAATATCTCTTTCAAACGACTGATAACGCCCTCGTAATTTATGTTTTCTTATGTATTGTAATCAGTGTATTTGTAATATTCCTGTTTCATCAAAGAGCTGATGTAAATTGAGTAAGAGTAAGCTTTAATTTCCAACTTCATTAACCTATCGGATTACCAACTTACTCCTGATGAAATAGAATTCCTTAATCTCGGACCAAATTTTCATGTCGCACAGAAACCTAATTCAATGTTTAAACAAATGGAAATTGAAGCTTTATACCAACAAATACTTCAACTCGAACAGGACAACCATATTACTATACAGGTAGGCTTAAAAGAATTACTCAAAGCTGAATCAATCAAACACCGTTACCATAAAAATCCTAATGATATTATAAATATGCCTCTCATAAAAGCAGCCACACATCTCAAAAATAACAAAAATATTGTTATCCGGCGTGCCGATAAAACCAATACATTTGTTATTTTAAACAGACAGGAATATCACTCCAAATTACAGGCCATTCTCGACGATCACAATATATTTAAAAAATTAACTAGTAATACCACAACCCAACTTAAAAAACATATTAATAAACTTATTACTGCAAACAATGCTGAAATAGGATCCTATAAACTTCAAAAGATTATAGGTGATTATCAGCCCGGCTACCTTTATGGAAATGTAAAAATCCATAAACAAGATCATCCCCTCCGACCTATCATTTCTCAAATACCCACACCAATATATAACCTTTCCAAAACACTTAACAAACTAATTACTCCCTATCTTCCTGGTAAATATAGCATTAACTCCACCGACGAATTTTTACAGATTCTCCATTCCTTAAACCTAATAATCAAATGATTGCATCTTTGGAATAATCCAAAACTTATTCACAAATGTTCCCGTCCATGAAACAATTGACATCATTATCCGTGATGTATACAACCATGCTACTCTCCCATCAATCAATATTAAACCCACTATATTAAAAAAACTATTATTAGCATGCACCACACAAGTACCCTTTCACGATCCCTTAGGCAACATTTATACACAAATAGATGGTATTGCGATGGGATCTCCTTTAGGTCCCCTCTCTCTTTTCTAATTATTATATGGCAAATCTAGAAAATAAAATAATTAATGACAACAATAAACCCTCTATATATGTAAGATATATAGATGACATCTTTGTTTTAGCTAAGAATATCGATCAAATTAAATATCTTAAAAACAAATTTGAAAGTCACTCCGTCCTCACATTTACATTAGAACTTAATATTAATAACAAACTCCCATTCCTCGATGTATTCATTGATGCTAGCACACATAAATTTACTACTTCTCTATATAGGAAACCAACTAGCATAAATTCGTGTCTTCTTAATTATAATAGTGAATGTCCCCAACGATATAAGTTAGCTGTTATAAAAAACTTACTTCAACGCACACAAATGATATCTTCTTCCAAATCTATATTTTATAAAGAATTACACAACATTAAGCAAACGCTAGTCAATAATGGATTTCCTAACTCCGTTATTGATCAACAAATTAAAATGTATCTCAACAAAATTAACAATAGCTCTAACAATAATAATATTAATAATAATGTTTTACATCAAAATAAACATAACACTATTAACTTATACTATTGCAACCAAATACATAATAATTATAAACAAGATGAAAAAACTCTCAAAAAAATAATACGTAGAAATGTTAAACCAGTCGAAAGTAATAATCAAATTAAACTCATTATATATTATAAAAAGTTTAAAACAATTGACCTCATAGTCTATAATAACCCAACAAGCACTAAACTAAATTCTTTACAAAAAACCAATGTAGTGTACCAATTTACATGCCCATTCAGAGATTGCATCTCTGATACTAATCAAAAACCTAGTACATATATTGGTTTTACAACAACCACGCTCTCCCGTAGACTTACATGTCATCTTTTTGATCAGAGTACTATTAAACAACATTTCTGTGAAAAACATAAACATGTAGGTAATATCAGACAGATTTTGGACAACAATACGGTGATCCTTACTCATTCACACAGTAAGAGGAACCTGCAGATATTGGAGGCCATGCACATCAAATCAAAACAACCAACACTCAATAAAATCAACTTTAAAACAGAAAATAACATATTACATTGCATTTGACTAGATGGTTTTGTTGTCATTTCGCGCTATCCCGCGGTGTGACGTCATAAAACCGCATCGCAAACTTAAGAACTGCGTTTATTATTTTTGGTAACTATTTACGTTGCCAAGCGGAGTTTTATGTCAACACAAAATAAAATCGTCGGTGATGGTGGATTTTATAATATTTCAGTTTAAACTACCTCTCTGAAGATGGCGAAATAATTATCCAAATGTTGGAGAATTTTTGTCTTTATTTTCAACTGAAATTAAAGCAAAAATACGACGTTTAGAACGGCTCATGATTAAACATAATAGACATTCATTGTCTCTTATATTTAATAACATATGTCTAGAAAATTACTTGCTGCCTCGATATACTAAATATATATATATATATATATATATATATATATATATATTGTGTGTATTTTGGCAGCATTTTTTCATTAATGCAGGTTTCATTGAATAATATAGACAATTTTGTCTATTAATTTTGTGTAGGATCCGTTCATACAGTCTGATATACTTGATGGTGATGTCGTTGAAAGACAACAAAAAATCACAGTATTTGTTGAATTTTTTATCGGGTTTAAGCTTTCGGCTCACATAAGCCATTATCAAAGAGTAAATATTAACACACAGTAAACATAGAACATTTAAGCTATTAACAATAAAGATAATTGAATTGAAAATATAAGTCCATCCCTACCGTGGCGGATGGCCGTAGACACTCCGTCACGTTGTATATATATAGTGTTGTTTGGATCAACAAAAGGCACTTCAGTTGTACAAGCTAGTAGAATTTTTCTTAGGATGTTGGGATTAATTTTGAGTGGGGGTAATGAAGGATTACTGTAAACATTTCTTATAATTATATCAATAGTTTCACTGACGGGTACATTAGTAAAAAGGTTTTCCACATCAAGTGAAGCTATGATTTCATTATTAGGTTTTTCACTCTTGAGGATTTGGATTGCCTCTATGGTTGACTTTATGCTGTATTTACTCGGAAGGTAGGGTGTGATAAGCTGGTTAATATGTTTAGTTAACTGGTATACAGGAGTAGGAATTTGGGATATGATAGGGCGGAGAGGATAGTTAGGTTTATGAGTTTTTATGGTTCCGTATATGTAACCAGGTTTATAGTCACCAATAACTTTAGGGAGTTTTAAGGAATTCTGATCAGCGTTGTTGGCACTAATGAGTTTATTAAGTTTAGATTTTAGTTGGTGTGTCGGGTTTTTGTTAATTATTTTAAATTTTGTGTGGTCATGGAGTATGTGGTTGAGTTTTGTGTTGTAATCTGATTTGTTAAGTACAACAAAGATGTTAGCCTTGTCAGTTTTTTTACAATTATGTGAAGGTGGTTGCGTAGTTCGTGCGCGGCACTTTTTAGTTGTTTCGATAGAATTTTTGAGGAGCTTCTGCTTTTATCATGGCGATCTTTGATTGCCTCAGCCTTAAGTAGATCTTTCAGTTCGGGTTTAACGGTTATAAGTTTTTCATCTTGTAATTTAGTGATGCTTTGAGAGAGCGTTTCTATTTCAATTTTTTTAGTAAGCTGGTTATACTTACGGTATATATGGCAGTTAGGTCCAAGGTTGAGTAATTCTTCTTGGTGCTTAGTTAGTTCGTGGTTGGAAAGATTTATGAATTTATCGAATTTTTTTGGAAGAGTGATCGTGCCATTGTATAGTGAATTAAGTTTTTTGACAATTTTAGCACGGTGTTCAACTTCAGATTTTGCAGTGATTTTGGATAGTCTGAGTATTATTTCTTCTAGTTGGTTTGAGGTAGTTATATCTTTATATATATATAAACATATATACATATATATACAAATATATATAAACATATATACGTATACATACATATAGATAAATACATATATTGAAAGAAAAACAGAGAGAGCGTGTCTCAAAACTTTTACAAACATTTGATGCAGGTTTTACTTACTAGAACATGGAAAACAAAACCACAAAAATTTGATGTTGCTTTGTATCCTGTACCTATTATGCAGTTTCGATCCCCAAGATATATTGGTTTATATAATTATATATTCCATCTCAGCAAATGTATCCTGAACCTTAAACAAGTCTGAAAAAACAAACAACGAATTGACGGTTTCTGTAATAAATCTACAATTTTTTTTATGTGATAATTGACCAAAAAGCGAATGAGCTTACACAAGTTGCATATGATGCTTGTAAATTTTTCTCCATGAGATATTCAACATGCTAGGGCCACTTGTGTATTGATACCTTGTTTTTATTAAAATTCAAGCGGCCCCATGTTAACATCGTATCTGCCTGCTCAGGATTTTATTATCCCACTCTTGTTCAATAGAACAAGTCTCGTTTAAACCACGTTAAATATTGAAGACAGACTAGCCGAAAATGTATATTAATGACAAATATAACTTAGTATACATAGCAACATAGCGTCATTTTCCGTAAATTTTCTTTAAACTTAATAACTCAAAAGTGAATTATTTGCAGGAATACGTTTATCTGGACTTTGGTAATTGTTTTGTTGTGAGGAAGCCGCCCTTAAATTTTCCAAGTATATTTTTGTTAATTTCTATATATTTGTTTAAACATTATTTTAATGGATGATCCAATTTGGGTAGATACTCTTTTTTTAATAATTAAAGAGGATAATTATTAATATCTACCGGCCAGAATATTCGAGAAATCTTGTTAGGATATATGAGTCATTTGACAGGATTCGAAACTTTGTCCCCTATAGAAAACCTTTAATTAATCTGCCGTATTCTATGTAAGTCAATTCATTTCCAAAATTTTCTAACATCCGTAATGAGATTAACTCTGACATACATTTAATTGATTTGTTTCAACAATATTTTTAACGGATACTCCTAGTGTCAATTGTAAATATACCAAAGTTAATCCATTTCGCAAAGGCCTCCGTAAGATTTCATATATATATATATATATATATATATATATATATATATATATATATATATATACAGTACATTAACTCTGAAGATACATCCATGAAGTTTAATTCTAGAGTCTTACTTATTTTGGTAAATGAATAGAAGATAGGGGTCAAGGAGGAATATACGAACAATATAATCGACTACATTTTTCATAATCTTATTGTAATGTTCTAAAAATCCCCTTCTTCTCTTCTTCACTAACTTCGTACAGTCGAATTGAACTCAATATATTTACATCTTAATGCAATCGCCTTTTGTAACATGTCTATTGCTCAGACAGTTCATTAACATCATTAACTATAGGTTTTCATTTAAATGTACATTTTCGAGTGGCTCCATTTGGATTTGAAATTGTAACAAAAATAACTGAGCAGGAAATGCACTGAAATGAACTTCAGCATCCTTTGTACATCGTCTAGAGCTTATTTCTTCTACTATAAGACAAGTTTGTACAGTGAAAAGTTCTCACATTCATTCCTTCAGTCTCAAGAATTTTCTGATTCTTTACTGCTGAATGTATCATCTACGACTTATTCATTTTAGGAAATGAAGTTTTTATAGGTTTTACTAAACCTACAAAGAGTCAGTCAGTTAAGTGCCATATGTGATACACGCTTTGGCGATCAGGTCTCGAAAGAGACATCACTGACTGGGCAGAGGATTATGCCACAGTAAGTTGCCATTGCTTTCTGCGGTAGACTGGTTGCCGACCAAGGCTATAGAATCCAATCTGTCATGTTATTTAATCCATAACTGGAAGGAATAGACGGATTAATACCTTTCCCAAGGGTATTTGCGCGTAAATGAATGCAAAATTATTCGGCTGGAATTCGAACTCGGCTTCCCGATTTCTCGTTCCGAACCTATATCCAATGCACAACAACGCACATCCGGCAAAGAGTACATATTTTATATCAAATAAAAGATAGAATAAGATGTTGTGCAAACGTTTTTAGCAATGTGTCAATGTTATTTCTGGAGCTAGAGCTCTCTAATTATAGTGAATAAGCTCACACATATATAACTTATCCATAGATAGATAAAACGACAGAATATATATATATATATATATATATATATATATATATATATATATATATATATAATAAAAATAATAATGATAATTATATATATATATATATATATATCATAATTTTACAAAGCAATGAAGGAAATATGAACTCGTCCAATTCTCCCTAAATATTCTTCATTCTTTCATTGATGAAACTGCAATATAGTTAATTCTTAGATATTTATAAATTGTAAATTTGATGCACATGTTATGGTGCAATATTAACAAAAGAACCATTCTACTTTCATTTACAATTATTCATTTGGCATTAAATAGTAAAAATAGGATGAAATACATCATCTTTTTAAAACTCTGTGGTGGCCTAAATATTATGGCCGATAGTGTATATATAGATAAAAACAACACATTTAACTATATATATATATATATATATATATATATATATATATATATATATCGATAGATAGATAGATAGATAGATAGATAGATAGATAGATAGAAATACATTTAGATAAATAAAATGTACAATCAGAGATAGCTTAATAAATAAAATCGCCAGATTGAGACAGAGCAAAAAGAACAAATTGAGAAAGGCAAAATAATCACGTAGGTAGATATATAAAAGTGATAGATAGATAATATATCACAAATTAAGGTAGATAGACAGAGATATAAAGAGTAAGAAATTGTGATAGATAAGTAGATAAAGAAAAAAAAAATGAAATAGATTAGTAGATAAAAACTGAGATTGATATATAGATAGATGGATAAAAAGTACAAATTTATATATATATATATATATATATATATATATATATATATATATGTAGATAGACAGAATGACGAAAACAACAAAGTGAGATAGATTAAGAAAAAGAAAAAAGTTGCCCCTAATTTACAAATAAATATTATCTTAAATTTTGTTTTATTTTTGTATATCAAATACATATTTTACACTAACAAATTATCTTTAAATTATCGAATGAGGAGTCAGAATTTTTTTAATTTTTTTTATAAGCGTTTCACCCCGAGCAAGGCATGTCACTGCCACTACTGTGCAGGGGGCTACGTAGAGTGGAGAAAGGCTGATTAAATATAGGAAATAACAGAGGGTGGGTGATAGGCGGGTGAGGATACCGAGAATGAGGGTTGGGTAGATGAGAGTGTTGTGAGAATAGTTGGGAGTTAGTGTGATAGGAGGTGTCTATTGACCGTACATTTAAACACCTGGAGATTGTAACTGTCGGGAAAGCAGACTCCATCTCTTAACCGGCACTGCTATACTGTTCAATGTATGATGTTAGGATTTCTTTCTTACAGTTTACATCTATATAGTTAAATGAACGAAAGTAATAATTTATACTTACTTGTTACTACTATCAATTTATCTAGTCTTATTTCTTTGTGCTAGATGAAGCCAAAATTTATCAATTTGCTTTCTATTTAATGATATAAAAGAAAACCTCTCTTATAGTTAATGCTGTGATTTAGTTGAAAAGTTTATCAAAATTAATAATAAGTAAAAATTATTAATAATTATTAATATTAAGTAATAGGTTTAGGAAAATTTGACACCCAGAAGAAAATACTGATGGTAAAATTTTCAGCGACAAACCTGAACTAATTAAATCGCTTGTGTAAATACAATGCAGAACCGAAAATGGACTGTATAATAATGAGAGAAACGTTTCTGAGAGATAGAAACAGTATGAAGATCTTAAGAGCCATGATTACTTACACCGGAAGAACGTTTCAATTTCAATCAGAAATGACAAAATGGCATTGGTGGTGTATATTGAAGCTCTAGGGAGATGGTTAATATTTATTTTTATAATCGTGTCGCACCAAGCAAGGCATTTTCACTGCCACTGTTTTGCAGGTGGTTACATAGGGGGTAAGTTATGAGAAAGAGTGACAGGTTACAGGGGGTGTCAGAAAGAGGGTAGGAGAAGGATGAGAATACCGATGAGAGTGAAGTGGACGAATAAAAAAGCATGAGAGAGAGAGAGAGAGAGAGAGAGGATGCAAGTTAGTGTGCGAGGAGTTGACTATTGACTTTATATTTCATTTCTTGAAGTGTGTAGATGTCGGGAAAGTAAGTAAACGGAAGGAAACTCCGAAGGCGGGAAGTGTGAGAGAAGAAGCTGCTGAAGTAGAATTTTCGTTTACAATTTATTGGCTTTACAGTAGAATGTTGGGACCTAGTTACTAATCTTGTTGCTCGAGTAAATAAGGGGTACCAGTAAGCTAAATTTATCTGAGAAGGAGCCATGAAAGTATTTGTAGAAGAGACATCGGGAATTTGATTCACTCATAACCAAACTCCCAACAGCGTACAAGATTTATCCAAAATTATCATCATCGGAATTATCAGAAGGTTTTCATCATGTTGTTTGATTGTCAGCAGAAGCTTGGACTGTGGGAAATTGTGTGGAATAGTGTAAGAATAAAAATATACATATTTCTTGTTAAAATAGAAATTTATTAAAAGGAAAGTAAAACAAGAATTCATAGAAATTAATGTTCAATTTGAAAGTTAAATGTATCAAGAAATGTTCATAGTAATGAAATGTTCATTGCTGGAGAGAGTTTATGAGTACGTACGTATGTATGTATTAGCGTTTGTTCAGTACGAGTGTCCGTGAATAGAGAAGTAAAAGGAATCATCACAGGGGAAAAAAGTCAAGGAGGACAATGTCCGCGTCACTTCAATCTTCTCTTGTTACATTTTAGCTTGTCGTCTCATCTGTTTCCATCCTTTACTGAATGACTGACGCTGATTGGGGCCTTTTATAGTGTTTAGATTTTTTGCACGGATCGCAAAGTTCCTCTGGGTCTTGCAATTCGCTCCCATTGGTCAGAAAACTATTTTACTATCTACTTGCGAAATCCGGTTTCGACGTTTTTTAAGCACGTGGTCAACCCTATTTCTATTTGGCAGTTTTTGTAAAAGTGAAGAGGAAGTTTGATTTTAATTCTTAATTTCGTATCGCACAATATGTGGTTTAGACATTGTCGTTAAAATATACCTTTAGACAAGTGAAATATGTTCAAACATCCTTGGCTTTTCCGTTATCATATTGCTGGTTAAAAGAACCACAAAAATATAGCTGCCTTCTGCTACAGATGAAATTTCTTATGAGTGAGAAATGTACACAGATAACAAAACTAAAATTTAATTTGAAAACATTAAACTGGTAGAATCAAGGCTTTTTTTAAAAATTCAGCTTAGCTTTAAATGATTGCACTTGAAAAATAAGTCCCCCATAGCATAAACATATACAATGTTGCATGAATAAGATTATCGCAAAAAAATTCGCAGCTGATTTTATCATTTCCTATCGAATTAACACGTCTGGAAACTTCAATGTGCAAAAGAGAATATGAAAAAAAAATTGCACGGCGTAATGGGATTATAAGGAAAACATTAAAATTTTAGTCATTATTAAAAATGAGGTTATTCCATCATTGATGTTTCCATACGCTTTATTTTCGAATAAGCAAAACTATTTCAGTAAATAGCCTTTAACCCATCGGTTCTTTTCATAATATTATACTTATTTAAGGCACTAAATGCTCACAGATATAGAAAAGATTTGAGGAAAGAGAAATATGGTTCTACAGAAGGAGGATGAGAATAAGATGGACTGATATGCGAGTAAAGTCGAAGTTTTAATGACAATAGAAACAAAAGCGGAAACACAGTTAAATTTGCTAGGACTCTAAATGAAAAACGAGGGCACGGAGACTATTATACTCTTAAATAACATACTAAACTCAAGTGAGACAAATAATCCTTTCTAACGTGCTTCGGCAAATGAATGGTAGAATATCTGTGTGGGTCATAATTAAAACCAAAACTTACTAAGAAACGTAACGGATGAGAAGATGAGAAGTGTCATGATATTCCACACCCTAAAGCATATAATTATAATTATTGTTTGATGTGTTTTAACGATATATAAATAGAAGACCGTAATAAATAAAAGAATTTATGAACATCGGTTTTTTTTTATAACCGTTTCACCCCGAGCAAGGCATATCACTGCCACTACTGCGCAGGGAGTACATAGAGTGGAGAAAGGGTGGTTAAATATAGGGTGGGTGATAGGCGGGTAAGGATACCGAGAATGAGGGTTGGGTAGATGAGAGTGTTCTGTGAATAATTGGGAGTTAGTGTGATAGGAGGTGTCTATTGACCCTACGTCTAAACACCTGGAGATTGTAGCTGTCGGGAAAGCATACTTGTGGAAGGGAATTCCACAGGCGGGAAGCGCGAGAAAAGAAGCTGTTGGAGTAGAATTTACGGTTACAACTTATTTGTTTAACTGTAAAAGGGTGGGACCTAGTTGCTAATCTAATATCTCATGTAAATTCGTGCTTAGGCAGCACCAGTGATCTAAGTTCATCGGAGCAGAAGCCATGAAAGTACTTGTAGAAGAGGCACAGGGAAGCCACATCACGCCGGTAAGAGAGCGGGTGCAGGCGGTCTGCCAAGTCAGTATCAACCACGTTACAGATCCTCCTTTGTATTTTGTCAAGAAGCCGAAGGAGAGCAGCAGGGGCACCAGACCAGATATGGCAGGAGTATTCAATACACGGGCGGATGGTAGATTTGTATATGTGCAGGATAGATTCAGGTGGGAAAAACTTCCGGGCCCTGCAGAGAGAGCCGACTTTCATAGCGGCAGATTTGGCAATGGATTCGATATAGTCATTCCATTTGAGGTCCGCCGAAAGTGTAAGTCCAAGGAGGCGTAGGGTTTTACTCTCTGGGACGAAAGCCTATCCCATGCTAATGGGAGGTAGATGCGATTGTCTATGGTGGTTAGTTGATAACAGCTTCGTTTTAGAAGCATTGAAATTTACTAGCCATTTCCTACCCCAGGCCACTACGGATTGGAGGTCCTTTGGAGATCCTTTTTTTTATTTCCGGATTAAAAAAATAAAATAAATAAAACAACTATGGATAATACTGGACGGCATCGACGTGGTATACTGGTTAAGAAATTCATCTTGCTATATCAATTAAGACTGAGTAGTGATTTCGATACTCACTGGGTGCTCGATTTATTCAGCTTTGTACAGAATGTAAGCCAAACTTAGTAAATGAACGTAACCAATAACGGATTTAAAAATATAAATAAACCTTATTTCCATTGTTCGGACTGTTGTCCTTATCTTTATTGCCATATGTATATTCACAACGTTTCGGCATTTTAACGATTCGACCTTCATCAAGTGATTGGAATTTCGGATCGAAATCACCATTCAGTATATTGATTCTGTTCGATGTGCCATGCTATTTTCAGATATATTAGTTATCTCCTTTTAATTAATATCAATGTTTTTTCTTCACCGCTGCTGTAGCCAGTTATCGAACTCAGAGCTCTTAAGGTTAAGTCACTAGATCGAACCAACGCTTTTATACACTGAACCATTTTTTAAATCATATCACCCCAAGAAAGGCGCTAACGCCACTGATGTGCAGGGGGCTATGTAAGAGAGAAAAAGTTGGGAAAGAGAAAGCCGGAAACCACATCCTAAACAGGAAACTAGGGATGAGCCTCTTCACCTGTTCAATAGGTGTGGGTGGAGTTTGAACCGGGCGATAGTTTAGTCTATCTACTCCAATTGGAGGGGGGGAAAGTGACTTAGTGAGTTTTAACTTAGTTAAAGTCCTGCCAAAGAATTTTCTGCTAAAAACAAAAGCAATCCTTCAATTAGGCATGGAAAGTTTTTAAAATTAAGTAAAAAAATATAATCAAGTTGATCAAAGCGTTGGTAAGATAAATAATACATCCGGAAGTGGTATAGCTCATAGGAAGAGAAAAATATACACCATTGATCGAAATAAGGATTTCGGTTTAAAATTCTAATCGCCTGAAAAAGGTTGGAGCGTACAATAGTCGAAACGTCATCAACATGAATATAGCGATAACGATGAGGTAAACAGTCAGAACAATGTAAATACTTTAAATACTACCTCATCTCAGAAGTATAGAAAACACCTGTAATTATTAGAGTTTTCTATTTAAATTTTTAAAATAATAGCGGATATTAAATTTGACGTTAATGGATTAATGATGCGTGTGCTAATGCATTTTATCAAGATCTCAGTAACAGCTCCATTGAGTAATTTACATAGAAGATCAGCTAAGATAACGAATTAAATTAAAAAAATATATTTTAACAAAAAAGGTGTTATTATGAGAAATATACAAATGCAATATAGGCAATTTAACAAATTAATACATAAAGAATTAGATGACGAATCAAACTTTTTTAAAATGTAAAACACTTATATTATAATTTAGATAAAAGTTAGCCCAAATTAGCGAATATTACTTAATTACTCCAAAGATGTAGAAAAAGAATTAAAGAAGCAGAAATATTGTTCTACAAAGAGATTATTGATAATTACAAGGATAGAGCGAGGAAGTAACAATAACATGCTAACAGAAAGAACATTTATGCATAAAATCAGGAAAAGACAGTTGAAATTCCTTGGATACAAGAAAGAAGGGATTGAGAAAATTAAGTTGCGTATTGAGTAGAAGGGATAGAGAAGAAGACCTTTATCTGTCAAGCTTGTGTGAATGTATGACGGAATGTAAGCCAAAGGCCTTAACAAAAGAAGAAAACTCTGAAGAATCACACAAGATAGTATGTTGTGAAAGACAGGATGTTGTAGAAGATAGGCAATTCTGGAGATCCATGTTTGCCTATGTTTGCGTAGATAAAATCCGACTAGTCTACAAAAACCGTTAAACATTAACTTCTTTATTAGCTATGAGTAGGACGTCTGCTCGTAGAGAAGATTGTCACAAATTTGGTTGAAAGTCGTAGTTTTTGAGTGGTATGCATTGGGCTATGTTATTCTCTATTGCAGTATTACTAATCTCCCACCCTTTTACAGTGAAACCGATAAAATGCAACCGCAACTTCTACTCCAACAGTTTCTTTTCTCGCACTTCCAGACTGTGGAATTCTCTTCCACATGACTGCTTCCCCGACGGCTACAATCACCAGGAGTTTAAATGTAAGGTCAATAGACACCTCCTAAGAAACTAACTTCCATTCTTTCAAACACTCTTCCCCCCAACCAACTATCTATCACCCAACTTCTGACATTTCCTATATCTAACCACTCTTCCTATTTACCTCCCCGTATATAGCCCCAAGCACAATAGTGGCAGTGGAATGCCTTGCTTGGGGTGAAATAATTAAAAAAAAACAACCTTTTGTTCAAGTCTTTTCACACAGTCTTATTAACCGTAATTATGAGCGTTATAGAAACTGTTTGACAATGGCAGCAACGATCCTAAAAGTAAAAATTTTGTTACCGTACAGAGTTTTGAATTCACGTTAACCAATGATTAGAAATAGACTCACAAAATGAAGAAGTTAGTAATCATAGTAAAGCAGTAGCTACAACATCAACACCAACAAGATTAACAGTTGCTGCAACAACTACAACAAAAAATTACAGATTAATGAACTCCAAAACAGGTACTAAAATATTAGAACATCACAGAGACAATATCTAAAACACCTAATGAAACTAGTATTACAGTGACATTAATTCCTGCTGCGGTCACAAAATCTATTGGCAATTTTTTCCTATAACCTTGAAGTTTTCATCGTATTACAGAAGGTACAAATAATTTTTGAAAAAAGATTACCAAGGCTAGTAAGTAGAAAAAAAATCGTTTATTTTTATGGAACTTTTGTACATGATGAACAAACAAAAAATCTTACATCTGAGGAAACTACACAAAATTTTGTCTAAAGTTTTTAGTTAGAGAAACTCCGTCGGTAATTTTTAAAACTCACGAAAGAAGATGAAGAAGATTTTGTTACTTAGCAGAATACGAGAAATTTAAACTGGACCAATAATCCCTGGATATGTGTAAATGTTTAATTTTTGTGGGAGAATGAATTTAGAGCAAAGACGCATAACTTCGGTTTCGCATTTCTAATAAAACTTGAAAAAGACCATACAATAGTGCGGGGAGAATTACAAATAATTCGAAATTTAATGCATGATACTCAAAAAATTTAATGAATGGATATTGTACGATTGTAGACCAAAGAGATAAATAGTAGAAAAATAAGTGATGATGAATTCACCGAACCCGTATAGCGGTTGTAGATGATGTAATGTTTAAGGCAAATTTTCCGTTAAAAAAATGTGTATCCAATATCGAAGTCTGGGTCATAGACAAAGCCATTGTAAATGAAATCAAAAAAGATGTAAGAGAAATTTTTAATTTGCTTGAAGCATAAAAGAAGAAAATATATAGCAATAAAGTCGCCTGCAATTAAAGCAGACATATCTAACATCAAATCGTAAAACGGTTCCCACTATCACTTTAACAGTGATGCGAAAATGCAAAATCCTACTATCAATCAACGCGCGCGCACACACACACACACACACACACACACACACACACACACACACACACACACGCTACAAATAAGGGCAGTGATAGCAGCGGAAGACGACCATTCGATGAAAGGCACGGACTACGAGCGGACGTGAAATTAAGCTCTCCTATCATTCTGAAGATGTGACTATGATCTCGAAATATCAATGGTTAATAAATAGGTAATAAACAACACTTTCATTGCCTTCATTTATCTAACTAAACGCCTTGTGATAACCTTCAAAAATCATCCATACAAAAAATGTAAGATGTTTTAATACTGTAAAAGTTGTATTGACACATAATATAAGTGAGGCTGAGAAGACAAAAGTTTTAAAGATTAATATGAATAAAATTGAAGTAAAACATCTATTGGACACACGCAGTAACATTAACTAAAACGAAAGACTATATTAAAGAACAACCAAACAGATTTAATGAATCAAATATTTTCGATGCGAAATTTCATATAATGTCACGTGTGTAACTAAGGCATTCATATTAAAATTCGTATTCATAATATGTTGAAATTATTAGGCGCAAATTGGAGAGAATTGTTCGATTTAAGAAATCGACTCCTAAATTTGTTCAGCAAGATAGTGATTTGTCCCTTCTCTAAAACAGGTATGCCGACTGAATTTTTTAAAAATCAAGTTCAAAAAGAATTTTGCTACAGTGTTCTCCGAAGGTCTTTGAAAATGTACTAAGGCAAAAATAACCATTCGTTTAAAACATTATTTCTTTTTTTTAACCTAAAATTTATATGACTCTTACAGTTAGGAAACACATTATCAAAGAACTGGATTGATTCGAAGCTCTAGGGATCATCTCGTTAGCAGAATATTCTGAAAAGGAAGGTTCAACAGTGAAAAAACAAAGTAGTAATATTTGCAAAATCTAAAAGATTAAATTAATGTCACTACATCACACATATTTTTCACCATCTCCAGGAGTTTTTTTTTTACCAAATTAAATGGTTGGATGATTATTTTTAAGAAATGTCATTACAAATTTAAGAGGAAAAATATAAACAGTAATTAATTATTAGCAGACACAATTTCTAAGTATACAGTTGTAGTAGGCTACAGTTTGGCGTCAATGTAGCCCCAGGCAGTTTCTCTCAAGTAATGCAAACGATGTTATCTGTCTTAGATTTACCGTTGCATATTTAGACGACGTACTTATAAAAAGCAAAACTAGACGGCAACATTAAACACATCAATTCCAAAAGAATAAAGGATTACGGTTTTAAATTTAGTGAGGATAAATGCCAATTTTTCGGGAGTAAAAAAAATAAATAATTGATGCAAGTGACGTAGATCGAATCCATTAAGGACAAGCGTTATTAAAATATACTTGTTCCGACAAACGTTACTACTTTACAATTATTTCTATAACTTGCAAGCCACTAGAATCTTTATGTTCCAAACAGGCATAAATGAAAAAGTCCTTTGAATTAATTATTGAAAAAAATGTGCTGTGTGGAATTTGTTCGATTAATGCCAAAGACCTTACGAAAACACACACAAAAATGTTAACATGTGAATTATATTTAACAGATTTCAATCCTGATTTAGAAATTATAGTAACGTCAGATGCAAGCAAAAATGGCATTGGCGCAGTTGTTTGTCATAATTTTAAAGATGGTGGCAGTTGTCCATGCATAGAGAACGCTAATAGCGGCTGTAAAAGAAAATTACGATCAAATCGAAAAGGAAGAGCGAGCTATTATTTCTGCAATGGAAAATCATACGCGGTAGGAAATTTAATCTGCAAAAAGATCATCCCCCAAATTATTGACTATTTTTCATTTTAAAAATGGTAGTACGACGCATGCTGCCAACAGGTTGCAACGTTGATGAACGATTTTACTAAACTATGATTTTAAATAGGCTTATTTACAATCAGAGAAATTAGGACAGCCAGATGGTTTAATTAATCCCAAATTTCTATTTCTTTATTTTCTGAATATTAGATAAAAGGTGATCTGGACAAAATCAAAATACAGATAAAAAAGATGACGTCATTAAAAATTATAAATTATGTAAATTTTAGATAGAAATAAAAAATATTTGAGGTAAAAGTAATAAAGCTAGATAATATTGAAAACAATAATATATTTCTATCTGAGATGTACGCTGAATGAATGGTAAGTCTTGCTTACTTGCAAAACAAAAATTTGAATGCAGTTTCATGGTGAATATTTTAGAATTAAATATCAATGAAAAATTACATATATTGGTCTAAAATATATCCACATATTATAAATGTTGGTAACTCATGTAGTGGTTATCCTCCATTAAATGGTTCGTATTACTGAATTCTTGGCGAAAGTTTTTCAAAATGGCCTGAAATATTTAAGTGTAGAAAACCTACTTCAACTACGTAAATGTTCTTTCTGAATTATTTTCGAGATTTGGAATTACAGATATTTTAGTATCTGATACTAGCAATTAACTTCTAGTGACTTTTAAAAATTTTACAAATAAGAAGTAATGCACTAGCAATTTTTAGAAATATTCAGACAGCACCCTGACCTAAATATAGCATCAAAGATGTCTCCAAATGCCAGGAAAATTAAATTGTTCTTTGAGAAATTGCTACCTCAAAAATAAAATATATGTTTAAAAGTGGCAGATAAGGTTTTCTTCAGGACTTACAAGGCAAAAAATAAATATTGACAAGATGGTGAAATAGTACATCGCGTTAACAGGATGATGTATATTGTATAGGGTTTAACATTAGTGACATAAAAGGCATGTAAAACAATTAAAACCAGTCTGGGCCAGCGAAATAAAAACCTAAGAGAGATATTTACTTAAGGAAAAACAGTACGCTACTTTTGACTTGCCAAATCTAAATATAAATCTTCGAATTTAAGTCAAAGAAAACAAATGTAAGTAAAAGAAAACAAATGTAAGTAAAAGAAAGCAAATCCAAGGGAATGGTTTTAAATGAACTCCAAATGAGAACAATTATTCAAAAGTAAGGGGTTGCGTAGAAAAACGACCGCGCTTTTCTTCACTGATTATTGAACACAGACAGAAACATTTGTCTATATTTCTTAGATGAGGTAGTATTTACATTATACCTTCTATTGTACTCATTTTTACTACGTTCTGGCCGTTTTACGCTCCGGCCTTCTTCATGTGCTAGGAATTTTTCAACCGAATCCGCTATTACGATAATTGAGGTATATGAACTCCATTCTTTGCTTGAAGCCTCGATTGGAAGTCATAAGTTATCTCCCTCTAACCCTGCAAGTTATTTCTTCACCACTGCTAAAGGACACATATCCCAGTGGATATAGACGTTGGATAATTCCTGACTTGATGTTGTGAGTTCAATACCAGGCTCGAGCAGGTTTTATTCTGTCTAATAATTAAACTTAGTTAGCCACAATCACTGTGTTGAACATAACAAAATATTCCTGACACCAAAACAACACATCCTTACATGCCATTCTTTATACATCTACCATAATACTTCAAAATCTCTACGGAATCCTAACTGTATTTACAATTCTTGCCTGTGGGGTCATAAAAGAACAATTTAAACCCAACGTGTATTAACGATATGTGATAAGCCAGTTACAAGAAACTAAATAAAATAATTTTAGACACACCTCCCTAATCCTGCATAATTCAAACACGTCAACAAAATACGGAAAAAAGGCACACCCGAAATATGAAAGCTGCCCCGCATCCACCAGAAAACTGACATACGTAGTCACCTAATATAAGGGGGAAGGGACAAGTTAACTAAAGAAAATTGTAGCAGAAATAAAAGAGACCAATGAGCTCAAATATCCAAGATAAGAATACATTGACAAATAAAAATAAAGAAAAAACCCTAATGTTTCACCCAGTAAGAACAATGTTAATGCTTAACCAGTATCAAAGTGCCACATTAATAAATCAGACTTTTGTACTTGGCAAAGTCTGGTCAAGATTAACCCGCTTATTACCAATTTCTGATTGAGGAAACAGTCGGTTTCTGACCATGTACTACTCTGCCCTCATCAGCTATAGTATCATGTTGCGACAGACAGAAATAGACACGAGGATTACAAATCATTCTGCGGAAAATCTGTAACATAATATCTTTAATAAACTTACCCTACGGGATTACAAGTATGCAATGAAAGAAGTTGTCATCCAGATTGTCCAACTGCTCCATTACATCGAAGGCAGGTTGGTTTTTCGAAGCCTTCCAAAATAGGATTGTGACAATCCAGAGGCCCTTCGAATCACTATAATCATTTTTGAAAGTCCTACTTCGTAAGAACGATCACCTTTACCATATCATCGTAAACAGACCGTTTGACACGTACTTGAATAGCCTACGCCACAACGATTTGAAGTAAACAGTGAGTGGGTGGTTCACATGGATGCAAAAATCTTTGAGAGTTTTCCTTCCGCAAATCTCCCTCACGATCTGATTGCCGACACATCCGATCTAGGAACGAGATGCGAAGTGCATGTTGACCAATTTCATCTCTAGGCATACTCAGATCGCTTTCAAAAGGGTGGAGGTAAATAATCACCCGAAAAGAACTTTGCGGGACTTGCCTCCCCACACGAAAGAGAACAAGCGTCTTAGTATTGACGTTAGTGTGGCAGATGGAAGTGTAAGGACAGAGCGTCAGTAAAGGAGAACCGTGGAGATGTAAGAAGCTCATACTTCTGCCATCTCTTTTAGAGAAAGATTTCCCCGGCACCACGAACTGCGACCTCATTTTTCCCGCACCTTTAAACAGTTCAGTTCCAAGATGAGAATGGGACCGATCCATTGTATCTTGACCAAACGCTTTATCCAGAAGAAAAGCACTCAATTGCAAACTCCTTTCCACACAGCCAACCAGAAGCCAACAGACATCGTAGTTGATCTTAACCCTTATTACTTGGTTTTTGATGTGTGTAATTCATTGTGAGAATTTCAGTTTTGTTTGTGTAACAAACATCGGTATCAGAAACTGGTCAAAATTTCTCTGGAAAACATGTCAGTAAACAAAAATTGATCATATTTATAATAAAATAGTTGGCTTCGGACGAATCTAAAATTTATATTAATTAATCAAAAACTTATTGGCTAATATATATTTTTCCAAATTTTCAAATATTCCTTTTAATGATGAAAATGTTTTTGGAGATATTCTGAAGTTTAACATCGAAAATTTAATTCTAAGTTATTTTGCCGACTCCCAAATCTTGTACAACGTCCGTAGCTGATTATTTATATATATATATATATATACAAAAATTCAAATATTATTGAGTTACTTTCTGTAAGCCAGTTTTCTACAAAAAATGTGTATTCAGTGACACTATTTAAATCTATTAGCATTTTAGTACAATTCGGAAACATATATATATATATATGTGTGTGTGTGTGTCTGTGTAATATGTTTGATTTTGTGACGTCAATACATTATAGAAATACAAAATACACAAACAAAATGTGCACATGCACATCTGTATATGTACATATTTCTTATAATTTCTTATACTCTCTCGCCATATGTATATATATATTTATATATATATATATATGTACAATTCGGAAACATATATATATATGTGTGTGTGTGTGTCTGTGTAATGTATTTGATTTTGTGACGTCAATACATTATAGAAATACAAAATACACAAACAAAATGTGCATATGCACATCTGTATATGTACATATTTCTTATAATTTCTTATACTCTCTCGCCATATGTATATATATATATATATATATATATATATATATATATATATATATATGTATATATATATGTGTGTGTGTGTGTGTGTGTGTGTGTGTGTGTGTGTGTGTGTGTGTGTGTGTGTGTGTGTGTGGTACTAGTCTGAGACAATTTGATAAGCCACTACTTTAACATGTTTTGCCGCTGTACTGTCGCCATCAAAAAATTAATTTAATCACACAAGGATACAATGTAACTTTTGCGACACGGAACATGATTCATGTTAAGCGGTTAAACACCCGAAATTTACATTTATCGCAATAAAAATTGATTTCAATTTAGTTTTTATTATAACCCATTTTTCTTCTTTACTTATGTTCTTTCAATATTTACGTATTTCACATTGGTTCAGTGCTGATTCAATAATAACTTTAGATAAGTGAAACAGCCGGCTGCACAATTATATTCATTTAATATTATTTATGGTTTACAGGCCAGAACTTTGACCACAAAGTCACAGAAGCGCATGGAGTGTGAAACGTAACTTTTAAGTCCCCGTTTTGTTTATATATGAAGAAATAACTAGAAAGAATATTGCCATCACCTCTTCGGATAAAGGAAACGTATTTGTGATTATAAGTGCTAGTGCTTACAAAGTAATAATAACAAAATGATTCTATTTTTATTTAGTTATCCACTTGGTAATAAATACTAAAAATAGTATTAGATACAACTTCAGAAAAAAATGGGGTGGCCTAATAATTATGCCCAGAAGTGTAGGTCCGGGGAAATTTGGTGAAAAAACAGATTTTGTATCGTGAACTGGCGGTTAGATTACTGCACAACGGCTCGTAATTAAAAATCGGAGTTCGAATTCCAGTTGGGGTTGTTATATTCACTAACATACAAAAACACTTAGAAACGATATGTATCTATATCTTCTTCCTCTCCATCTGTGAGTTAATTAGTGAAACTTATATCAGTAAAAACCTTTATTATCTTCAAAATATGGCTATTATCGCCAGGAAATTAAAACGATTTTCGGGAATTAACTCGTAAAAGATTGATACACCATATAAAATTATAAAAACAATAAAAAAGTAATCAATAGCCACGTATTGCGGATTATTCCAACAAGTTTTAATCATCATCATTCCTTTCAAATTCGTCCTCATTATAGAAACAACTAAATAATTTGTAGCCATCACCAAGTCAACAATGTTACTCACTTGGATGCCATGAAAGACATCCACTACATACGAACAGCTGAAGGAAATAAGAACAAATAAGGTCGCATTTAATTACAGAAAATTCTCTCTGTAGGGATATTTACAATTGACTATAGATATGTGTCTTCATTCATATAGAGACTATGGCATCAATTATGAAATGATTCACAGAAGATATTCTGAGCAAAACGAAATAGGGTGAAAAGGAATTATTTTCGGCATGTGTGAATATATAGTATTATTTAACACAATTACATTCTGTTCGTTGAGATAATGGCTGGTAACTAATCGATAATATTAACAATGGATTATAACAAAGTGTTTTCTTAATCGTTGTTCCTAAATTCGATCGTCTAAAAATGTCCCATTGAAGATTGACACGAACCGCCCCAAGCAAACGTCTTACAACTGGTCGCAAAGTATTTAATATATTCATCATCATGCATATAAATATATATATGTATAAAATAATGAGTAAATCCCCCCCACACATATAAACACATATATATATATATATATATATATATATATGTGTGTGTGTGTGCGTGTGTGTGTGTGTGTGTGTGTGTGTGTGTGTGTGTGTGTGTGTGTGTGTGTGTGTGTTCGTGCGTGTGTGTGTGTTTGCATAAGATAGGAAACATTCATATTTTTGGAGCCTGATTGAGTGCGCATGCAGACATATGTATGTATCTTTGGCCTAGGATCATATATATATATATATATATATATATATATATATATATATATATATATATATTAGTCATCCACATTCAAGCCTGTTTCTATGTGTCACAAGCTCATCAGTGTGGCTAGACATATCCAGTTACTTCTGGCCGGGATCGAAACTCGACCGAGTTGACGTCAGTCAGAGCCGCTACTCCCTAATCTTTAGGCGCATGGAATCAGAGAAGGGAAATTTTAACATGTATATAAGAAGTGTATAAACACGCCAGTCACCGAAAGAAATCAATTCATTTCTGAAGAATTACGCATATAACGTGTCCATAAAATCCGTGTGCACTTAAAAACATTATAACCTTATTTGTATTTGTGATAGAAATAATTACAATGTTCCAACAAGATGAAGCTCCTTGTAACTTTGCTCTGCGTATTTGACAATTTCTAAATCAGGAATTTACAAAGAGAATGATCGGAAAGGGTGGAACATTTTATTGGGCCTCCATACGTCACTCCATTAGATCTTTTTATGAAGTCATGTGAAAATAATTGTGTATGCAGCCAAACCAAATTCAATGGAAGATTTGAAAGCTAACATAACTAATGTGATTTCAGAAATTATTGTATATATATATATATATATATATATATATATATATATATATATATATTTTAAAAAGGTTTTAATCAAAAATTTTTAAAAAATCTTATATTGAAAACCACACCTAACCTCTTCAAACAGCGCAAAATCTTAACTTTAAAAAGTAATTCAACTCATTTAGTTGTCTATCTTTATAAAACATGAATTCCTATTCCTCCCCTTCCTAAATATACCATTTCAACACCCTGTAACCCCGCGACTACTAGCTCTGTCCTTCTCTACTTTGTGACCGTTGTTAACCCAAAACCCCTCTACACTCTAACCCAGGGCCTTCACCATTTTGAAAAACAATGTCGCTGACGCGATGTAGAGTCTCTATTAGAGATCCCATGCCGAAATTTACATCCGACACCTTTGAATTTTGAAAAGTTTCTTTCATTTATATTGGCTCTGTATTCTTAATACATTTTTAATATTGATTAGGATCAGGTTCTTGGAGTTTACTTTCCTACTCTTCCACTTCGGATTAAAGAAAAACAATATATATATATATATATATATATATATATATATATTAATTGTTGTAATGGATTTCAAATTATCACCCGATGAGAAGCGCACGTAGCAGCTTCGAAACGCGAAAATTTTTGTGTAGTGATAATATGAATTTATAAACCATTGTAACAACTATTACAGTATAACGCTCTACATTTGTATCGAGCACTCTTTATAAAAGTAAATGCATGAACAGTAGGTAAAAAACCTACATGTTTTTAACTTTGTTACTATACACACACACACACACACACACACACACACACACACACACACACACACATATATATATATATATATATATTAAAAAAGGATTAATTCAAAGATGTTGAATGGCCATTTCGATATGACGATCCCCACGGGGAGCGACACATCACCTCAGCAACAGAAAAAAACCTTTCAGAAACTGGAGAAAAATTAGTCTACTTTTCCTTTTTAAATAGATTGCAAAGAAATTAAAAAATAAATAATAATAAAATAAAATAAAATAAAATAAAAATAAAAATAAAGGGAAAGAAAAAGAAAAGGAAAAAGAAAAAGAAAAGGATAGAATAAAATAAAATAAATAAGAAAAGAAAAAAAATTGACATCGTCTGGGTTTGCAAAAAAAAGGGGAGAATGTAACTAAAAATTAACAGACCCCGTGTTGAATCATTTAAAGCAACACGGAAAAAAGTTGGTAAGAGAGATAAAAGAAGGAAGGGAGGGAAAAAGAAAGAAACTAAAGAAAAAAAATTTTTTTTTTTTTTTTAAATATTACAGACGCTGGACAAATTCAAAAATCTAATTTCCCCAAAACGTTGAAGTATTAAAAAAAGCCTTTACTTAAAAAGGCATAAATTATTGATAAAAGGGAATAAAAAGATATAGGATTTGAAATAAAATTATTTTTTTAAAAAAATTAGGTCATTTGAAATTAAACTAAATAAAGACAATACTAGGTAAAAAAAAAAAAAAAAAAAAAAAAAAATTACAATTATTATATATACATATCAATAGAAGTACACACACATATATATATATATATATATATATATATACACACACACACCATTTAACGAATAAGAATACATATATACATACACATACACACACATACATTCAATTTATTACACACTAATATACATATACATGCGCATACACACATATATATATATGTGTGTGTACACACCTATATACAAAAAATTCATATAGACATAATATACATGTGTACACATACA
The DNA here is from genome assembly GCA_037127315.1 of Ascarosepion bandense. NCBI lineage: Eukaryota > Metazoa > Mollusca > Cephalopoda > Sepiida > Sepiidae > Ascarosepion > Ascarosepion bandense. Next base: position 1,520,723 of record JBBBDQ010000930.1, read on the forward strand.
TGCACACATATACACACACACGCACACACATAGACATAATATACATGTGTACACATACATGCACACATATACACACACACGCACACACACACATATATATATATATATATATATATATATATATATTCTTTATGCACTCACACATACATATTAATGAATATTATGAAAAGGAGCATTTACATAGCTAAAAAAATTTTTTTCCAAAATAACATATAGCCCACATACATAAATACATATATACAAATATGCACATCCACACACAAACATACACATAAAAAAAAAAAAAAAAAAAAAAAAAAAAATTAAAATTAAAATTAAAAAATTTTTTTAAAATAATAAAAAATTATAGAAAAATATAGAATTTAAAAATTAAAAATTAGAAGTTAAATTTTAAAATCCGCCCTATGGCGGCACTTGTTTATAAATTCCCTTCTAAAGTTCAAAAGTAAGTCCTGATGAGGATACTTCAAAATCAGAATCTTCTCCAATAAACACAGACGACACCTATCACGAAAACTTTTAGGAGTACAAGCTGAGCCTATTAATTTCCAGCTGATTATGGGGTCCTGCCCCTCCTCCTTCATTTCCCAGAACCTACGTGACAGTGCCGTCTGGAATCTCTGTTTAGGGTTCGAAAACGAGTACCTGTGATTATAAAGCCTCTGTTTGAAAGAGCCCGCGGACATGCCAATATAGCTCCGGTAACTGTCCTTGTTATTAGATGGAGAAATGCGGGCTTCATAAATTACATGAGTGGATTTACATTTGCCTTGCACCGGGCAGGCATCCACAGAATAACAATTGCATTTGTCGACAATTCCGGATTTAGCTTCCGTATTATTTAGGTTCGCTAAAACTTGTTTATTGTGGGAATTAATTATATTATCTATATTAGAGGTGCAAGAATAACTAATTTTTAGGGTGAATCCATCAAAAATTTTACCCAAGGGATTGTTATTATTATTAAAATGTTTATCAATTAATTTGAGAAAATACCTACCAATATTTATATTAGTTAGCTTACAATAAGGAGGGTTAAACCAAATTATCTTCCTTTTTCTACATTTTCGGGTGTTTTTAGTTTTTGAAGATTCAGGGCCCACAGCAGGCTTATCATACTTTAACTTATTAACAAAACCGCTTTTCTGAAGGGCCTTATCGTAAATTTCTTTGCTTGCGTTGAAAATTTTTATATTGGAAGATAATTGGTTAACCCTATTATTTACTATCTTGGGTATTTGTCTTATAATATTCTTAGGGTGGTTGGATAAACTATTTATATAGGTGGGGGAACTATTTTCTTTGAGGAAGGGTTGGTAGGAACCATTCCTTAAGTTAAGGGTGATATCTAGTATTTTGGAAATTAGGCTTGTGGTCCTTAGGCTTGTGGTCCTTATATATATATATATATATATATATATATATATATATATATATATATCCCTGGCCTTACACTTTCGACGGACCTCAAATGGAATGACTATATTGAATCCATTGCCAAATCTGCCGCTATGAAAATCGGCTCCCTGTGCAGGGCCCGGAAGTTTTTCCCACCTGAATCTACTCTGCACATATACAAATCTACCATCCGCCCGTGTATTGAATATTGCTGCCATATCTGGTCGGGTGCCCCTGCTGCTCTCCTTGGGCTTCTTGACAAAATACAAAGGAGGATCTGTAACGTGGTTGATACTGACTTGGCAGACGGGCTGCAACCGCTCTCTCACCAGCGTGATGTGGCTTCTCTGTGCCTCTTCTACAAGTACTTTCATGGCTTCTGCTCCGATGAGCTTAGATCACTGGTGCCGCCTAAGCATGAATTTACACGAGATACTAGATTAGCAACTAGGTCCCTCCCTTTTACAGTTAAACAAATAAGTTGTAACCGTAAATTCTACTCCAACAGCTTCTTTTCTCGTGTTTCCCGCCTGTGGAACTCCCTTCCACAACTCTGCTTTCCCGACAGTTACCATCTCCAGGTGTTTAAATGTAGGGTCAATAGACACCTCCTATCACACTAACTCCCAACTATTCTCACAACACTCTCATCTACCCAACCCTCATTCTCGGTATCCTTACCCGCCCATCACCCACCCTCTGACATTTCCTATATTTAATCATCCTTTCTCCACTCTACGTAGCCCCCTGCGCAGTAGTGGCAGTGACATGCCTTGCTCGGGGTGAAACGCTTATAAAAAAAAATATATATATACATGTTAATGACTAAGGTGATAATTTATGTGTATGGATTGATAATTTATACAGGTTCCGTTATATTAAGTGTCTCCATTTTATTTCTTTCGCAAATGAGCGTTGTTTGTTTATGATTATGTGATTATGTGAATTGCACAGATAGGAAATGGTAGTTGGCTATCGTCTGTGAGAAAAAGACAATATCGTAATTTGCTGCGAGGGAAACTTGCAAACGGCTTGCTGTATTACTTAACATTCCCGACGGAACCTTTTCAAATTTTAGAGTGTGTGTGCGTCAATCTGAGGACAACGCAGAGGATTTGGCAAAAGAGTTTAGTGGTTATTATCAATGTATGATAGCAGAGAAAAGCCACACACTTACTTCCGATAAGGAAGGAACTATGTATGTGTTGATAAGGACCTCAGACTCAACACACGGAAGTCTGCATTACGTCTCTTGAGGAGTTCGTGCGATTCTGGGTATAGAGGGCGGCTGCTGGACGAACTTATTTCTAACAGTAAAACTCAGCTCCATGCCATTCAAAAAGAATAACCCAATCATAGCTGTCAGATAATTTCTGCAACCATAATATTCCTTACACCTGGCCACCTAACTCTCATGACTGCAAGCCTATCGGCTAATGTGTGTGGGTCGCAGTTGAGCGAGAGTCCGAAGAAACATTTTTTAACACCAAAGATGAACCGAAACTCAAAATTTAGGCAGCATTCACAGACATATACATGGAGAGAGTCCAAAAGATATGCAGGATACTTGCCAGTGGTCTAGCGGCTGTTTGAAGCCAGTGGTAATTTTATTGAACTATTTTAATTCTTTAGTGAGTCAATATTATTTGTCGTAGTTTGGTAAAGATATCTCTTAAACTGACTTGTCCAAGTTATTTTCATTTTACCGTAATATAGACGACAATTTCTCCAAACGATACTATATATATATATATATATATATATATATATATATATATTCTTGTGGATTCTTGTTTAGAAAACTACACAATATAATATTAACACAAAACAGATATGAACAAAAGACATTCAACCTGTACAAGGTTAGTAGATTCAGGAATACCTGTTAGTAGATGTCAAATATATACAAAGAAGTCAGTCCGGGTAATAAGTCTGTATTCTTGCTGACCAACGAGCGGCAGTTCAACTGGTCTGACAAGCACTACAACTCTAGCAACAACAACAACAACACTCTGACACACTACAGACACCCTACAGACACCGGTTCTCTGTAGGCAGGATTATAAATACACCTTCGACGAGTCCATTGAGTGTGTAAAAATGGGACTCCCCAATAACCCCATCGCTATCTTCTTTTTGGAAGGAGCTCGCATTTATTTTCGCTTGAGATTTAATATTCTCAACGGCCTCCAACGTATTTTTTCACCGCGCCAAACTTTTTTGAAAATGCCGAGCTTGGCTCTTCGTTCTTTCTTTGGTTTATGTGTGTCAGTAGTTCGCCTGGTGTGTAAGTTTTTCCCATAAATATCGGTGTAATAATTACGGGTTTCTTTTGTGCGTTTCTGTTGTGACTTTCTATTTCTTGAAAATACCGCTTTCGTGACGCTCTGTGTTTATTTTTTTTTTGCAACAATCATTAATGGTTAAATCCCATATTTTAAATTTTTGCATTCATACGTTTCTACCAGGTTGTATGTGTTTTACGTTATGTAAATTTTTAGTTTTCTGATTTTTCCTTTAAATCTTATATTTACAATAGTTTCTCCTCCCAGTTTAGTTATTTTTCCTGTGATTGATTTTGCGAATTTTTGCGTGTGTAGCATGGTCGGCCTATTTAACTTCCGCCATGTTTGTAAGTATATAATCGTCAAATCAGATCCCAAATCCAGTTGCAATTCAATTTCTTTATTCAGAATGTCCATTTTAATGTATTTTCTCATATTTCCCTAATTATTATCTTTCACTCTAGCAGAACTTACTCTACTAGGTCTGTTTTTTATTTCTACATACCGATGCTTTGTGGCCAATCTTGCCACACTCTCGGCAGTTTTTGTACTTGAAGAAAGAATCTTTACGCCAATGCCATCCACCACATCTGTAACATGCAGAAGGCAGGGGCTTGTTTTTTTCTTGTCAAACGTAGTTCTGTATTTTTTTTTCTTTGACATTATAATTTTGTTTTGTCTGTGGGAAGAGTACAAAGCGTACATTTCTTTTTACTTTTCGATTGTGCGCGACTCCTGACTCTTCAATTTCCCTGCTATCTTTCTTTATGCTGAGGCATTTCCGGCAATCTTCTGACAAATTTTGTAATGTTAGACCTGACTCGTTTTGCAGTTTGGACAGCATGCGTTTTCTCATTTCGCTGTCTTTAACTGCAACTAGTTCTTGGACAAATTATTTTGCTTCAAGGTTCTTTTCGATATAAATGAACTGTGGTACTATTTATCTTAATTCTGTTAGCGATTTTGTCTTGTAAAGGGAATTAACGATAGTCATTGAGTCACTCGCACGTGGTTCGTGGATTTCTCTTCTACCAACAAGCAGTAACTAGCCTATATTGTCTGAAAAAATGCTTTAAATTTTATTTTTGTCTTCAGACATTTAATTAAATACACTTTTCTGTGTTACCTGCTCGTGGCAAGGAAACCTGGAATCACTGTTTTTCTGTAATTTTTAATTTTGCGTTTTTATTTTAATTTTTTGGTTTTTGCTCCCCTTTGTCTATTGAATTTTTACTTTATTTGTTCTTTTGTCACTAACTTAAGTAGTTTGTGTAATTATTTTGCTTCAAGTTTCTTTTCGACGTATAGTAAGTTAAAACTTAGCAAAAATCAGTTACTCTTTTCCTTTTCTTTTTTTAATTGGAGTAGATAGTTCCTGCTATCTCCCGGTCTAACACTCCAACTCCTTCTTTAGAACAAGAGTTGAGGTGATCGCTTTGTTTCCTGTTCAGGAAGGGGTTCCCGGTTCATCACCCTTCTTCGGTCTTAGTGTTAACTCAGATGGAAGCTCTTTGCAGTTACCGAGTATGGTGGCAACGTCTTTACATTCTGAGGGTAGCCGGTTGGCAGTTTCCTGGTTGCCTCTTCCGAATGGTAGTTAGGAGCCCGAACTCTTGCGTAGCGTCTTGAGAGGCTGGTCTGATCAACAGTTGAATAATACCGGGGTTCTTGTAGTGCCATATCGCGCATGGATGGGCGTCCCTGCATGAACGTTCGGTGGCAACCCTGAGGTCACTTTATGTTGTAGGCCGCGCCAGTCTCCATCCTTCACATGCTGCAAACAAGTGATTCTTTCTTCACTAACATACGTGTTATCCGCACTAACTTCCTCAGTGTAGATTCATTCCTTTACACTAACTCACCTGGTATCTTAGCCCTATGTGAAACTAACCTTAACCCTTCTATCCTCTCTTCTGAGTTTTACGTTCTTGGATACCTTCCCCTCTTCAGGAAGGACTCCAATGTTCATATGCATGGACTTGGTGTGTATGTCAGCGAAAACCTTCCCCTATCTAGTGTGATATCTCTTGAAACCCTGGACCATTCTTTCATGTGCTTCCGTCTCTCACTACTAAGTTCGATTAGCTATCTCTTCTTTCTCTACCAATCCCCTTCCTTTCTCTGACTATTCGTTACTTGACAGCATCTCTGGCAATATCGACAAAGCCATTTTTCCCATCCCTCTGCCCATATATTCGTGTTTGGTGACTTTAACGCCCACCACACCAAGTGGCTGGAGAACTCTGTCACCGACCCTGCTGGTGTCCACACCATGAATTTTTCAATCACCCAATCACTTACGCAAGTGGTGGACTTCCCCACGCGTTTCTCCGACAACCCTAATGGAAAGGATTCACTACTAGACCTCTGCTTCACTTCCATCCCAGACTTTTGCACTACCAGACAACACTGTCCACTTGGAAACTCTGACCACACTGCAGTTTCCGTCAACATTTCATTTCAATCCCACACGATCCAAGAAACCCAGACCAGTAGAATATCCTACTGCTGCCAAAGAGCAGACTGGGATTCGTTCCGAGACTTCCTCTGCGACGTCTCATGGAACAACGTTTTTATTCTTCCCATCGAAGAATGTGCATCCGAGGTCTCCTCCCGAGTTAAGGCTGGCATCGATGCCTTCATCCCTACCAGGAAATTTCAGCTTAAATCTCATTCGTCTTTATGGTTCTCGTCAGCTTGCTCGGCCGCCATTGCCCACCGGAATCATTTCTTCCGACTCTATCGTAGCTACGCGTCGGACCAAAACAGGCGCCTTTTCGCCTCCGCTCGTAATAAGTGTAAAAAGATACTTAAAGAAGCTAAGATGTTGTATGCTGCCAGAATAAAGCAACGCATAGCATCCTCTATGTTCTGCGCCAAAGACTATTGGCGACGCTGTAAAAGAGTACTTAACAAGAGCAAGTCAACAATACCCCCACTAATCAACAAATTTGAGGTCCTCACCTCCTCAGCGGACAAGGCTAAAATGCCTTGCCTGCAGATTCTCGAACAATTCGAGTCTGGACTCGTTTGGAGTTTCTACACCCGACTTCTCACCTAGAACTGAGGCTCAACTGAATGACGTCCACATTACAGCCGCGCTTTTCTCTAAGATAATCTCAAAACTTTTCTCTCACAAAGCGAGCGGAAGAGACGGAATCCCAATCAGAGTCTTAAAGAAATGTGCCCCTGAACTCTCCTCTGTTCTTTCTAAGCTCTACAACTTCTGCCTATCTGCTTCCTGCTTTTTTGCCTGTTGGAAATCTTCCTGTGTAGTTCCTATATTTGAAAACACTGGAGAACCCTCGGACCCCGCAAATTACCGCCCTATCAGCCTTCTTCCGATCTTTGACAAAATGTTCGAAGCCATTATCAACGCCGAGGTAGTTCAGCATCTCACAGCACACAGGCTCCTCTCGGACAAGCAGTATGGTTTCCGCTACACCAGGTCTACTGCTGGTATGTATCCTCTGTATCCTTACCCATCTATCACCTTCCTTCTGACATTTCCTATATCTAACCACTCCTTCTCTTTACCTTCCACTATGTAGCAATAGTGGCAGTGGAATGCCTTGCTCGGTGTGAACTGATTAAAAAAATATGAGACACTTGAAATTGTCTAGAGTAAGCTTCAAAAATTAAGAATCGTCACAATGTTTATTGACAATAGCTGGAAAAGTAGAAACGTCCTCGTTTTCGTGTTTTCTGAGATTAAGGCATTTCCACATTTTATGGAACAACGAAATTGTGGGGCTAAATAACTCTGTGAGGCCTGTCACTGCCTCATCGAATGTGAGATCATTCGTTTTTCACGAACTTAGCGTGTTTGTCTATGCCTAATTTTCTGAGTAGAAGTCCTAATTTTTCTTTTCACTTCAATGTTGACAGTCAATATTAAAAATATCCTCGTATCGCCTGTAATACTCTCCAAAATTTTTATCTTCCTCAACTGAGTATTTTGAAATTTCAATCGTGTTCCACACCGCATCCTGTGAAAGTGTCTCCTTTTCCGTGTTCCTATCCAGGGCTTTGCTGGTTAATTTCAATAGCAGTTCTTGCAATTGTGTTTGTCTTTCCTCCTTTGCTTTTTGCATTTCAATTTGTCTTTCTTCAATTTGCTTTTGCATCTGTATTTGTCTCCTTTGCATTTCTATTTGTCTTTCTTCGTTAGTCTTTTGCATTTCCGTTTGTCTCTTAACGATTTTCAGCATTCTCTTTTGAAAATTCTCCATTTTTCTGCTATTTCGATTCCGTGAATGGTTTCATTTTTTTCAATTGCTTTCTAGCAACTAATTCCGACAGTTTTTCTCTATCTCTCGGTTTTAGTGTCGACAACTTGTTTGTGGTCGACTTGTTTGAATCAATTTGTAGCACAGTTTGTTAAAGTGATTTGGTGTGTTGGAGAAAAAAATCGTCACGATTTTGTTGTGCGACTTGTGCGCGAATCTGTTTCGCCAATTTGATTTTGTTGACTCCTCTTATGTGATTTTCGAGGTCCTCTACGATCGGTTTTTTTTTTTTTGGTTTTATGCTTAAGTTCTTTTTTTTTGTCGCCAATTTGCTCTTTACGACTGATGTGACAACATCCTTTTTTCCTCCGTGTGCACTTGTTCGAAATACTTTTATGCCACATTTTTTGTTTGGCGATTGACTTTAGAACGTGTTTTCCTCTCCCCGTAAACTTGTTAGAATCCTCATCGCAAAATTGTTGTTTGGCGAGAATGTATTTTTTTCTACGCGTGGACTTGTGCAAATCCTTCGTCGCCAAATTGTTGTGGCGACTGACTTGAGGTTTTCTCTCCACGTTAACTTGTACGAATCATCGTCGCCAATTTGTTGTGGCGAGAATGTACTTTTTCTCCGCGTGAACTTGTACGAATCCTTCGTCGCCAAATTGCTGTGGATTCTTGTTTAAAAAACCACACAATATAATGATAACACAGAACAGATATGAGAGGAAAACTGTAAGTATATTGAACAAAAGATATGCAACCTTGCAAAGTTAGTGGATTCAGGAATACTTGTCAATAAAAGTCAAATATATACATAGAAGTAACCCCGAGTAACAAGTTTATATTCTTGCTGACCAACGAGCGGCGGTTCAACTGCTCTGACAAGAACTACAACTCTAATAACAACAATATTCTAACACACAAGAGACACTCTACAGACTCTTTATGCAAATAAACTTGTAATTTTACGTATCGAGGTCCGTTTGTTTTTATGGGTTTTCTGGTTCTTTTTATTGCTTATCCCCTAAACAATAAAAGAAACCAGAAAAAAACTTTAAAGCCATTATAAAGCATAAGTACGAAATAAAAAAAATCACACGCACGCACACACAATTACACACACACACACGATATCCAAATAGTATCCCGCAAAAAATAAAAAGAACAAGATGACCGATAAAAAACAACAGACAAGTCAGTGAAAAATTCCTCGATAAGAAAGGCGCCGCCAGAAGAAAATTAACTTGCTAATGTGAAAAACCCCCACAGCACAATACCTTTAACTTGCTGGTCACCATTTGGTTTATCTATCTACTTATCTATTTATACACGATACTTTGAACAGAAGGAACTTTACGTGATAATGTAAAACTCCAACCCCACAACTCATTTAATTATCTGTTTCTACACGATACCTTGTCCATCAGAAAATTAAACGGAATTCAGTACGTAAAGTCACAAGTTTATTTGCCTGAAGACTGTCGGCTTTAGGCTCCATACACGTGTAGAGTCACAAATACCATTATGGACACTTAATGTATTATAACATGCCTATTAACTAAAGGGACATCACAAAAATAACTCTATTGTTTAATAAATATATACAGGATCCATGGTTAAATCTTAGAGATAATATTTGTCTTGAATTACTTTAAGATAAATATCACCTAGCGTAAGTTCCGGGGTTTAAGGCCAAATAGTTTGCTTCATCTGAGTTGATCTTCTGTCCCAATATAAACAGCCAGATTATTGGTAAACAGACTGGCAATAATATATTCATAAAATCCGAGAAAGTTCAGATTAGCCACGTGTATTAGTTCATTTCAATCAAGCAGTCGATAATTTCTATTTTAGATAGAATCATAAAATTCCTCAGTAAAATAGTAACTCCTCAATAAATAGTAAAAACCAAAGCATAAGTGATGTTTCAAATCAGAATCAATAAAAGCTAACGGAATGATTTATTCTTCTGGAAATTATTCAGAAAAAACTGAGCTAAGTTAATTAAAGATATTATCACTTTCGTTTGTTTACTCTTATTAAGGAAACTCGTGAAGCGTCGTCTGGTCGCTGATAGCTAAACATCTCTGACATACCACATATAGATACGAAAACACTTTGAAAAATAAGAAACATACACAAGAACATTTAAAGTTAGTATTGCCAGCTTTGTATAGGCTTTTCCATAATTAATATCCGATGTGAAAAAAATTGTTAGCAATTTAAACCTTAATAACAAAGAAAATGATTTCACAGTTTTTCTGTTGGTTGAGATAACCACATTTATTGGATGTTTTAGCCAGTGTTAGAATCAAAACTTTGAATGATGAAATTGAAGACACGATGTTCGACTTGTATAAAAGAGTTGTCTTAAAATTATTCTAACAGGACTGCGAGTTATAGTAAAGATAAAAGTTAAATATACTTTAGGCTAACTGGTGACAAATGATAAGTGATGAAATATAAATGTACACCAGGCTGAATGAAATAATATGAATTCCAAGTGATGAAAATTTAATATACTTCAGGCTAACCGAAGGCTATGAATGCTAAGTGATGGAATATAAATATAGTACAAGCTAACTGAAATGGTATGAGAGCTATGTGATGAAAATTAGAAATACATCAAGCAATCTGAAATGTTATAAATGTTAAGTGATGTAATTTAAATATACAACAGACTAACTGAAATCATATAAATGCTAAAGGATTAAATTTAAAGATCCAAGTTCAAATAGATAAATAAATACATCGACTATTGCTGACATATCTGATCTTATCCTTCTCATATATATACAAAGATATTGCCAAAATCCAAAAAATCTGCAATTTCATTTGTCTTGATCTGACATCGTAGCTTCGGTCATTTTCCAACCACTATTGTACGTAATATATTACCTTGAACGGTAAAAATATGATTGACAAAAATATATTCCGATCATAGATATTAGTGACACAGTGTAACAACAGAAGCTTGAAATACAACAGCCGACAAAGATATAATCGACATCAAAGACAGAAAACACAGCCAACAAATATATGATTGTGATCAAATGCAGAAAACTCACTCAATAGTCGACAAAGATAAAATCGATATCAAAGGTAAGAAACAGTGGAAATATCGGTCAAAATTATCATCAAGCATCAATAGCAAAAAATACAGGCAAGGGCCGACATGATATGATTGATATCAAAGACAGGAAACACAAGCAATAGACGAGAAAGTTATAGTTTGCATCAAAGGCAGACACCACAGCTAATAGATTGAAATCAAATGCAAAAAACACAACGCGACAACAAAGGCTTGAATGACATTGACCGACAAATATATAATTTACATCATTTGAGTGACAGCCCAAAGGGGCATACATGCGTAAAAGTTTTGAGTTATATGAATTCGAGGGTTTCTGACAGTAGTCAGAACACACATACAAACACACACACAAACACACATACAAACACACACACAAACACACACACAAACACACACAAACACACACACAAACACACACACAAACACACACACAAACACACACACAAACACACACACAAACACACACAAACACACACACAAACACACACAAACACACACACAAACACACACACAAACACACACACAAACACACACAAATACACACAAACACACACAAACAGAGAGAAAAATAGAATGAGAGAAAAGACAGGGATCTTCCACTGGTCAACAAATCTCGTTCGCCAGGTGAAGCAACATTTCTAAATTGAGTGATGCTGGATTGTCATCTTGGTTTTATATTTTTGAAATTGCTAGATATAATGAGAAGTTCTATCGTAACAGTTTTACCATGCTATTTACTACCCATTCCATCTTGATCTTAAAACATTGTTATCTCTTCGAATCCTGTATTTGTTATCTCTCAATAATAATAATTTTGTCCGAGATTATTTCATTTTTAGTTTCCCATTTGGGCCATGGTGGGTTATTGGCTTTTATTCTCGTAGCCCATCGCCCCCAATAGAGAAAAGGTCATCGATAAACCCTCGATATTGTACTCTGTTCTGGGCTGATTGTTTGTCATTGAGTCTTCTGTAACTCGTCTTTATTACAGGTGCTGAAGATACCATGAAAGAAACACGTGAGAAACGAGGAGGTTTTAAAAAGGATGGACACAAGAAGGAAACTTATAAAAGACATAAGGAAAAGACAAGTTTTAGGAAATATAATGAGGACAGTGGCTTGGAGAAACTGATACTTACAAGACAGATAGATGTAAAAAGAGACAAGAGAAACTGATGCATAACATAGTTGATGGACTTGAGATGTTGGAGCGGGGATTAAGTGAGATGACAGGAGAAGGTATATTAAGAGCAACAAAAGATAGGAAGGTGTGGAATGCCATGATCGCTTATGTTCTGAAGGGACACGGCAGGTAAAAGAAGAAGAAGAAGAAAAAGAAGAAGAAGAAGAAGAAGAAGAAATGTTGAAACTTGGCAAACCCCTTTTTCCTTAGGGTGTGGATTATCGGCTGCCCTGGGGACGAAAGGATTTAAAACATGACGATAGAAACATAAGAATAAAGAAAGTAAACAAAGACAAACTAAAAAATAATACAATATTAGAATCTCATACTTTTTTACAAAGAAAAAAGTTAAAAAGATTCTTCATAAAAAATACTCATTAACTGACATATTTTTAATAATTTGTTTTATATTATGATATAATGAATAAAAAAAATATTAAATGATTAAATCGATTAAATTTTGTTTTATGATATTAAAACTTGTATTGTAATATAATAATATATTTTTAATATAATAAAATGGATATTACAAAATTTTAATGATTAAATAGATATTAAAAAATTACACATTAATAATTTATGAAGATGTGGACTAAAATGCATTCTGAATCGAAATAAACACAGTATACTTACATAAAATGGTCCCTTTAAGTCAGGTCAAAAATATAAAATGTTTTCTTTTCTTTTATTTATTTTAGAAATTGTTGGGATACAAAAAAAACTAAAACAATAATCTTGCAGCAATAATGGATACATCAACGGAAATTCAGCCTAGACAGGGGTTTTCATCGTCTGACACTCTGCCAGTTAAGATTGAAAGAAAAATTCATGTATTCTCCCATAATGAAACCTATATTTTCAAATTGAAACTGTATAATTTATTAAATTGAACATAAACATATTCTTTTCTGTCTTCCCACATCAATAAATAAAAAAAGATTGTTTCTTATATCTAAAAGAAAATTATTATCACAACATGAACAAACATTGTCTGATGACGAGGTAAAATCTCGAAACAGAAAATTTCCATGTCGCAACATAAACTATATTAATTTTAAATAAAAAATTAAAATTAAGATTATCTCAAATTATGTTAAAATTATCTTCGTAAAAAGTCAAAGATATTTTAGCATTCGTTTACTCATTATTTTCCCACATTAACTGTAATTCTCTTTCTCCCTTCCTCCTCTCGCTCTCACTATATATATATATATATATATATATATATATATATATATATATATATAATTACTTGTGTGTATGAGTGTATGTGTATGTAAATATGTAATGTATACTTAATTTCATACGTCTCATTGTGTATAACCCTATATTTATATATACACACACATATGGAATATGATATATAAACATTTAAACATACGCTATGTAAAAGGATACAATGATACCTCCGTTTAAATGCTTCAGGGCTAAGCAGAAATATTCCATAAGATGTTACATTTAAAACTTACAATTCAGAAAATTTTGTCAAATATAAGCTGTTGTACATTTCTGAAAGTTACCATTTTAAAAGTTTTATTTTGCATTGGTTTCAACACACGGGAATTTGGGTGCAGTTCTCTGTCTGAGTTTAACATTTTATAGTATAAATACGATATAAATCAAGAGAGAGAGAGAGAGAGAGAGAGAGAGAGATAGTGAACTTATTTGTCATATTGGCAGTGAAATATCTTGCTTTCAACTATTATGAAACATTTCAAAAATTATTTCTATTCTCAATTTCTTTTTTTCTTCTTCCTCTTGATGTTGTTCTTTTTCTTGATCTTCTTCTTCTTTGTCCTTCTCTTCTTCTTTTCGTCATCCTCTTCTTTTTTCTATTCTTCTTCTTATTAATCCTCTTCTCATTCTACATCTTATACTTGTTTTAACCGTCCTTTTTCTTCTTTTTCTTTTTCGTCCTTTTCTACTTTTCCTTTTTCTTTTCTACTTCTTCTTCTTCTTCTCCTCCTCCTCCTCCTCTTCTTCTTCTTCTTCTTCTTCTTATTATTATTATTGTTATTATTATTTCTCTTCTATTTCTTCATCTCCTTCTTGTTCCTTTTTTCCTTCATCTTCTTCATTTTCGTTTCCCTCTTTTCTTTTTCTTCTTCTTTTTCGTATTGCTATTATTACATTTCTTCTTGTTCTTGTTCTTCTTTTTCTTGTCCTTCTTCTATTTCGTCTAACTCTTGTTCTTCTTCTTCTTCTTTTTCTTCTTCTTCTTCTTCTTCTTCTTCTTATTATTATTATTATTATTATTATTTCTCTACACTTTCTACATCTTCTTGTTCTTTTTCTTGATCTTCTTTTTCTTTTCCCCTTGTCCTTCGTCTTCCTGTTTTTTTTTACTCTTTCTTCTGCCGTATTGAAGTTGTAGCGTGCATTGTCAATTATGGCTCTACATCCTACTGTGATTTTTAACTATTAGCATATTATCTTTTCCCTATCAACCCATTCGCTTTCGTTGTCATCCATATACTCATGCTCATTATGTACGGTACTCGCTGATTCCCTCAGTTTTTCGATCTCCAGCATTCTCCTGTTATTGTCAAAGTTTCATTCCTAATTATGCGCTCACAATTTTCAGCTGTTTCATTTTGCTTCTTAGTCTAAGTAAACTTTGTGTTTCTTTACAGCGTTCTCTTTGGTTGCATATTCCGTCCAAGTTATTCTAAGCCTCCCTGAATACAATAATATCTATGTTGCTTCAAGTTTTCTTTAATCTGTACTAAAAACTTCCAGTATTGTGTGTCTATAGGAAGATTGATAATATTTCATTGTTCAGCAGACATTCTATTGTTTCTATAGAAAATGTATGTTTGTTATGTGCGTTGTGGTGCAGTGGATATCGACTCTGAACGAGGAATTGGGGAGCCGATTTCGAATTCCAGCTGAATTCCTTGCAGTCACTTACTCACAAATACCGTTGGGAAAGGTAGTAATCCGTCTCTTCTCTCCAGTTATGGGTTAAATAATAGGACAGATTGGGTTCTATAGCCTTGGCTGGAAATCAGTCTACCGCAGAAAGCTATGGCAAACTAATGCCTGATAATCTTCTGTCCAGTCAGTCATTTCTCTTTCGAAACATGATCGCCCAAAGCCTGTATCACGTATGGTATTTACTGACTGACTGACTGTTTGTTAAAGCTTTTTTAGTCCTAAATGTCTAATGGAATACATATCCTACAAAATAATAATAATAATAATAATAATAATAATAATAACAAAAACACTGGTTTACATTTTGATAAATGCTGAAACACATATCATAGATAATTTTAAACTATTTCTTGGCATTGAATTTGAATATCGTAGTGACCCTTCTCAGAGAGCTTTGTTTTATTAATTCAGGTGATGGCAAAAAAAACAGGAAAATAACCTAAGTCATTTCTCTGAAAAACAAAATAAAAACAGATTGTAAAATGTAAAACAAAAAAAGTTTTAACTATCAGGTAACAAGTAAAGTACATCAAAACACAAATATGTTATATAAAATATGACCTGAAAATTGCTGAATTTATAAATAAAACAAGTTAATAATAATAAGTTCCGTGATTTGGATTCCTACTAATGACCTACAATTTTGTTACTCTTAAAGATCGCATAATAATCTGGGATCATTATTTATGTTGTAATCATTGGTATCGGCCCTCCTTAATGATAGCATTCTTTTTGTTGATCACTTGTACTGACAACTTTTTTTTAGAAATATCTCCAAATAACCATGGTGAAGTAAATACACTTTTGTTACACATTTTAACAGCAAGTTTCTGGTAATTTGCTAACTTCCTGTCGACTATTTTGCTATCGTCGGCTGTCTTACGATTATAAAGGTGTTTTGACATAATACAGTGAAAACTTAAATCCAGACATTTCATTCAGTAATATTTCCAGAGCTGATAAATTTGATATGCTGGATGAGTTTTCTGATGTTAGATCTACCAAAATACATTTTTTTTTTCTTTGCTGACTAAAAACTTACTGCCAATGTATTATAAACATTGGCTTTCCTTGTCAAAGAATTTCATAGATTTCTTTAGAATTTACATCATCCTGACTATGGTCCTCATCTTTGTTTCCATTTGTACGACATTTTGGCTGTTGTACGCTCCGGCGTTCTTCAGGTGCTAGGAATTTCGAACCAAACCCTTTATTACAATCACTGGGGTATATGAACTCCATCCTTTACATTTTATATTTTAAAATTCAATTTTCCAACTTTGCTTAATTTACCATTGTCAAAAGTATTTACACACACCTGTCTATTACTCTATGTTCCTGTCATTCATATATATATATATATATATATATATATATATATATATTCAACTTGTTGGTTGTTTATAACCAGTTTCGTTAATCTTCGTTTACACAAACAGATATATATATATATATATATATATATATATATATGCTGGAAAAAATGCCTTCTTCTACCGAGCACCCATACCCCATAGGAAGAATCGCCGACTGACGCCACTTCGGTCGGGATTCAATCCTGGGTTAAAAGCAATCGGAGTCTAACCGTACTGATGAGCCGTGATACAGCGAAACAGATCTGTCTCTCGGATGACTATATATATATATATATATATATATATATATATATATGTCTACGGCTATGAATACACCGGTTCTCGTTCGATCACCGAAGTTAAGCATAATCGAGCCTGGTCACTATTCAGATGGATGACCGTTTGGGAATATGATGTGCTGTAAACAGACGGACCAAGAATAGTCCACCGGTCATTCAGGTTTGAGAGGCTGACGTTCTTAGACAGCTTCGGTGTAGACAAGATAACAAAAATATTAAACGAAATCTACCATAGTGGAATTATACCGGACCACCTAAGTAGAGTGATTCATAGCACTACCTAAGAAGGACGATGCAAAGAAATTCCACGAAACAATCAACATAATGAGCCGCATAAAGTCATCTTTTGGATTCTGATGAATAAAGCAAGAAGCACAATTAGACCATAGATAGGACAAGAAAAGTGTGGCTTACTTTAAGATAGCGGAACAAAGACCATGACATTCATGCTCAGAATGATGTCTGAAAGAGAAATACAAATGCAGTCGGACCTTTATGCTTTATAGACTACGCAAATGCAAATAACATGGACATAGCACGTGAGAAACGCGGAGGTGTTGGAGAGGATGCAAACGAGAATAAAAATTTGTATTTAAAATCAAGAAGCGACAGCGTAGTTTCATGGAACACGTAATAAGGATAGAGTGCCTGGAGAATCGAATATTCACAAAACATATATAGGGGAAGAGAGACTTGGAAAAATAGCACGAGTCACATTTGACTGGCTTCAGTAAATGGATGGCGGATCGGGGTTTGGAAGAGATACCAAGAAGAAAAAAAGTTTTTTAGCGACAAAAGACAGAGACACTAGGAAGTCTATGCTGACCTACGTCCTGAATGGACTCATGATTTGAAGCTGAATCTGCTCTGACAAATCACCTGTTAAAATAAAACTGAAATTGAACTCTTCATACATTATATAAACTGAACACAGATAATTGTCGAATATATAATAGGCTTGCAAAGTGAGTATTGTAATTCATAAGGGGCGGCCACTAACTTAACAACAGGAGATATGCAAAGGATACAGTGTTTATAAAAAACACAGGAAAGAAGAACCTCTTCAGTATTTATTGGAAAATATAGCGGAAAGTCAAAATTTATTAAAAGCTTTAATGCACTGGCAATTGTGCAGAACTATGATCACAAACGTCTTGAAAGACTGAAGAGTAAGAAGAAGGAGAACAAAGCACAACCGTTCCACACTAAACAATAATAGATAGAAATTTATAGCAAAATGAAACGTTTACCTCCACGAATTATATGTATCTCTGAATCTATTGTTATTCACATTTACGTGAGAATAGTTAGAGAGATCGATCTTTACTGAGTGGATCAATATAAGAATGCTAATAATATGAGAGTCATTCAATAAATAAGGTGAATTTTTCGGTAAACGGACTTCTAATAAAGATAGAATTTTACTTTTTATATTGCTTTTTCCTTTACTTCTTTTTCAAAGGGATTTAATTTTTCTTAAAGATAAAAAAAAAAACTTTGAGAGTTTTGGAGATTAACAAAGATGGCCGACCAAGAAGCATGTTGCAGGATTGAACAGTGGTAAATTATCAAGTTTTTCTTGTGATGGACGCAAACAAGTTGTAATTCATAGGAGAATGTCAACTGTGTATGGTGATATATGTTTCAACCAAACAAATGTCTACAAGAGGGCTAAATTCTTTTCAAGAAGAATGGAACAGTATTGAGGATGAAGACATCCTGGGAGGCCTATCAAATGAGGTCTCCTGAGGTGATCAAATCAGTCACTGACCTCAATCCGTCTGACAGAAGGGTGACAGTGGATAACAATGCAAGAACTTTGAGCATATCTGTTGGGGCAGCACACAAAATTGTCTATGATGAACTTGCCTACTCATCAAGACAACGCAAGTTCTCACACAGCAGCCCAAACGGTGCAGACCATCAATGAGCTGAGCTGGGAACTTCTCCCTCATCCCCCTTACAGCCCAGGCCTTACCCATTCAGTCTTTCACCTGTTTGGTCCCTTGAAAGCGTTCACGAGAGACACGAAGTTTGAAAGTGACGGTAAAGTCAAAAGTGCTGTGAGTGATTGGATGAGACATCGGTCCAAATATATTTACGCTGAGGGAATACAAAAGCTTGTGAACAGAAGAGAAAAATGTGTGACACAGCTGTAAGACTACGTTGAAAAATAAAAAAGTAAGTTTCTATATGTATTAGAAGTCCTTATACCGAAAAAAATTACCTTATTTATTGAATGACCCTCGTAACAATATTTAGAAGAAACTAGTTATAGAACAGTGGCAACTTTGGAACATTTACGAGAATTACAATCACTTGATTTCCAGTCAATTCCATTGGGAGTATAAATAATAAAAATACGTCTTCGCATTAGATATGCTAGCATAATACAGATGTCTGACAAAATGATTGATAATCACTGGGCACATTTCAAAGTTCGATACGTACAGTGAAGCATGTCGCTTATATTATGATCGGACAAAACGGAATTTGGATGTCGGATTTTAGTGGTGAGCGTTCAATTTGAGATTCTTTCGATAATGAAGAAAGTAGTGCAGACAGGAAATTGAAGCTCAGGACAAAATTAATGACATGGGTATCCATCATATGATTTTCTAAGGGTTCAGAAAATCGATTTCTTGTTTTGTGTGCTAAAAAGAGTCTTATTATGTTTTTTCTTTTTCATTCACACTATCTCTCTCTAGAACACCCTCCGCCTCTCTATCATTGTCTCTCTGTCTGTCTGCCTCAACTACTCTCTCCCTCCCTCTCTTTCTCTCTCTCTCTCTCTCTCTATATATATATATATATATTTATATATATATATATATATATATATCTTACCTAACAATTATGTGACTGTAGTGTTCTTAGGAATTTGTCATGTAAAAATTGTGTACGTATAAAATCTATCTGCTTGAAATAAATAAATATACTTAATCTTCAACGCACCATCCTACAATGACATTCGTATGCACTATTTAGCAGACACATACCTATCTAGAAACCTATACAAACAGACATAAACACATGGTGATATATTATATGTTTTCTGTGTTGCGCAAAGTACATTCTTCTTGGTATGATAATTTACAATTATACAGGACGCCCTTTTTGGCATCATAAATCAATCACATTTTAAAAAGAAACTATGTTATTACAACCATTTTATTTTCTAACTTTACTCAAACACACTCCGATATTTGTCATATATATATATATATATATATAAAGAAAAGATTATTGTTGAGGGAAAATGAAAGTGTTTGCAATTGTATAATTATATGTACATGTGTATGAGTTGTCATTCAGGTTATTTTATAAATGGCTGAAGAGCATAAAGATATTTTTGTGTATAAATTCACAGACACACACGCGAACTCTCGCAAACATATTTATAATCGATGAAAGGAAAAGAAGAAATGAGACTATTCGAAATGAAAAACAGAATTCTTAAATTTATTCGTTAAATAGCAAAAGCCAAAATAATTTAAAAGTTGTTAAAATAATTTATACTAAAATACATTTATTTAACTTGGTTTAGAGTAATTATAATCATCTCCATTATAATAAAGACCATTGTGTAATTGAGCTGCTGCTTATATATAGTTTAGAAGAGTTCATGTGTTATATGGGTAAGTCACAATAATATATATGCATATGTTTTCCAGTTTCAGAGTAGATTTATGGTAATTCACTCTAACTTTAAAACTGTCATTGATAAATCCTAAATATGCTTTGCTTTGACCAGTTATTTCAGGTACTTTTGTTTGTAAATAATCCATTTTATATTATAAAGTCTGTGAAATTTGCGTTTATTGTTTTCTTTACAGTTACATTCTTTGTTAATTATGTTGTTTTGTACTTTCATATTTCTGCTTCTGGCGTTTTGTTTTTGTATGTAATTTTCTTAATGACTAGTACAGCTATAACACAGTTTAATTGAATTCCTATTAAAATTTTTATTTAATTCGGACCTTTTTGAAGTGTTTATCGAACATTTTAAAAAATTATTTGCCCTATTTTACTCTTTACGTATACGTTAAATGGTGTGTCGAATCAGATAATATTTCTATTTCTATTTTTGTTTTTTATTTGTCTGCCTGGTTAGTGTTAATATTCTAAAATGTCCTTATGGCCAGATTTTTTCGGGCATCTCCATAATCATTTTTTTTATCAAATATTGTTTGTTTGTTTGACAAAGTGTTTGATAGTGTGTGCGCTATTTCTTTATGGTATGTTTAATCATACTCCGGCACCAGTAAGAAACCTGTCGTGGCGGACAGACATAATCTCGCTGCTGACTTTAAACGGGATCAACACTCTGTGGTGAATTGGGGCAAGAAGTGGCTTGTCAAATTCAATGCGTCTAAGACCAAACTGTTGTCTGTCAACCATCACAGGCAACCTCTCCTACCTCCCATAGGCATGGACCAAGCGATTCTCCCTGAGACACACAACACACTACGCCTCCTCGACCTTACCCTCTCCTCAGACCTCAAATGGAACCACTATATTGATTCTATATTGATTCTTCTGCTAAGAAGGTTGGGTCACTATGTCGATCAAGGATTTTTTTTTTCAGTCTGAATCCATCCTGCATATATACAAGTCAACCAACCGTCAGTGCATGGAGTACTGCAGCCATTTATGGACAGGCGCCCCTGCCGTTCTCCTCAGTGTTTCTCGACAGGCTCCAAAGGAGAGTCTGTAATGTGATAGGCACTGATCTGGTGGCTCGAATGCAGCCTCTTCCCCACCATCGAAATGCGGCCTCCATGTGTCTGTTCTATAAATACTTTCATGGCTTCTGCCCGGACAAACTTAAGTCACTGGTGCCTCCTCAACAGGTGTTTACTCGTGCAACCAGATTGGCAACTGGGTCCCACCCATTCACAGTTAGGTTAGCCAAATGCAGACAACAATTCTACTCCTTCAGCTTCTTCTCTCGCACTTCCCGCCTGTGGAACTCGCTCCCATATTCTTGCTGTCCTGACGGCTACAACCTCCAGAAATTTAAATGCAATGTCAATACTCATCTATTAACCACTAGACCCTAGCTCTCTCTCGTTCCCCGTATATCCTTCCCTTTCTCTCCACCTATGTATCTGTCATCGCACCTGCATTCTCAGCTTTCTATTGCTCCTTTCTAACTATTTGTACTCCTCACTCTTTTCTAACTAATCTTTTTACAGTTATGTAGCCCCCAGCTCATCAGTGGCATCTCTGCCTTGCTCGGGGTGACATGATTAAAAATAAAATATACTTGTGAGATCTTGTGGCTAGACCCGTGTGATAATTCAAATTAAACTATGGAAAAACAGAGATATAACTTGGAGTAAAATAAAAAAAACAGTCAAACCTTAAAACGGTGATACAATTTTCAGAGTGTGTGGCCGGTGGAAAGTTGGCTATTCCGAAACAAAAATGAATTACTAAATGAAAGAACAGAAATTATGTCCAAGTTTAACCATACGAACAAATGCCTACTAGGATCAAATATTCAGGGATAAGAGTGTTCTAAAACTTTTCAGTAACTTCTTCAATTTTTGAAAATTTCGCATTCATAAAAGTTCTTTTTGCACGTGAGCATTAAAAAATAATCAGGTTTTGTAAATCGCCTAAAAAACAAAAAGATAAAATCCTGGGTCGCAAACTAACTCGTTTACAAATGAAATACATATGCATATATATGTTGTGACCTCGTCACTAATTTGTTGTGGTCCGTTGAAGACAGAATTGAAGACACAAAGACGGAACAGAGTTAAACAACTCATTTACAAAGATAGTAATATAAACATATACCATTGAACGAATATTAACGCGGCTGTCAGAGTTATGCTGGAATAGATTTGTCCTCCAAGAAACAAATGTATTTTTATAAATTGTGTCTTACAAGAAAAAATATACTTTTAATTTTAATATTTTGAATTATGTATATCTTTTTTATTGGAATAGATATTATTATAGGCCCAACATTTCGTTCAATACCATCTAAACATCCTCAGATTACTATTGTTTGGTTCAAATTTAATTATACTTTTATTTCATCACAGAGAAAAAACACAATTATCACTCCAAACAATGGCCACCTGATGCAACAGGATATCCAGAGAGTACATGGCCGAAACGTTGTGTTTATAATAATATCCATATCAAACAAGATATGTCAATTGTTAAACAAAATAAAAGTATATTAAAAATAATACATTAAAATAGAAAAAATATGTAAGAAAAAATAGTGTAACATAGGTATGCGATCTACATAGCTCAGTTAGTTGATAGGAGTCAAATTCTACTTTGGCCTGCGATTCATATGTTTTATTTATTTGTTATTCTTTAAATAAATTGTTCAACCTATACATATATTTATTTACCAAAAATGACTATGATTTATATATAAATCGTTATGTTAAAAAATGAATTAAAATTTAAATATTTATTAACATAGGAAATATAAAGTAAAGCAAATATTAAACATATGTATTAATTTAATTGATGAAACCAGCGAATATCTAGAAAGGTAAGAACTAGTCATGTTTTCCAGAAACTCAGCTTCCTGTGTGCTGTCATTTTTGCTTGATTGTCTTATTAAATTTTTTGTGTCTGTAGTGGCAATTAACTCTTTTTTCCCCTAGCTTTTTTTTACTAATTTGTCTGCGTTAAAGATGAATTTTCTTTGTTTAATTCTTGCTTACTGTGGATAGATTATATTTATTTTTCAGAGTTTGTGGTAGTCTTTATAGAAGTGCGTGATATAACTGTTTTTTTTCTTTACGTGACATTGTGTTGGATTTCAAATCATTATATACTGCA
Source organism: Ascarosepion bandense (assembly GCA_037127315.1). Taxonomy (NCBI): domain Eukaryota; kingdom Metazoa; phylum Mollusca; class Cephalopoda; order Sepiida; family Sepiidae; genus Ascarosepion; species Ascarosepion bandense. The sequence goes on from JBBBDQ010000930.1 coordinate 1,544,325, forward strand.
AAAAAAATATTTCAAAATTCTCAAAAGAATATAACAAAGTAAGCTGATATAAACATAAAGGGTATGACAGATTAGATTTTTTTCATCATACGCCAGCAGACACGATCTACACATTATATTGTTATCAACAAGAAAAGTCACACATTTTATACTTATTATCAAGAAACAAATGTTTAACTTGATAAAAAGAAAAGTATAATTTTTCTTGTTGTAGATCTCAATATAAAAAGTAAAACGTATAGCAAAACAGCTTCATGCTACTTAAAATGGATAACAAAGTCGCACCGAAAGAATTTATATACTTTATATACTTATGATAATATCTCTGTATATAGAGGTGCAGAAGCAATAGTAACCAATGTAATTTGTCCAATATCTGCCTTCATCCTAATTTGACTTCGTCGATTTTACTGAAAAATTAATGTTTAGAAAAATTATAAGAGTAATGCATTAAACGCAGTAATGTTGCTTAGTATTGGGTTGTCTGCAAGGTTCACGCCGACCTTAAAAAGGGTTATTTTCAAAGCGCAGATTAGATGTGGCACAAGGCCGAACGTATGTGACATTCAGTGAGGATCGAACTCAGGCTCTATTGTAACGATTATAGCGAGACAAGCTTGCTAACCATTACACCACCTAGAAGTGCCCACGCCTACCTAGGAAATGAATGTTCACCGTGTGTAAACATTAGAATATAGTAAATCAGAAATATCTCTAATCCTCATATTTGAAGAATGATACAATTATTTTCTAAAATAAATTAAGTTTCATAAGGATGTGATTATCGTTTCACGTATCGCATTTTTAGCAAATAAGCGCAGAAGTCCAAATTACTTATTTTTGTTTAAAAACTAAATATTATTATTTTTGAAATTTATTATTATTATTAAAAATACGCTAGATCCAATTGCTTCAGATCCAGCTGCTTCTTTATGTTTCATCCACATTATTTTGTCATATACTTTTGTGAATTTTCAAAATCTTTTTTCTTGCAATATATGATGATTTCAAATTGAACACAGTCAGTTAAGTGCCATACGTGATACACGCTTAAGCGATCATATCTCTTTCTGAGACATGACTGACTGAGCAGAAATTTATCCCGCAGTAGGTTGCCATTGTTTTTTTACGGTAGACTGGTTGCCAGTCAATGCTATAGAACCTAATCTGTCTTGTTATTAAACTCATAACTGGGGGGAAGAGACAGATTAATTCCTGTCCCAAGGGTATTTGCCCGTAAGTGAATGCAAGGAATTCAGCTGGAATTCGAACTCAGCTCCACGATTCCTCGTTCCGAATTTATTCATATTACGACCAAAAGATCGAAGCTCTCTATCTTTGTATCGTAAAATGATTCATAGGTGTTTGGTAGATATTTTCTTCCATATAGATAGTGCAAATTAACAGATAACATTTGGTTAGTTTTTGGTGAAGTATGTGTGGGCGCTGTGGTTCAGTGGATAACAGCTTGGAATCAGGTTTTTAATTTTGGTGTCTTAGGTGATTTACAAAAACTGATTGTTTTTAATGCTCACGTAAAAAGGTCTTTTATGAATGCGAAATTTTCAAAATTAGGAAAAGTTACTGAAACATTCTCATCAATGATTATTTGATCCTAGTAGGTATTTGTTCGTATGGTTACACTTGGACATAATTTCTGTTCTTTCATTTAGTAATTCATTTTTGTTTTGGAATAACCTAATAGCCAACTTTACACTGGACACAATCTGAAATCTTTATCACCGTCTTAAGGTTTGTTTGTTTTTATTTTACTCCAAGATATATCTGTGTTTTTCCATACTTAAATTTCTATTTCCACACGTGGCTAGCCTGTTTTGTGCAAATTTGTAGATTTTCCAGTTAAAATATAGACTCATAGTTCGAATTCCATTTGAATTTATTGCATTATCATACGCGCAAATACACTTTCGAAAAGTATGAATCCCTCGATTACCCCTCCAGCTATGGGCTAAATAGCCGGATATATTAAATCCTATAGCTTTGATTGGTAAACAGTGTACCGCAGAAAGTAATGACAACCTACTTTTACCCATTCAGAGATATCTCTTTCGAGACATGATCGCACAAGCGTGTATCACATATGACACTTATCTGACTGAATGTTATTAAAAATCAAGTATTGATTATAGATTCTAATTCTAAGACATTAACACCTTCTGTTCAATAGTAATATTTGTTTAATGGTTTGGCCGGATGTTTCTTTCTCGTTTCCCCCTTTATTTATCCTTTGATATCTCTCTCTCTCTCTTTCTTTCATTTTTGTTTTCTGTTATCTCTTTCTTTGTCATTTTTTACCGCTATCCGTTTTCTTTTTTCTCTTTACTTCTACTCTTCTTTGTTTCTTTGTTTCTTTGTTTCTTTGTTTCTTTCTTTTTTCTTTCTTTTCTCTTTCTTTCTTTTCTATGAAAATTTTTGTCCTGTTTCTCTTTCTTTTGTCTTCCTCTAACATTTATTTTTTTTCTGAATTTTTCTTGCTCGCCCTCATTTCCTTATTTTGTTCTTTCTCACACTTTACTCTGTGTTCCTTTTATCTCACTCTCTTCTTTCTTTCTTTCTTTCTTTCTTTCTTTCTTTCTTTCTTCTGTCTGATTTTTTCTCCTCCTCCACCTTTTTCTCTTATTTATATTATCTTTATAAAGCCATTTCCTTTGTTTCTTTTATAGCTCTTTCCTTTGTTTTTGCTCTCTCTCTCTCTTTTTACATTTTTTCTCTTTACTTTATCTCCCGTTTGTTTCTTGTCTCTCTCAATCTTTCTTTCTCTCTGACACTTTTCTCTCTATTTTCCATTGTTTCTCTTATGTCTTTGTTTCTCCTCTACTTCTGCCTTTTTCATCTCCCTATCATTCTTTATGTTCACTCTCTACTCTTCTATTCTTTTCACTCTCTTTTTTCTTTTCTCTCTTTTTTCGTTTCTCTCTCTTCCCTTGGTTTGGTCTCCCTTACTCTCCTTTAATTTTTGTCGCCCTTTTTTATATCGTTTCCATATTTCTCTTAAAATTGTGCAATTTATGTATATTTTTACCAATGTGATACCTAATGCCCGGGGCTGGCTGTCCAATGTGACGCTCGTTCTCGTTGATGGTCGTGACGATCCCAGTTGTGACATTGCTACGCGGCTGGCCGTTTGGTTCGGTCGCTGTTGCTGGTCGTGACGATCTCGTTCGATGATGTTGCCACAAAAGCGGGTTATCAAGACGCTTCCTGCAACAACGCGCCACTTTCCCACGTTGTGAATTGATACCAGAGGTCGTGTCGTGCAATTTTAGTAGTCGCCTTTTAGAGCCAGTCTGGACACTGCTGCGCATTTGTGGTTAAAAAAAAAAAGAACGGTACCAAAAAAAAAAAAAAAAAAAATAAATGAACAAAGTCGAACACGCCTGGAGAGTTACGAAGAATGTCTTTTATATTAAAAAAACAAACAAACTAAAAACAATGTTTTTCTTTTCACTGGAGCAGATAATACAGTTGTCAAAAATGATAATATAGTTGTCGGAATGCTGGTTACAATAAAGAGAGAAAGTTTGCTAAAAATATCAGAGATTCCAATCCTTAAATAAAAATGTCTTGTCTAAGTTCCGTTAAAGTAAACAGAGCTCTTCAAATTTTCACTAAAGTCTTTTCACATATTCATCAAATTTTTATTAAAGTCTTTTCACATATTCTCTATAATCAGGGCTGTCAATTTTCTAAGTAACTTCTAAAATAGCAAAGTCCTTTTGGGTCCTTATCGGAGTTTAACGGAGTTTACCGAAGTAGAGCGAACGAAAAATCAGAATTTTTGATTTTTCCCGTGATTAAAAAAACACAATAACGTTATTTCGGGATTCATATCGAAGGCGCATTATTACAAATTAACGCCTTAAGTTAATCTGCGGCAGGCTCCATTCGAAATTAACAATTTAGCCATAGGTTTTGTGGTGGGCGACCAACCGTAGGTCATGGCTATCCTATTGGGAAACTTTTTCTACAGGCACTTTCCCGACAGTTACAATCTCCAGGTGTTTAAATCTAGGGTCAATAGACACCTCCTATCACACTAACTCCCAACTATTCTCACAACACTCTCATCTACCCAACCCTCATTCTCGGTATCCTCACCCGCCTATCACCCACCCTCTGTTATTGCCTGTATTTAATCAGCCTTTCTCCACTCTACGTAGCCCCCTGCACAGTAGTGGCAGTGACATGCCTTGCTCGGGGTGAAACGCTTATAAAAAAAAAAAAAAAAAAATTACATTACGACTGATAGCTACTCAGCTAACTCAAAAAAAAAAAAAACTAACTGAAAAGCAACTGAGAAAATGAAGAACTGATTTTTTCTCGCCGAGTCCGAATTTTTATAACGCTTTTTAATCCTCTCCGTGGATTTAGCCGGTTGAATCCAAGGAAATCATTTTTCGCCCACTCGATCTGCGGAATGGGTTAGCCTCGCGAATGAGTTATCGCCAGTTCACATTATATCCAATTTCCCACAAATTTCTGTTCCCAGAAAAATCTGTTGAGGAACTCAACAGATTTTTTCAACTCTGCCTGACCCCATCAAATAATTTTGACAATTTGTTTTGGCTACTAAATTTTTAGGTTTACCAAAAAAATATCCGCTTCAAACACGAAAGAAGAAAAATTATATTTTTCCCTTTTCTTTCCCAGAAATAGTTAAATTTTATATTCCCCGGATTACTAGAAGGTCATGATAATATTAAAATAGTTAATTTTTCTATTCCCCATATTTTACAATTATTTAATAATATTAAAATATTTTTTACATAAGCTCACATCAAGTATTATAATAAAGCATAACTAATAATATTACTGATATCAATTTCTCTCTCTCTCCGTTGTATTAAACCAAACAAGTAAAAGTGTTCCCGCGGGAGATAGTATCACACCATGTTATTGTGCAGTGTTAACAAAAGAACCATTCTATTTTCGTTTTCACTTTGTCACTTGGCAATAAATACTAAAATAAATATTATGAAATGCATCATTTTTAAAAACCTGGGGTGGCGTAATTATTGTGGCCGGTAGTGTATTTTCAAGGCTAGTAGGGTTCATACGACATTAGCGCATCGCCGTGTTCTTAAATCCTTCTACCGAGAACGCTTCTGCAATTGGACATTTCTTCAACATAATAATTTTGCAAAATTATATTATTATCCACTGCAGTATTTAAAAGATACATTCGATATTCTCTTGCCTGATGTCCAGAGAATCAAGTATCAAATGTAGTTCATGTTTTTTAAAAAAGTGAAAATAACACAAATAATTCTGTTAATTTGTTTGGTTATCATATGATGTTCTACTTTCCAGAGAAGAGATACACGTGTTTAATTAACCAAGATTTATGCAGAAAATATGCAGCAATCACTTTAATTTCGTTCCCGCAATTAAGTGTTTCATTTAAACATGCTTAATTATGTTTTTATTTTCTTCCAAATCTTGAGGTTCAAGTTGGGGAAATAATTATCAATGCTTGTTGCCAAGTTTGGTGTAATTTCATTCGTAACTTTGGATTTGTGATTGCATAGAAATATTTTAAGTTTGGCTAACGTAAATCTGAGAAGGCCACGATTAATTTATGTATAATTTTACAAATTTATTTAAAAAAGTATGTCCTTGGCGAATATTTATTAATGTGTGTAGAGATAACATTTCAGAAGTCGACTATTGCAAATTCCGGAAACATGACAAAAGGATGTTTTTATTATAATGTCATAATCACGTTTTTTGAATTTAAAAGAGTATCTAATGTAGAGTCAGTGTTAACAAGCTGTTAATTTTTTTGTTTTCCGGTCATCAAATGTCATGCATTGTTGTTCAATGGATATCGGCTCAGAACGGGAACTCAGAGAGTAAATTTCGAATTACAGTTGAATTCGCTGTATTAAATTTCGCAAAAATACTCTTGAGAAAGGTAGTAATTCGTCTCTTCTTTCTGCAGCTATGGGTTAAATAGCAGAACAAATTAGGTTTTATAACCCTGGCTGATAATCAATCTACCGCAGAAAGTAATGGCAACCTACTGCGGGAAAAGCTTCCTTCCAGTCAGTTATGTCTCTTTCGAGATATCATCGCCCAAGCGTGTATCACGTATGCCACTATGCTGATAGGTAGCTCATAAATTTAAACGCCGTGTGGACTGGCGAAAAATTTTAATCAAGTTTTATAAATCATCGTTTTATGTCTTATTAGGAGGAATGCCAAAATAAAGATCAAATTTAATAAAAATCAACTACTAAGACACAGAAACACAATAAACATATTACTAAAACCAAAAGAAAAAAAAGTTTTTAAACAATATTGAAAAACAGTTAACTCATTTTAACAATTTTAAAACATTTCGTTTACCTACATCCTGAAAGGACACGGCACATAAAAAAGAAGACTTTTCAAATTTTAGAATATGTTAAATGTTTCTCTGTCTTTTAGTATATATTTTTTTAAATTGACAAAATGTCCTCTTTCTTTTTTTAAATCCCTGTATATATTGGATGGGGACCCCACTTTAATATCGGTGGGCGTACACTTAGAGATGCGCAGCTGAGATTGTTTGTTGATGGGAAACTCGGAAAGAAAACTACAAGACTTCGCAGACAGTTTGGTATAAAGAAAGCGAAAAAAAGGAAAGAATAACCATCAGTTGCAAGCAGACACAAAGTATAATCATCAGCAAGAGAAAATTGCTAAGAGGCGAGAAAGAAGTTGGAGATATAAACACTAAGCAGGTGTGATGTTCAGGTATTTGGGAAACGTTTTAGATGGGAAATGCTACATCGAGATCTGAATATGCATTGGACTAGTAAAAGAAGCATTTCAAAACCTAAGGAAAGTGCTGATAAACGGAAACATCGTTCGAAACAAAATAAATAATGCCGGATTGCTATGTGATATCCATCCACTTACATGGAAGTGAATGTTTGATAATCTCGCTATGTATGAGGAGAAAGCTAAAGGTAACTGAAATGCGGTTCTACACGATATTGAAAATTTCATGGACAAAACAAGTAAACAACTAGGATGTCTTCAAAAAATGGCAACGGCAGAATTATTATATCCAGAATCAGTAAAATACAGCTTAATCTATTTGGACACATAATTTGGATGGAAAGCAAATACTCCCATGAAGCGTATTGAATGCAAGATTGATAGGCGAAAGAAGCAAACTAATTGCTTGACGTGTTTGGTTGAATGGATGGGGTCCTGGATATAACGGTAAACTGCATCCGGCAGCAAGGCCTCTGATAGAGAAGTTGTGAAAAGCAGGGAACCACTTCTTAATTGCTGTTGTTTCCAGGTCCACCCTGACCCAGCGTGGTAGCACCAGTTAGGGTCCCAGCTATGGGCAAATTGTTAACCTCCAAACTCTGGTCAAAACGCTATAAAAATACATGAAAATACTTTTATAGAAAAATAAACATTTTGAAGAAAAATTTATTAGCATAACTCATTATTGAAGGAAAAAATTATTCTCTGCAAACATTTTTGAATACAAAAATAGAAGACATTTTCAGTTTTCTAAAATAAAAAAAATAAAAACAAAATAATAAATAAATCTGAGAAAATCAACCTTCTCATTCTAACCGAACATTAGAAAAATGCCTTAAAACCCCACCTTTTTGTCATCAAATAACACACAGAGGTTGATATGCTTTGAAATAGGTGTAGATTCCAGCAAATGGTGAAAGACTGCCGAGAACGACTTGAGAAAGGAAAATGTAGAGAATGATGGTGACTTGATCAGTTAAATTCTGAAAGGATACGGAATAAATGACTGGATTATTGAATGACAAATCTGAAAAATTCTTTGTGTTACGTTCTGTTTCCAAAAAGAAATTTATTAACCTAAAATGATATTTTTTATTAAATCATTAAAAACGGGCACAATAAAAAATACAACGAAAAATCGATGGCAATACAAAATTAGAAAGAAAATGAATATATAAAATCGCTGATTCCAAATTAAATGATGTTGAAACACCGGTTCACGTACAACCACCAATGTTAGGCAACAACGAACCCGCTCAATGCCTGAATGGGTGACCGCTTGTGCCTTAATCATATATGTGAGTGTGGTGCAGTAGATAACGTTTCTGAATTTGAAATCTGATAGCCAAGTTCTTATTCAAGCCGAGTTAGTCATATTCACTTCCGAGCAAATACTTTTGGGGACGATATGAATCTACTATTTCTCCACCAATTATGGGTAAAATAGTAAAATCATAATTATCTAAATTAAAGATCAAAAAATCGAAAAATATTTTTGGTTTCCAATACACTGCAAAGGCCTTAAATCACTAATCACAATAAAGCTGACTCCATTGTAATCAACTTATATATTAGTTCATGAAGACCTTAGTTGACATAGAGTGCAATGAATACAATACTCCGAGATAAATCTTGACAAGTCCTTTTTTAATGCTCACCCTGTTTCCACTGTGTATAAGTACACGGAGCAGGGATTGAATTTATTATTACTATGACAGCAAATTTACTAAAAAATTTTCTTTTCTATTTAGGGACGTGGAGATTTTTTTTAATAATCTTATCGACCTAAGCAAGGCATTTTACTGCCACTGTTTTGCAGGGGGTTACATAGGAGGAAAGATATAAAAAGAGTGACAGATTTTGGGGGGTGTAAGTAGTTGTTTAAGAGAAGAATGAGAATACAGATGAGAGTGGAGTGGACGGAAAAAGGAGCATGAGAGAGAGAGAGGATGTAGGTTAGGAAGATAGGAGATGACTATTGAATTTGCATTTAAATTCTTGGAGATTGTCGCTGTCAGGGAAGCAAATAAATGAAAAGGGAATTAGACAGTCGGGAAATGCGAGAAACGAAGCTGTTGGAGTAGAATTTGAGATTACATTTTATTGGTTTCACAGTAAAAGCGTGGGACCTAGTTGCTAATCTTGTGGTTCGAGTGAACCTAATCTACCTGCTGACTAAACTTCTCTTGTTGCTTGTCAGGCTTGACCACTCACACAGGAACTTCTGTAGATACTGTTGTTTACTGTCTTATTTTTTTCTCCCTTTTTGTTCATTTTTTGTTTCTTGTTTTCTTAACGGCTCTCATATCGTATTTATTTCTACGCTGGCCTACGAAGAAAGTCATCAAAAATTAAAATATGTGCTGATTCATTCACATTGTCTACAATTAACCTATTCAACAGCAGAAAAACCAACGGCAGTCATTTTATCGATAGTTTTAGTGGGAAAGAAAAATACTTTAATAGTACATGAACTCAAACACTCTCAGTTCCCCTTTGACTTATTCCAGCCGATATTGATTTCCGAAATTTTAACTATTCAGTCAGTCATTTAAGTGCCATAAGTGATATTCGAAAGAGATATGACTGGCTGGGCAGAAGATTTTCCTGCAGTAATTTGCCATTAATTTCAGCGGTAGATTTGTTGCTAGCCAAGGTTATAGAACCCAGTTTTTCTTGTTATTTAACCATAACTGGAGAAGAGAGACGGATTAAGGCCTTTCCTTAGGGTATTTTTGCGGAAGTGAATGCAAAGAAATGTAACTGGAATTTGAATTCGGTTCCCCGATTTCTCGTACCGAGTTTATAATTACTATACCACAACACCCTTTAGCAATCTTTTAAGCATTAAGCCAATCACATTGTCTCGTCGAATGCACACCCATGTAAAATAAATTCTTCTATGTGCTGTGTTTATTTATGGGGAGGACTAATTCGACTTTCCATAACTTCCCTAGATATTAGCAATGTTCATTTAATTGTCACTTCACCTTTCTGTCATCCATCTATAAAAATCCGTTATTTCGGCTATTCGTAGTTACTTTGTGCCGCTTGCTTTCAATATATTGTTTTAGTATAAAATTTTCCAGGCCTGTTTCACTTTATGTGATCAATAAATTTGAACTCAAGCTATCGGATTTTATGAATAATTCTCTCTCTCTCTCTCTCTCTCTCTCTCTCTCTCTCTCTCTCTCTCTCTCCACACACACACACACACACACACACACACACACACACACACACACACACACACACACTCTATTGCATTGTTCTTAAAAACTCTCTTTTTGATGTCCATGCATTATCTGCGACAGTTCTTTGCGACATCAAGTCAGTGGAGAAATTATCCAGCATTCACTACTTTATCATTTCAGTTAATATGTTAAATGTTTCTGTCTTTTAGTATATATTTTTTTTAAAATTGTCAAAGTGTCCTTGGGCGATTTTGTCTTGAAAGAGACATGAACGACTGAGGAGAAGTTTTTATGTAGGTTACCATTATTTTTAAGTAGGTTACCATTATTTTTTACGTTAGTCTTGTTGCCAACCAAGGCTATAGAACCCAAACTGTCCTTTTATTTTGACGCATAACTGGAGAGAAGAGACAGATTCATACATTTCCTAAGGGTACTTGCGAGTAAGGGAATTCAACACTGCTTTATATATGCTTGCGAGTAAGGGAATTCAACACTGCTTTACATAGCATTTCTGCACTCATTTATTTGCTTTCAGCAAAGTTCTAACGGAATTTTCCTGTTTATTGGTATTTTGTTTTGCTATTGAATGGAAACTTCAGATATTCCAAAACACAATTTATTCTCACTTTTGCAGTAAATGTTTTATTCTCTTCGTAGTTCTCAACACCACCTTTTTTCGTTTGTTGACAACCATACATAATCTTAAAATTCATCGTTAGTTTTTCTTCCAGCTTTCGGTTATTGCTGTGGATGTTTTGTAGTTTTATTTCTGTGTCAGCTACCTGCATAGAAACTAAAATAAAACAAGTAAATAAATTTAAATATCTGGTAAGCATGCTGACATCGAATGGAAAGTGTGATGCCGAAATCCAAAGATGCATTGGCATGGCCAAGGACGCATTTCAGAAGCTAACCAGATTACCGAAAGACTGAAAAATCTCATTGGAAACAAAGAAGAGGGTGCTGGATTGCAATGTGATATCTGTTTTTCTGTATGGCAGTGAATGTTGGACGATCTCCTGAAGGATGAAGGAGAAGCTTGTGGCAGCAGAAATGTGGTTTTAGAGGAGGATGCTGAGGATAACATGGACTGAGCACGTGACTAAAGACGAGGTGCTGGAGAGGTTAGAAACGAGACAAAAACACATACTTAATATAAGAAGAGACATATGAGGTAATGAGGAGGGAAGCCTGGAGAGTTTACTACTCACAGGACGGATAGAGTGTAAGAGAGACAGGGGAAAACAGCGCGAAACGTCCTTGAGAGGTCTGAGTAAATGGAAGGCAGAGCGGGGTTTGGGAGAGATACCAAGAAGAGAAATGCTAATAACAAGAGATAGAAGAGAGTATTTGATTGTTGTGTGATGTCTGTACTTCAATATAACAAAGAATGTGAGACAGTCTCATCAAAGATAAACGAAAGACTTGAAGCAGTCGAAATGTGATTCTGCAGAAGGATGATGAGGAAACCATGGACGGAACATGTTAGCAACGATGAGGTTTGGAGAGGATGGAAAAAAAAGGAAACCGATACGTAACATCAGGAAAAAGCAGTTGAAGTTTCTGAGAAATGTAATGAGGAAAGAGTGTTTGAAGAATCTGACACTCACAAATCGGATAGAAAGAACCGTTGACATGGAAAAGCAACGCCTTACATATTTTATAGGCTTCAACTAATGGATAGCAGAGCAGGGTTTGGCAGGGGGTAACAAGAGAATGTGCGTTAAGGGCTACAAAAATAGGGACATTTGGTAGGCCAATATCGCCTACGTCCTGAAGTAACGCGGAACATAGAAGAAGATTGCATCTACCTAAATCAAATCCTCCCATGCGTTCAAGTTTTCTGCATTGGTTAAATAAATATTGTGAGAAAAAAAATCCTTGTTTTAAACCTCATTCTATGCTTGTGCATTTTATCAATTCATTTTCAATCCGTGGGCAGAAGGTTTGTTCCCAGTATAAGATCTGGATTATTCTAACATTTTTCTTAAAATAAGAAATAAGTAAAATAAACAATAATAAATGAAGATATTATAATTTATTTACAGTATTTACAAATCTTTATTTCACTAAATAATCATTACTCTCACACGCAAAAAGAGTTGATGATGAGGAATTTTGTGCTGTTGGAGAATTTACTACGGTAATCAATGCCATTGTCAGATTTCAGAAACAGTGCCACATGCTTGAAGAAAAGATAGCTGGTCAAAATTTAAATACAGACACACACACACACACACACACACACACACACACACACACACACACACAAACACACACACACACACTTATTCTACCTCTGAGCTACGGGCGCTCGGTAGAAAGAGGCAGACATTTTAGTGTGTATATTATCATTATCCTCGCCCAATAGCTGAGAGTATTCTAATTCATTATATATCTGTGTGTGTTTATGTGCCTGTGTTTGTGTCAGTGTGTGTGTGTGTGTGTGTGTGTGTGTGTGTGTGTGTGTGTGGTTTCTTTCATATTGTGTTGGACTGTTTGGGACATATATATATATATATATATATATATATATATATATATATATATATATATACTGTGCTGACACCCATAACCCTACCTATTTTATAGTTCACCAAGAAAAGGCTTAACCAATAAGGAAGCTCAGAATATTCAATGCGACGTGTCTAAAAGGCGGCCATATTTTTCCGAGTATTGGAATTCAAATCCGATTCTAGAGAGTGTCTGATTCGAGAGTAATGGTCTTTGACGTTGTTTTATTTAACAGATTACGTGCGGTGAAGATACTCTATATCTATATACTATGAAGGACATGGTCAAGAGGTGCCAAGAGGATACTCTATATCCAGGAACGTTGTCAACCATACCTTCAACCCCTTACCTTGTGACCATCATGGACTGTTGTTGCTATATAATACACATTCTGGAGATTGATTCTCTATTATATTCAATATATAAACTGATCCCTGCTCTTTATCCATAAATTGTGGCGAACTTTACCAACATAGGGTACATTGTCAATTATGGCTCTATATCCTACTGTGATTTTTAACTATTAGCATGTCATCTTTTCCCTATCAACCCATTCACTTTCGTTGTCATCCATTTACTCATGCTCATTATGTACGGTACTCGCTGATTCCCTCTGTTTCATCGCTGTGTTTGTGTATGTGTGTATTTAGGGAGCAAATCTTATTTTAGACATGTCAGATTAAGTAAATTGAAAACATTGTGTCTGCTTATTTTTAATAAAATCTGTTCATACTCACAGATAATCTTTCGAGTATTATAATTGAAAGGTCTCAGAAATGAGCTGTAATTTTGAGAGATTTTATTTCCATTCCTTTCTCAAGGAACCCAAGTACTTTCAATCTATTTCCAAATCATCTTCAGAGGTGTGAGTTATGGTAAAAAAATAACTGCAAAACTGTGTTGCTAAAACTTACTGTATATTTTTTCAACTTCAAATATAATATTTCTGATATCCTTCAATTATAATAAGCGAAAGATTATCCGTGAACATGAACTGATTTTATTTAAAATAGAAGATACGATGTTTGCAATTTATTTAATCTGACGTATATATATATATATATATATATATATATATATATATATATATATATATCTTTTTTCCAGCTATATACAGGCTTGAGCCAAAATAAATACAACATTTCTAGTGATAACTGGTTTAGTATTTATCGCAAAATAGTATGCAGTCTACATTATATTAGTGAGTTTGTATGCAATTTCTCTTAATTAATATCCGTTGTATTTTAATCAATTCACTTCAGTCAAGGCGATAAGACTGATAAGAGGGTACTGGTTAGAACAGGAATATGAGAAGACTTTAGTGATTAGAAAGTACAGTAAAAAACAAATTTTATGAGGACAGACGGTAGCGATGGCTTTGAATTTAAATGTTGGAAAATAGAAGGTGGCAAAGAAGCTAAACACCGAACGAAAGTACTACAGTGAAGAAGTGCTAGAAAATAAACTATTAGAATTGAACAAACGGTTCCATCAACCGAACATTGAAAACAATTTACCAGTCTTCTAGTATGATTAAATTTATGCAGACCTCGCACGAAATAGGAAAGCTCATCAAAATAAATGTCCTGAAAATATTTAAAGAAAAGACATGGTGAGGGGGCAGCAAAGTCACGTTGGTGAGGAAAATGATTAACGTTGAGATGTTAGATCAAGATCCATGATATTACAGATCGTTCTTTTCCGTTGAATTGCTAAAGAAACAAGCAAAGATTGTTAGAAGCAAAGGAAATGTGCTGAAATGAAATGTAATTTCGACCGCTATACGCGGAGAAAAATATACTAAAGACCATGTGCATTCTCACCTCTTTTTGTCAATCTTTGCAATCATAAAAAAAACTTGAATTCATACCAAGTTTTATAATCAGTGGACACAATCTTTACAATATAAGATGCACAGATGCTGCTGTGCTGATAAGAGACGCAGAAAGAAATCTACAGTTCCTCAAATATTTGTAATAAAGTAAAGCTAAAAAATGTCAGCATATATTGTTCGATAATTTCCCCACAGTTGAAAAAGAGATTAAAATCTAATGAGAAATAGTTCTACAGAAGGATGATGAATATCCATGAACTGAAACTTTGAGCGGAATAATATGTCAATAACAAATAACAATGAACGTGTAAGTAATAATTAAATTCATAAGTAAATAAATAAAGCATGTACAGTTATAGTCAGAATCAGAAAGTGACCGTTGATATGAAGACACGCCATGCATTAAAATATAATTCTTTTTCTGGCATTAACCCATACTAAAATAATTATTCTCTCATAATTTTAGCATAAAAATTATGATAGACTAGCAGGATAGCCCGGCGTTGCTCGGGTGTAATGAAAGCTTTAAAGATAATCTATGATCCTGGAGCTCAGACTCTGTGGACGTTGGCACAAAAGACTAAAAAGCAATAGTTGTTTCCAGTTAAAGCGAAACCGTAGACCGAAAAAAAAATTGAATGGCTGTAAGTTAAATTTTGATTTCCTGGTATCGATTTCAAATAAGTTTTTTCGGCGTAAACTGAACTTTGAAGGCTAAATAAGACCTTTGAGTAAATGGTATCATGGCTGAGACTAAGAACTACAATTATACCTATGTAGAGCCAAACCTGGGGCAAAAACTAAAAAGGGCTGAAAAAATACGGACATAGAGGCAGAGAAACAGACACAAACACCACGATCTTGCCTTTTATATATATATATATTTTCGATTTTTTGCACTATAGTAAATGGTTTCAAGGTTGCAGTTCTTACAGACCACTCCTTCTATAACCCGATTTTTTCGATTATCGATTTTCGATATTTATCGTGGGTACCTCGACACAAAACCTAGCTAAGCACACTCGCAGACGCTTATAGTACAACTGTGTAAATTTTCAAGTAAATCGGTTCAGCATTTTTGGAGTCTATAGGTAACGGACACACACACACATCCACAGACACACACACACACACAGACAAAGTTCCATTTATAAATAAGTTTAAAAATTATATTCTATCATAATTTTATCATTACGTTATTTGGAGAAATATCAAGCATTGGTATTTTTGGTAAAGTCACTTGTCTGAAATTCTTGTAACACGTGATTTTGTCATTGACGCGATCTTCTTTCTGCACTCAATTTTGGCAGTTTTCCATCTCTCAATATCTATGGCACGAATAGTACAAAGCAGACACGTGGCCTGAATAGGTAAGTAGAGGTATAGTATATAGATTCTTATTGCCAGATTAGCTAAGAATTATCACTAAACCATCTGTCTGGATAGATTCCATTTTAGCAAAACATCTCATTTCTAATTCAATCCAACAACAGAGAGCATAATATCTCAATTTCTCTATGAACTCATAACTCGTATCCTATATAGTTTTATTTTGCTGAGGTATGAAGAGAATAACTGCATTTCTTTGACAGATTCAGAAAACTGAAGAAAATATTTGTTAGTATTCGAAAACTCCTACAAACATATCCCTGACGAAAACAATGGAAATAACAAGAAAGTTAACTACACATCGTAGGATTTCTTCAGTTTTATGAATCTTACACGGTCCTACACTCAATCACTAACCTATGCAAACGCAATAACAAATACAAAAAATACGATCAGATTTTCATATTTCTGTAAGGCGGTCTAGTTACATAAATTTTGGCATTTTTCTTAGAATTTATTTCGCTTTCTGGGTATGTAAATGGTTAGGCTGAGTTTATTGATTCATTTGGGACTGTTTGTACTCAGCCTTTGGGGATGAAGATATGTATTCAGTTTTAGAGAGATTACAATAGATTCTAATATTGTTAACAGCATTTTCTATAGGATGCAAGAGCGCTCTCGCATTGATAATGATGTCTGCAGTGAGAGCTGGGTCATCTCTTTATCTATAGCGGTCGTTTTGTCTGGATATCAAATTGAGTCTTACTGATACAGTAAAACTAGATTTTTAGAAAAAAATGCATCCTCCTCCTTTCTAAGATTGAAATAAATGAATTCTATGTATGAACAATAGCAGCTACCGTAGACAAACTTAAAATTAGCAACGATTGCATAATAAGGCACTGTATATAAGTAACATTATTTATTAATATCTGTTTTTGAAAATTTCATTTAGGAGTTGAAGACAGAAAATTAAAAATTATTCACAACTTATATACAGGATATGTTAATGTCTTGTAATTATAAAAAATGTGTAGCCTGCTTCAAAAATAAAAATAAAGAAAAGAAAATATCCCAGTAATCGCTATTGCAGTTAAGCGAAATTATCTGAATCTGTTAAAGTTATTTTGTCTCATACTACTTATATGATTCATGCTATATGAAAATCTGCTCCATTTTCTAATTAAGTCTACGTAGAAATAAGATTTAATTAAAATTATCTTATTTACATTGATTATCAATGAACTAACATAATATAAATTTATTGAACAAATGAGACTTGGTCACAAATCAAACACTATTAAATAATGACCAGAATATATTATTTTCTCTTGAGTACTTCACGGTATGGTCGTTTAGGTTGGGTTAATTAATTTAAGGTATGTCAACACTTCTTTTATTTGTCGTCGAATATGGGTCTTATAGAACAAACATCACAATGAACTAATAGGTAGGTTTACACTAATAACAGATGCGTATATATATATATATATATATAATTCTTGATTCATACTAAAGCCACAAAATATATCCGATTTTCTAATCGCAACTTTGATTTGGCACAAGGCCAACAATTTGCAGTACCCTGTGAGGATCGAACTCACTATTCAATTTTAATGATTCTAGAGAGCAAACTTGATCACCATTGCACCAGATCATAAAGATAGTTAAGTTTCTTAGCGACACTTGGTGTACCATACTTTTAGCCTTGTGCCACGTCTAAGATGCACTTGGAAAATCACCATAAAGAGGAAAGAGGGAATGGAGAATTTGACGCACACAGCTTAAATTAATGCAAGACGGACAGCTTGTATAAACCATTAACAGGTGAGGGATTCATAGATGTAGCAAAAGGACGAAATTTATTAAGATCTATAAATGACAGGACATTGTGGAGAGCCATGTTCACGTACATTCTAAAAGAACAGGGCATACATAAAAAGAGGAAAAATCAATATTTTAATTTGGTTTTTGCCGCTTATTTGTTTCTTCCATTGAAATGGGTTATCTAATTTTCAGCACTACCAGACACATTAACTGAATATACAAATGCAAAAGACCAGATATATTTTAATCTCTTATGCTATCAACTCTCGCTCAAGAGACAAATCGTCGGGTAGATCAAAACATTAAACCAACGCATGGAAAACGAAACGAGAACAATCAAACCCCGTGGGCGAAATAAAAAATCCGGTTGAATAGTACAAGCTTTCTGAGTACGAAGACAGACACATTAAAAGCCGGATGGTACAACGGTCGAACGTTTGTGAGTATAACAGCCAAAACTAACACGCGTGTTCAAATAAGGATGCATATAATAATTTAATTCCTTTTCAGTTTTGGTATATCAGAAAAGTTACTGCCTAAGACAAGCAGACAAAATTTTTTAATAATAAAATGAATAATAAAGTGAACATGATTCTGAAAAGTAAAAAAATACAAAGAAATGTAAAGCACTCAATAGACCCACTGTATCACGGATAAAATCAATCTTCGAAGGCAAATAGCTTCAGGAGATTTCCATTAAAGGCGTCATTATAAAGATTCTCGCCAATCAAATTTGAACAAAATCAAATACTTTATTTAGTGATCAATATAAAAACTTGTGAAAAGTACATTGCCGTAGAGAACAATTAACTTGAATTTGAATTATTTAAGTGAAGTTACAATTATATAGAGTTTTATCAAAAACAGTTTAACGACTCACTGTTTCATATAATTTCTATTATAAATTTTCCCTCAATTGATACGTTCAAGGACAGTTTGTTTTAATACTTATATTATTTACATTTGGACTATTCTCCCCATCATCCTTACTGTTTCTATCCGGAATCGACTGTTGTTTTCCATGTAACTAGGAATATTTATGCAGTGATACAGATAAGATGACTTAAAGATATGGGACATTGTGGCGGCCTAATATGTATCACTAAAGTCAACTATTTTTCATATCATAAATTGACAGTTCAACCCATAACATTGGCACATTCTTATCTTAACTTTGAACAATTCAGCACTAGCCAATTATAATATCAGAATATTTTTTCTTAAAAATTATTATAGAAGATATAACTTGTCTATCTTGGACAATTTGGCAAATATGACGGCTGTTGCGTTCGTTGCCGTCTATTGGTCCCAACGTCAATTTATAAACTGTTCTCAACGAAAAGGAACATTTCTTTTTTTATTCGTTTTATTAGGACAGAGTGGTGGCAACTAGAATTATAAGAAGCAACAGAAGGAAAAACGTCACAGGAACATATGTCGTACGTTTGCTCAATCTCCCTACACGGGGTTTTAGTAGGTAGCTTTCCTGGGTGTGGCAGGCTTATCGATTAATCAGAATTCTTGGTAATCTCTTAAATTTGGGATGATTTGGAATAAAAAACCAAAGACAGATAACGGCAAACCATAACTGTTATAATATCACGCCCACGAGATACTCCAGTCAAACCCGTGTCTTTGTATACTGTAAAATAATTTCTGTAGATTTTTGCTCATCTATTTAGGATATGCTTTTTTTTACTAACGTACTGACTGAGACTCTTTTCATTATTTTATTCGGACTGATTTTTTAAAGTTTTTATACCTGAACTGTAATACCAATTGAAATCGCACTCTTATTTTGGGTTCACCATCGCCTGTTGAGACGTAGTAGACCATAAAATTATAGGTTCTTCCAGATATCTTAAAGTAAGAGTACGTATCATACGAGGCCCCTCTTTGAACACGTTCGTAATGTGTTTAAGCTGCTCTCCAACAGAATGAGACAACGTACTGCCGCTCACAAGTTTTGTTCTCTCGATTACTATGACTCTGTAAGGTTATGTTGAGAATGAATACATTTTGAATCTCTCCTCTTCTCAGTGCGTTAGAAGTATTGTAAGCTGCTGTAGATAAAGCAGATTTTCTTGAAAATTCATTCCAACTCCAGTCTCATTTCATCAAGAATATTATTGCCTGACATTCCTCCTGGAAGAGAATCTCTATTGAGTGATATGCATATATCTCCTTCTATGGGTTTTACTATTATTTCCAAACTACACCGCTAAAATCTTACGTACTTGAAGGAATCTCTTTAATAATCCTTAGTAAATGCACTCCTGAACTGCTCATGTTTTCTCCAAACTTAATAATAATTATTTTGTTGCTTTCGAGTATTATTAGAAATCATCCTCTTATTTATTTATTTTATTTTGTTTTTAAGCATATCAACACCAATGTGTTGTTAACTTCCGACAGAATGTTACAATAAAAAAATAGTATTCTTATAAATAGAATACGTATTCTTTGTAAGAAATCTGTTTGCATATCAAGTTTCATTGACGTATTTTTGAAAAGAGAGTTTTGTTGAGAGTCTGGTTTCATTAATGTACAATTTTTAGATGAATTGATTTTATTGATATTCTCTTCTGATCCATATTTTTGATAAAGAACAATTGTTTTATGAAAGAAAATTATGTCATCCACTTTTATTTTCTTGAAGTGTCAATACATGCTTTTATATTATATCATTTTTGATTCAGTGAGCAATAAATGAATAGTCTGTTAATATATATTTAACAGTGTACGCAGTTTTACATGCTTGACATAGAGATTGACATTCGTTGTTTTAAAGTACTCAGATTTTATATATATATTAGCCATCCATATACAAGCCTGTTTCGCTGTATCACAGCTCATCAGTGTGGCTAGGCATATCCACTTGCTTCTGGCCAGGATCGAAAACTCAAACTATTTGGTGTCAGTCGGAGTCTCTACTCCCTAAGCCATCGGCGCATGGTGTCAGAGAAGAGAAATTTTAACGTCTTGTATGTAAGCAGTGTATACAGACGCCAGTCACCGAGAGAACTCAATTCATTTCTGAAGAGTCACGCATTATAGCCGCAGTGGAAACTGTTTTTAAAATTTTCTTCTCCAGAGAGCTCAATCGTAATGAGAACATAATATATTAGTCATCCACATACAAACCTGTTTCGCTGTATCACAGATCATCATTGTGGCTAGACATATCCC